>CAJQZP010001479.1:0-517500 GCA_907164705.1 Parnassius apollo | reverse complement strand
TCTGTTCATTTCACCAAATGTTAATTATTTATTTTAACACCATCAATCAGTGTTCTTCCGTTTCTTTGATAGAAGTGAGAACATTATTTTTAAAAACAATGACACTGTAACTAGTAATTCACTTTTTAAATTGAATTGACAAGTAAACTAATAAATCAATCGCTTACAAGCAATCTCCAAACACCAGCCACCAACATTAAATAAAGAAAGCTTCATATGCCTTGTCACCACTGAGGACAAAGATGAAATTCCTCGCGCCTTTCAGGCTGAAATAGAGTATGCGTATTTTGGACATTATTTGTTACCTGTTAGGGGTAAAATATACATATCTACTATGTCCGCGTGGAAATTATTACAATTGGTTTTTTTCTTTATGAGCTTTATTTCTTTGTGGGGAACCCTAATTCTTTTTCTTAAATAAAAGTATCCTAATTTATTCCTTATAACATCAACTATCTGCCAGTGAGAATCCCGTAAAAATCAATTCAGCTATTTCGGAGATTAGCCAGAACAAACAGGCAGACTGACAGACAGACAGACAAAAATATTAAATTTGTTTTTATAAGTACTGTATAATTCTTTCACACGCATTTACTAAAAAGCCGTTATATTGACATTATAAACAGACATTTCAATTATATTAATTTGTGTGTATAGATATAACTGTACAAAATTTTTAAATAAATTTTTTGCAGCAATTAGACAAGCGCCCCAACGATGTAACACTCACTGTTCTCAACAGTTTGTTATTGTTATCGATCTAACTGCTATCTATCAATGTTATTTGAAATCCTTTCTAAACTAGCCTAAAACCTGTGCTGGGAACATTAAAAAAGATTTACACGTTACAAGCTCACTGTTCACTATCACCGATACCGTTACAGCCTGCAGGAGGGGGGGGGGGGCAACTATGGCTATGTTAGTCATAATTTCCTTGCTTGGCAAACCAACAGGACAATATGAAGTAGTAGATATTCTTACATCGCCACTACAAGCGATGTCAAAGTGAATAAATATAAAAGTTAGAGAAAAGCACATCTCGTAATAAATAAGCTGTGGTAATCCAAGTGACAATATTTTAATATAGCACAACATAGCGATTTTTGTAGTTTTGGCAATACGTCTGCTAAATTTCAAATTATTTATACGTTTGAAAGTTGTTGAAAACTGAATTACGAAATTCTATTACATTCACACGTAGTTAGCTAATAAAGGTTGTGTAAAAACGCGATTTAAAAATGTAATAAACTGGATGATTTTTTACCGTCTGGAAATAAATAGGGAGTGTAAACGGAATAGAAGCCGATGACGCCGATATTATACTTTTTATTTGATTTTACATTAACATATTATAATATATTTATTATGACTCCCATGATACCAAATCACTTAAACTTTTACGTCATTGCAGTATCATGAAATAAAATATTAAATTTCCTGGTGGCATTTGGTGGTTTTCAGCTATATTGTGGTTGCAGCACGAATGGGTCGGCTCGACCGGAGAAGGAGCACGCTCTCACAATACCAGCGTAAAATAGCAACTTAATGCTGCTGTGTAGATCTATATTATTTTAATTTCGATAGTAATTAACTGATTTATTTATTTTACAAATTATGCTGTTATTTTTTTTAGTACCAAAAGCTTATTTCAAGTTATTAGTATTTATTGATAGATCCATTTCATAATGTGAAATAAAAAAAATTGTAAAATATCAATACCATAGGCTATTATTCCGTTCACCTGTTACACCCTATTTTTTATAAATAATCACCCAGTATAATGTAAGTAATAAACTTTGTGACAAGGCATACCTATCATCTAACGTAAGTAACATATCAAGTAAAAAACATGTCGCAGATGATCATTCATTAAAAGGATATAACCAGTGACACTGTTTTTTGTATTTGGTGCACTATATGCACTTATTTATTTTATTCTTTTTTTGTTTGGATGCTGGTTTTGATCTCATACCTTTTTTTCAATATCATAATTGGACGTTGCGCAGACGTCATACATCAGCCCAAAATAATTTTACATGCTAGAGGATTGAAGTTTACAACGGACTTTTCGTATTTAGAAGCACATATCCTATTTAATTCTAAATATGAAAAGTATGTGGGCTAACCAAGACCTAGACAGGGATAGGTGGTCCCTCGCCGTTCGTGCAGATATGATTGGCAGGAAATTTGACAATTCGTAACGCTAAGGTACTATTATTCATAACATATATGTATATATATATATATATATATATATATATATGTATATATTAATCTTATATTTTATGCGAATCTTTTCTCTTATCACACAATTTCTTATTCTATCATTCAAAATCAATCCTAGCATAATTTTTAATCATGCCATTTCTACAGCATTTTTTCATTATTTTTCACTCCAATGCTTTTTCTAACACGCATAACTATCACTTTAATGAAGGTTGGGAGTAGCTCAGCATTATGAATTATTGAAGTGCCACAAGATAAATTCTGGTGTCTAGATTACGGCTATTAGGAACACACGTCTAAAATATAGTGGATATTTTTACCCCGCCTCGAAATAGGAGTAGTCGAGACTTGCGTGACCACATCACTAAATTTTAAAAATGTATTTCTCTGAGTACTAGTATGAGGCTACTTCACCTATGGAACACGTCTGTATATAAGAAGAGTTTTTCTTTGAGACTAATGTCAATGAAGTCAATTTTCCAACCATTATAGCCTATATAAGTCTTCTGTTCAGTTCATCTCGTTCTAAGAATTTTGGCATAGTTACACGTGAGGCAAGCGGGTTCGCATCCACAGACTTATAATTTGAGTTATCACAAAGGTGTTTGCTGTCCATCTCCTGTTTTAATTTCCCTTTGTTGCCTCTTGCGAAATCCACAGGACGATATGGTGAAGTATGTATGTATGTATATATGTATAAATGCCACTACTACATGGTTAACTTTGCTTTAGTAATAGTGCTATTGTTTTATGACAGAATTCGGGTTCACTTCGTTCTCTTTCAGTGTGTTTGACTGTTTATCACAAACGTTTCTTGGACTTATATATTTACGGTATAAATATACCGCTTATTAATAAATAGATCACAACGGTAACTATCGAGTCCAAATTTTGTAATTTTCTTTTTTGCCACAAAACCAACTTAAATTATGGTGAATGAGTATTTTTGGTTTAAAATATAGAATTTGTAAATAACTATTCTACAGTGTCACCCATCGGATCTTAGTATAACTATGAGCCATCGTCATGATGTTCCTCAGAATTTACTCGATCACTAACAAAAACTTACTACCAGCCATTTAATACAAAAAGTTTAAAATGAATTTAGTAGGATTGCCGGGTTTTTCGGCATATTACTTTATGATATGATATAATAATGTTGGATCATGTCCAAAATGAGCCGTCCTTATGTTACACATGTAATTTACTTTTACTGCTAATGAAATTATTATATGGAACCTTTTTGTAGTTGAGTTGGGGATTTATGTTTGTAATATGAAATAACTACTCTATAAAAGTTACTAAATAAAATTAAAATAAATTTCACCACTACTACAGCCCATAAAAGTTTACTGCTAAACATAAGCCTCCCCATAAATAATAATATTCGCCATAGTTACCATGCTTGACAGGCTGATTGGTATCCGCAGTTTTTTTTATAAAATACCCATGCCCATCTTTTAGTTTTTTCCCTTCTGTCGCAGCTTATGATATCTATGGGATGATATGGGTAGTGAATATTGTAACCCCGTCTCAAAACCGTAGATAAACTTATTATAATATTATATTCTGCATATTATAATTTTACTAATTCACTAAAACGTATATTACTAAAATCGTTTGACTGTCTCGTTGATCTAGTAGTCGGCGCGGCTGCTGATCATGTCGTTCTGAGTTTGAATTCCGGGTCTCGCCCAGAATCAGATATTAGTTTGTTTCTTTTAAAAACTCTCAGTACTAGCCTGGAGTCTAGAAGTTGGAGGTGTTTCACCCTCATGCCTTGCTTTTTATAGGATAGGGTGACAAACGAGCCCACAGTCCACCTGATGGTAAGTGGTTGCTGTGTTCCATACACATCTAGATCTATCCTCGATTACGAATCAAAATGCAGATGCGTTGTCACCCGTGAGGACTGAGATGGAATGCCTCGTTTCCAGTAAAAAAAGGTCTCCGGTTCTCTAAACTCACCATACGAAACACAGCAGCATTAAGCTGCTACTTTACGCTGATATTCTGTGAGAGCGTGCTCCTTCCCCGGTCGAGCCGACCCATTCGTGCTACAACTATACTACAAATATAACTGCAGCATGGCTCTACCACGCATAAAAACGTATTAAAAATAATAATTTAATGCATTAAAGCTTTGTTCTTTTTATTATTAAAAACTCATTGCTACCTATATAATTTGTTATAATTTACATGAATTTCTTTGTCTTAATTACCGCCTAGTGTATTGAGTTTATAATACTGGCAGCACTAGAGAAACGAAGATAACGTTGAAGAGATTGAAATATCTGCGCTCGTACAAATTAATAAAGAAATAAAAGTTTTAAGGAGTTGAAACTAATAATTTCATTAATTTATTAGTTTCAACTCCTTAAAACTTTTCATTAATTATTTAGAAGTGGGATTAGTTAGTCCATGTATTTAATACACTTAATCATCTGAAAGGTAAAATAGTGTAGATTGGATAAGTGAATATTAATATTAAATCTGCTAGTAAGGAAAACAGAATTGGAAAATTTGAAAAGTTCAAAATATAAGTAATAAATTATTATGGGTAAGTGTTGTTATAAAACTTGCATTTTTATTGTTATTATCATTATCACACGTTTAGATAAGTAAAAAAGGTCTCAAATCAAAAATACATTATAAAGTGGATGCTAGCTTTTTGTATCTAGCTTTTTAGTGCCAACTTAAACTTTAAAAATTCATTGTATTTTAATTAGCGCACAGTATATTAAAACATACTTTAATCGATTGGTTATTTATCCAAAACATAATGTACATTTATTGACAATCATATTATTTCAAGAACTACAAGTCCAAAATCAACCAAAAGAAGTAATCCCAAACGCTTACGTATTAAAACAAATTTATGAACTAATAAAAAATATTGTAGGTAGGGAACAATCTTTTGTACTGGAGTAGTACTGGAGTAACGGAACATAATTTGAGAAAAAAATACAGTCTGGCTTATTTGAAATTTGTTTTTACATGACGAATTAAAAACTGCGTAAATTCAATTATTCTGAATTTTCATCCACGACACCAAGTTTTTTTTTACAAAATAAATAGCCAAGCTAATGGTTTACAGATAAAAACCTGCATAAATATTATAATCTTCGAATTCAAAGCCACCTTTATCATTTAGTGTAGTATCAGTAATTCGTTGTTCACATTGCATGCCGTGGAAACCTTTAATTAAGACGACTCTTAGATATAAACCTTCCTGTAATTTGTAGTATTTACATTGTGTTCGCGTATGTCTTGTTGTTTGTCCTAAATAAATTAAAAAAAGTGTGATATGTGATTTTCAACTCAATGCCCGCTTTGGTTAGAAAAACAATAGAGCCTTTTGAGTTTTTGGTTCGTGCTTACCTATAGTAGGCAAGTTTTGGCACAGTAATAAATTCGTAACGACTAATTATTAACTTTTATTAATTTTAAATCAAGCATGTCACAAGGCACGCTCGCTGTTTCATCTTTTATCATATCAGATTGCTATCATATCATCAATAGATAAAATATTATGATAGAACACGACAATGTAATAAAAAGTAGCAAAAATGGAATAAAATAACTTTTATGGAAACAGGCTTACTCTTAATATATTAGCTTATATTCTTCTAACCTTTAGTTTAGTTTTAGTCTTGGAACCCTTTTACAGAGTTTGGCATGCTAGCCTTTCCAGTAGGCTTCCAGCGTACGGCTTATCCCTTGGTCTGATTGAAAAGGTAAAGGATTTTCTTAGTGAACGGTCTCTCCGCAACACTGTTCCTGCTGCCATATTATTGATTGGCATATTACCGGTATCTATGGATACGCAGATGATAGCACCGTTGTGGAGAGATACCAACCAAGTGCCTGAGCCAGTCGGGATCAAATCCAGTACGAAAGAGAAGCTATGGTCACGCTTGTGAAACTCACACAACAGGCAGTCTCAAAATGGGGCGATGCCAATCTCGTGAGATTCAACGCCTCCGAAACACAAGCGTGTCTTTTCAATGCTCAAAGGAGCCCGCTCCCCCTGGCTCTTACTTTTCGAAATGTATACTTGGAGTACACTGGCCGCCTTTAGTTGTTAGGGGTTGAATTTTCTCCAAACCTCAACTATGGGCGGTTCATTGAGACCAGAGTGTGGCGATACTTCACGCCGGGGGAGTTTCTTACCTTATATAGAGCGCAAGTTCGGTCATGCATGGAGTACTGCTGTCACATATGGGCTGGTGCTGCAAAATGCCATCCGCGATGGACTGAGTGGAGAGACGTGCTTAGAGGCTCATTGACCTTAACCTTGATTTGATTGATTTCGTGATGCATTTCAGTGTGCGCAGGAATTACCCGCTTTAATCTCTCCTCCCCTTGCACTATCGGACGACCAGGCGGTCAGCGAGTCTTCACTCCTGTGTTGTCGATATTCCACGTATTAGAACCAAACAGTTGCCTCTAATTTTTTTATGCGTACAACAAAAGAATGGAGTGATTTGCCAGCGTCTATCTTTCCGTTCGAATACAAATTGGGCGTCTTCAAGACAAGAGTGAATAGGTTTTTTTAGTGCGATTCATCGTCTAAGGCTGCTACACCACTTACCACCAGGTGGGATTGTGGTCAAGCACTGATTTATAATAAGTAAAAAAAATACTTGGGCAAAGCCTATGTTTAGCCGTGCACTTGTGAAGGGCTGTAATGATGATTATGATGAAAAACTGTGAAGAGGAATAATCGTAAGTCGTGAAATACATATTCATAAATGATTTATTTTCATAGGTCCTATAGGGGATCAGGTTCATATTGTAAGGTTATCAGGTTGGGTGAATATTCAAATATCTAATATAGCATAAAATAAACTTAAAAGTTTTTTTTTTAAATTAATCTCCATCGTGGCGATTTCTGAATATCGAATATTTTTTAATCTGTCGATATACTTGGGCGTTCATAAAATTTGAGATTTCTATGTTATATTTTAAATGTAAATGTCATGGGCCAGGAAGTGTCCGCCGCGCTGCCTCAATGTGTGTTGGCAAACTTCGCATGTCTTCGAAATATATATTTTTCTGTCAGCCGCCGTAGAGTCTACATCACCTGAAGATGCCTCCTGTAGAGGTGAAACACGTGTCATATTGTCGTCGATGATGTGTCTTACCTAGGTATTGGGAGTAGTGGTGCTGGGATTAGTGGTGACGGGATTAGTGCACGCAATTGAGGGAGGGTGGGAGGTGCTCTTCAAACTAGGTAAGACACATCATTTTATTTAATTGAGCGGATGGTTGCAAAGTGACTATTAATATATTTATTATAATGGTTTTCTACAAAGTAACGCCTGATTCTGTCAGTTATATTTTTTCTTATTACTCAGACAGGACGGTTTCCACACGACGATGTCCTTCATCGCCGAGCACGTAGTAAATCAGCAATTAACAAATTCATTGGTGCCTTCTGTGAAATTCACAGCGAGCGTTAACCATCTGAGCTACCACAGCAAATATATTTAAGTTTAAATTCAATTCAAAATACGACCTTGAAGTACTCGTAGCATCTTAATTCTTTTGTGTTTACTATTAAAGTGACAGGTAACGGATGACCATTTTACTGATAACGAGTCGTTTCTTAGATTTCAGGCTATTAACACATCTTTTCGATTCTTAGTAAGAGATGGAAATATGTGTATATGGACCACCACATTCACTAACCATCAGGTGGCTTTAGTGCTCGTTTATTACTTTTATTTCTTTTATAAAGGTCTCATCTCTTGTCGCATCAGCCTATCTGGACAACACTGCTGGAAATGGGTCTATAAATTTATTCATTACACTATTTGTTACCTTGAGCTTGAAATATTCCTAAGTCCACTCAAAAGGGTCAAAAATATAATTGTTAATAAAAAGTAAAAGCCAACTACAAAGAACTCAAAATCATAGAAAAAAACATTTGTGCAGTTCACACACGGTAGAAGCGAAAGATTCGTGGGGCCCATAGTCGCAGCATCCACTTTCCTTCGGGTAAACTGAATGCTCGTTTGTTACCATTATTATATATAAAAAAAGTTTTTTTTTTGCCCAGTATCTTTAAAAAAAGAGCGAAAAACTACCAAGAAGTCGCATTCTATTGCCACGTGACAATGTTTTGACACATCGCGAATAAGATACAATTATTTATGGTTCCCGATAAGGTGAAGCTTGTGACCCATCATGAAAACAGTCCCGACTTTTTAGATTTCTTAATTTTCCTTGCAAATATCAAAGATTTGATTAGAGGTTAAACGTTTACGGAGGTAAAAAAGCCGTGATAACTTTTAACGGGCACATGATAAACATGCCGACAGACCAATGATTCTTATGTTTTAAAAATGGTTTATATAAATGATAAAGTATTTAAAATGTAATGGAAAATACTTAAAATGCAGTTAAAGTAATATAAATTGATTTATTTATGAGTTACTACACTATGCATAGTATAGTAACTCTACTATACTATGCATATTTTTATTAAAGTATATTAAGCTTTAAAAATAATATTTACGTTTTTTTTAACCGGGCCTCGGTACGATTTGGTCCTTTTTTTTGTTTTTCCAGGCTCCGGTGATACAGATCCCACGATTTATAAAAATGGTCACCCTAAATATATTGTCTTTGGATCGAAACTCAAAACTGCGTATCCGAACGTAAATGTCTAAGTGACAGCTATTTCATTTCGTGAGTCGGTTGAGAGCGTAGACAGAGAAACCTATAGACTAATGATTAGCGTGGCCTCGAGTGAGAAAGGACGATAACGTAGTTTTAGGTTATACAATAATCTTTATTACTTTTAAACTTATTTAGATAAAAATTTTAATTGTTCTAAGAACTGAAATGAACAAGATTCACCAATCTTAAGCTCACAAAACACTTTTTTCTTACTTAAACCAACTTGTAAACTCCTTGGATCGCTACGAACTGTCAAAGTTGTTTAGCAAAGTGTAGTTTGCTAAATAAAAAAAACCGGCACGGAGAAAGGGACAAACAATCACACCGCTCTGTCTCATTTCTATGCATATATCTATCTTTTTCGTGTGCGAATGCGAAAGAAGGCGTCAATTTGTCTATAGGTTTCTCTGTCTACGGTTGAGAGTGTGTGTTTTCGCAATGAAACGAATATTTCTAGTTTCCCTATATAATATTGTAGTCTTTGATTTCTATGTTATAATGTCGAAAAAACAAAAGGTAAGTCGTGTAATATTGGATATGTTGTAAATCAAGTGTTTTTCTTGTTGTATTATAATAATTATTTGCAGATTATTTTCAATAGTCGTCACAATAAGTTCCCGAATGATGTGCGACAAATGTGACCATAACCTGTTAACATTTTTGTGTTGTGGGACATATGCTACCTTTGCCTGATAAGTTTTCTATTGTTTTAGTAAAAAGTTAAAGATCACGAAATTGAGGACCTGCTGCAAAATTGGCAGTCATCGGAGAGTAGCGATAATGAGGATGACGATTGCGAGGCGAAATATAATGTATTCCAAAAGCAGATTTGTTTCATATACATTGTGCGGGATTTCCCTCAAATCCTGCACAATTGTTACAAGTAAGTGAGCAGCAGCCTTTAAATTCAGACCAGGAAGCTATCAGGAAGTATCAACCAAAGCGCACGCTGCTCACTCTCATTTGTAAATGTATGGCTTGCTATTCTTAGCGTTCACCAGTACATGACATTCCCGAACCTACCTATACGTGGTAGAGCCATGCTGCAATTATATTAGTAGGGTAGTTGAAGCACGAATGGATCGGCTTGACCGGGGAAGGACTACGCTCTCACAGAATACTAGCGTAAAATAGTAGCTTAATGCTGCTGTGTTCCGTATGGTGAGTGTAGAGAACCGAAGACCCTTTTTACTGGAAACGGGGCATTCCATCTTAGTCCTCACGGGTGACAACGCATCTGCATTTTGATTTGTAATCGAGGATAGATGTAGATGTCTATGGGCCGCAGCATCCACTTACCATCAGGTGGACTGTGTGCTCGTTTGTCACCCTATCCTATATTTAAAAAATCTGGGGGCGGTACTTCTCAGTTCTTGCAGACACCTGCACTCGATCGTGAACATTCCTGAACCTGTGGTTGGCAATTCTCAGCTTTTGCAGACACCTGCAATCGCGGACAATGCTATTGCAGTTCCTTCCCATCTTACAATAAAACTTACACTTCCTGGTTCCAGGGCAGTTATACGCCATGCATCACTGGATCATATTCAGCCTAACACCTCAACAACTTCATCTCAGCATCAGCCAAAACTAACCTTCCACATGCTAACAGCACATCATGCTTATCTCAGCATCTAAGAGCTCGCAAGCAAATTCCTGAGCTTATAGCTGAACATGAAGATATTGCCATGTCCTTAGCTCACGGGGATGATCAACTACGTGTGCTACCTGAGCCAACTTATGCTGAATTACTGGCGAAGCAAAGAAAGCGGACTACACAACCTGACGTTACAACAAATATTTATTATGTTAAAATAAAAACAACTTTCATTAGATTTTTTATTAAAATTAATTCTCAAATATAAACCACTTCCATTTCAGTACCAAGTAATTACCTTCTAATTTTAGCCAAGACCCCGGCTTTCACTTCGGAACCCAGGGTTCATTGACCATGATCATAGAAATTGGCAAGTCTCCAAAATCCAAGAAAATTTTGGTTCAAACATTAAGTAGGTAGTCGCACACTATATTTTTTTAACTTCTTGCCAGGCGAAGGGACTATGTTGTCTCACATGTTTTTTTTACTTTTACAAGTAATTTTCCAATTTTTGTTATTGACAGGCCATAGCAATTAAAACAGCATATTGAATCACTTGCTGTAATTTCCGTATGTTAAGTAGTTCTCTTGGGCCTGGTTAAAGGTTAATCAATCACAACAACGTTTACAAGCGGGTAAGAGTTCATCAAGATACTGCTCTATCGCATGGGTACGGAAACCTTTGATCTGATTTTATTTTATTTTATTTCATTTCCAAAAAAAAAAAAAATAATTTTACCCATGATTTTTTCATTCATCACAGAGCACCGGGTATTAAATTTTAAAAACACTATAAATTTTTACATCAGTTCAGATCGAACTCGGGTTGTGCGAATTCTACTCAAGCTCCATTCCGATTTTAATCTAGAATTTAATAATGTACTAGCTGTCGTGCAAGCAACTTCAAACTCGACAAATTAAGTAAAAGATCCGGGAGTCCATTTCGAATAATTTTAAAGAGGAATTTTCATCTTTACAAACAGCCTTGATTATGAAATTATTCATCTGTATAAGGATTAATATCATGATGTGAATGTAACTTCCATTTAATGTTTTCACACTTAGTAGTATATGCATTAATTAAGTTTTAGGAAACGAAAGCTGTTATTGTCGCCTAACTGTAATAGTCGGACATACTGTCTCGGTCTTGTGGATTTTTTGAGGCAATTTTTTTATACAATTGATACTATAGAGGAATTTACATTATCCATCTATCCATTACACTGCTGAACATAGGCCTTCTTCATAGATTGCTTGCTAAGACCAGACAAACTTAAGTGTGACTTAAGCATATCCACAAGATTTATGCAGTAACAATAATTGTATTTTAAAACTTTAAAATTACTAATACTAATGATATTAAAGATTATAATATAAATTTTAATAAGAAATGTAACTCATATAATTTTATTTAATTAATTAACCATTGACTTCCCCCCGCATTAAAAGAAAATCTTTGAGCCTTTTACATATAGGGTTCTTCTTTCGTCCACATAATATGTTATTTTTTATGTTTTTATTTTTTTTATTCACCGTCAAGAACGTTGAAACTCAGCACTCAAAATTCCAATTTCATAGGTTTTTTTTAATAGAATAAGGGTGACCTATGGGTCACTATTATTGTATTAAATATATATGTACATTTATCCTGGATTAAGAGTCAAAACACAGATGTGTTTTCACCCCTGAAGACTAAGAGAATGCCTTGTGTCCAATAAAAAAGAGTCTTCGGTTCTCTACACTCACCATACGACAGCTTTTAGCTGCTATTTTACGCTGTATTCTGTGAGAGGGTGGTCCTACCCTGGTTGAGCCGACCCACTCGTGCTACATCTAATGTAGCTGCAACGTGGCTCCACCACGTAAATGCCGACGGAGATCAAAGCCGGGTTGCTCGTGAACACGTTCGTCCTGATTATACCTGTTTATTGTGTAAACGACTTTGCGTGCGCAGACGTGTGTATATCACATAGCAAATATCCCATTTAGTTTTCCTTAGATTCCACCGATCACGGCCGGACCTATTATTCTGTATTTTTCATAAACTTTTTTCCTGTTGCATATTAAGATAAATTCCTGGTATAATATTATCTTAGTATTTGTTATTTAACATTTCGTTAATTTTACCGGAAATTACATATTTAATTTGAAAAAATACTCTTATTATTTGCTTTTATATTGACTTTGTTTTTTTTCAATTACACTGATGACGTTCCCTCCATAAGCAAAATAAATTTTGTCCTTTCACATCTTATAAACATGTTGTCCGTTCACACATGGAACTAATCTTATAACCGTATATATCTCAATTACGTGGACTAAAAGGCTGCTAAATTTTACTTCACTCACTCCCTAATATAGTCTGCTCTGACTTATAAATAAATTTTATAAAGTATAGAATCTTCATTCACCCTGACAAGAGTCTGAAGGACATTATTATATTTTATTGGTCTTCTGTCTGTGAGTTCACCTTTTTTCAATATACTCCCGGCCTCATTTTTTACACCTATCACAAAATTACGAAAAGTTAAATCAGGACCCTATGATATGTGTGTAAAAATTTATAATAAAATACATAAATGTCTACAAAAAGAAGAATCATTAAATAAATTTTGAAGAGAGCTAAATATTTAATTGAAAAAAGTTTCTATTCGTTGTCAGAGATTTTATTTAGAAAAATAATAATTGTTTAATTGAATATGAACACCTCTTTGATATCGTTGTAAATATTGCAAACGTTTATTAAAACCTAAAAGTTATGTTTGGTTTATGTAAATAAAATGTAATTCATCTCTCTAAATTAATTAAATTAAATTGATGTATAAAATTATATTGCTACGCCCATAAGGGCTCGTGTTTAGCTCTCTTACATCTAACATAAGAACTATTTAAGTAACCACATGAACGCAATAAAATGTTTGAGTTTAGGTTTGGTATTATGTCTGGGCCGATGACAGGTGTCCAAGGACTGCGAGACCACTTGTCATCAGTTGAACTGTTGCCTGTTTTTAATTTTAACGTTACCTAACAGGCAAGTGTTAAAGGAATGTGCTAGTTCAAGTTATTAACAATATAGCGGAATCACTTGCCCTGCCATAAGGCTATTATAATTATATTTGAGATCCTAATAAAATATGTTTATATCTGATATTTCTACACGATACTAAATAATATTACTCCATGTTCTCGTAATAATATTATTAAATAGTAATAATTAGAGTTGGGCCGATTAGTACTATGGCCGATTAGCCTATTAATCGGTTAGGAAATGGCCGGTTATAGGCCGATTAATCGGCCCAGACGATCCCTGTTTCGGCGGCGTTCGGGAAATGAAGGTCTCATTCGTTGATGATGAAGATTATTGGAGATTCATTATTTAATAATATTACAGTAAAAAAAAAAACAATTTATTGTAATTTTACGTACAGAAAATAACAATTTAATTTAATTTTTAGTACAAAAACAAAAACAATTTAGTTTTAAGTACAGAAACAAGTGTTGTTCTATTTGTCTTTTTAAAAATCTCATGCGTGTAGTTAAACCATCTTTATTCAATAATTAAGTTGCAAAAGAAGAGACTTAAAATTTGTTTCTTAAAATTTATTAAGAACTAGCTGTACCCCGCGGTTTCACCCGCGAATATCACTCGTCTCTGCCGCGCGACATGATATGACACCTCGCTCATTTAGTTCATCATTTTGGCTAAAAAATTAGCAAAATTAATGGAGTACTTTTATCTATCAGCATATACACGTTATACAGAAAATTTAAATTCTATCCACTCCCCCCCTGTAATTTAGCTTTCTATTGGTAAAAATTGATTATAATCGGTCCAGTAGTTTCGAACTTACTTGGTACAAACAAACTAACAAAAACATCTTTCCTCTTTATAATATTATATATATGAGTATAGATAATGATTTTTTTTATTATTTTTTACGTATCTTTTTTATTTTTTTTTGTTCTTTTTTAATATTTGATTATTTTATTTTTATTTCTAATAACACCCCAGTGACACCCGCATCGCATGGTGCTGGCAGTGTACGCGATATAAGGATTTTTCGACGTTACTATTGAATATTTTAACATGGAAAAGTAGTTATTGTGAGATAACTATAATAGTTAGACATATGGTATTGCAGACTTTTATGTAGATATTGATGTCCTCCATAAAACTGTTGCACATCACTTTGCTCTATTGTCAATAGTTTCCGCAGCGTACGCGATATAAGGTTTTTTTTGGTATTTTTTTCACACCTTGGGTTACATTAACGAAGTTTTCATACGGATCCCTAAATTTTTTGAAAACATTCTATAGACTATGTTCATCAGGAATAATCTAGGATTCTAATGGTGAAAGAATTTTTCAAATCGGTTCAGTAGTTTCAGAGCCGATTCAATTCAAACAAATAAACAAATCTTTCGTCTTTGTAATATTAGTGTAGATATTATTTTAATATTTTATTTTGTTGTGTTACTACTTTGCATTACGATAAGACAAAGTTAAAAAGTAGAATTAAAATAGTAAGTACTTAGGTTTTTGTTTAGTTTTAAATTTAAATAGCTACTTCAGAATCTTTTTTTACCAAAGTTCCTATTTCCAGAATAATTAACAATAAAACATGTGACTGATTTCACAATAAAACGTATGTATGAACCTACTTATATTATTATTTATTTGATTTACCTACATATAAATATGGCGTGATTTTACGCTTGGGAGAGAAAATATTCTTTATTAAATTTAAAGCTTTACTCATATCAATGTAGCCGCACTTACCGCGCAGAAAATCACGAAAAACCTTTGCTGAAATTAATAAAATAAAAAGCCGATTAATCGGCAGTTTTAGCCGATTAATCGCCGACTAATCATGTTGCAATTATGCATTACGCATTATGTAGCAATTAATTCACCGCACTGATGCTATTAAAAATACCCTTTCTAGGGTGGCAAAATTATCGTTATCACTTTTATTTGGTTTTTTTTTAAGAATAACGGTGACGAACGAGCACACAGTCCACCTGATGGTAAGTGGATGCTATGACCCATAGACATCTACATTTATCCTTGTTTAAGAATCAAAACGCAGATGCGTTGTCAACCCTGAGGACTAAGATGGAATGGCTCGTTTCCAGTAAAAAGGGTCTCCGGATCTCTACACTCACCATACGAAACACAGCAGTATTAAGCTGCTATTTTGCCCTGGTGTTCTGTAAGAGCGACGTCTTTCCCCGGTCAAGCCAACCCATTCGTGCTACAACAATAATATAACTGCAACCCGGCTGTACTATGTAGATAAAGTTATTTCATAGAGTACCGTCCGTACAACATACATGCATGCATGTATGTTGTATGGATGTGTATAACTGGTTTGAGTATGTTTGTATGACTTTGTGCGTGTTTAAACATGTATATATGCTTATATATTTTTTCTAATGCTGCCCGATATTTTCTAACTACGCAGTACGTTGTTAATTAGCACTTAAAATTGCAATTTTTTTAGTGCCGGGCTACTCGCGTAATTTACGGCGACCGCTTAGCCCAAATGTAGTGTTGCCCAAATGCAAGAACAAGACGAGACTTAGCCAGTCTTGGTCTTGGTCTTGGTCTTGCAGTAAGAGTCTCGCAAGTCTCGCAATTACCTATTAGCCTATTGTTATTTATTAAACGTTACTTTAGATCTTAGAACAACTTAACAAAGTAGGAACATTTTGAGCTTGAATTAACATAACCATAGAAAGACAACCAAATTAATAAATGTCTAAAAATTTAATGAGATATTCGAAAAATCAACTAATACCGGGTGGGGTTTGAATCCACGACCTAAGCGATCCGTGCCGATGCTCTAACTAAATGAGCTGTCTACCAACTCTCACGGCCACGGGAGTTAGTCTGTTTCTTAATAAACTTTTACATTTAATAAGCTGACATGTGCTAAAACTTAGTCAAAACATATAAAAAACAAATTAATGACATTAACTTGACTGTATTATAAAGAACATTATCTGTCTAGAAAGAGATTGATAGACCCTTATATGAATTAAGATCGCTAAATAAGGCTAAAATAGTGTAATGACAAAATATTAATTAGATAAATAAAGTGATGAAAGTGTAATATTCAACAATATATTGATGGTAATAACGGTGAGTGAAAAAAATATATTAATAGTAAATAAAGCAAATGGCTTATATTTGTGAGTTTGCGGAAAAGAACTAGATAATGAAAATATATTAATAAAATAATTGACTATTATACACATTAACAAAAATTAATAAATTAAAGAAAGTGGATTAAATCAATACATCGGCCCCCGCTACCACCATCTAGTCACGGTAATATTATATTGATAATATTACCGTGATCTAGCGTTATAAATTAACACTACGTCTTAAGTTCACAACCATATTGAATAATCGACACCCGTCTATTACTAACTTCACAATAATCTAACTTCACAATAACCTTTCGTTTGACACTAGAGGTCGCGAATTACTCTCATAACAAACATAAGAATAAAGATAAAATGGATGATCTGCAGAGACTTATAAGAGAAATTACCTAGGCTGCACTAAAAGTATCGGGAATGAAATATTTCCACTGTTCCTGTCATATTAAAATCTTTTTAATTGAAAACTCCTTGGTTTTAAAAATCGAATACCATTTATTTATTTAAAAAAAGATTCTCGGTCTTGCGACTAAACAAGGTTTTGTCAAACTTGTTTAGTCGTTGAGAAAATGGAATTGACTCTATAAAATTCAGGAGCGATTATTTATTATGAATTTAGAAGTGGTTTAACACAAAAACAGTGTGTTGACCGGATGATTTCTGCATTTGATGATGAAGCCCCATCTAAAACCACAATTTATCGCTGGTTTGCTGAATTTCAACGTGGACGTGTCAAGCTCAGTGATGATCCCCGTCAAGGTCATCCAAAAACCCAAGAAAACGTTGATGCTGTGCGTAAGCTGATTGAGGAAGATCGAAATGTGACACACCACGAAATTCAGGCAACTTTAGACATTGGCATGAGTCAAATACAAATAATCTTGCATGAACAATTAGGTGTAAAAAAGTTTTTTTCTTGATGGATACCGCATTCGCTCTCTGAAGAGCAAAAAAGCGGCTCGCGTTACTTGGTGCGTCAGAACTCTTGAAAGATTCCACGCAATATCCTCAAATGTGTATACAAGCATTTGTATGCACAGGTCGTTTCTGAACTCCGTAAAGAGAACTGCAACCGCCGCATCATCCTCCATCACGACAATGCGAGTTCTCACACCGCGCACAGAACAAAAGAGTTTTTAGAGCAAGAAAACATAGAATTGTTAGACCATCCACCGTGCAGCCTCGACCTATGCCCTAATGATTTCTATACTTTCCCTAAAATAAAGAATAAATTGCTGGACAGAGATTTTCATCACCTGAAGAAGCTGTCGACGCCTACAAGACGGCCATTTTGGAGACCTCAACTTCCGAATGGAATGGTTGCGTCAATGATTGGTTCCATCGTATGGAAAAATGTGTCAAATTTCGCGGAGAATATTTCGAAAAGCAATAAATACATTTTTAAATGGTAATGTTGTGTCACTTCCTTGATTCCCGGAATTTTCAGTGCTGCCCTCGTACAACAGATTTTAGTAGAAAATTAAATTCAATAGAATCACAGTTTTCTCAATTAGAAGAAAAAGTGACCTCAAAAATTAATTCAAATATAAATGAAAAATTCCAGGAACTGAGCAACAATACTAATTTACAAGCACAAGTTTTAGATCAAGAAAAAAAGAATATTCGCACTCGAAAAAGCAAACAAACAAAGAAATTTAGTATTTTTTGTAGCTGAAGAGGGAGAATTAACATATTTTGAGTTACAAGAAAAAAATATGCATATAATAAAAAATCAAATTAAAATTGATATACAAGACTTCGAACTTGAATCAGTAAGAAGGCTTGGTAAAAAGAAAAATTAATATCAGACCTGTTGCTGTAGCCATAACTACGTTAGGCAAACAATTAAAATATTGCAAAATAAAAAACAGCTTAAAGAATTGAACATCTACATCACAGAAGAATATACAGAAAGAGTATTAAAAATTAGAAAAAATCTAAAAGCTCAACTACAACAAGAAATTGAAAAAGGGAACGTGACTTACATAAAATATGACAAACTCATAATAATGGAAAAAAAAGCTGTACACCCAAATAAAAGACCACTCTCTTTATCACCACCGTCGCCACACCAAACAACCAATCTACATATCGCTCCTCTATACCCAGAAAAAGATTCCAGAAACAGTGAAAATATAAGAATTAATAAGAAACATAGATCGAGCCTTAACCAAATAACATCATATTATTATAAAAAAAACAATAAAGAATCTCGGAATGAACACTCAACAGATATATGAAAGTATAGGCCCCCTCCAGATAACATAGTAAAACAATGAATCAATGCACTACTCAGAATCACTCTCCCAATACGGATGGGGATCTCACTGCGGGAGCAGTAGACCAAAACCCTCTATCCATAAAGTCAAAATAGAAAGCGAAAACAATATTAAAATACATATCGCCACATTTAATGTAAGGTCTCTAGTCGGAGACGGTCGCCAAGAAGAACTAGACCACGCCCTTAGATACATAAAATAGGACATTATAGGCTTAGCTGAAGTAAAAAAAGAAGGGACTAAAATTTTAGAATATTAACAATATATACTTATTCACACAGGAGTAAAGAGTGGTATAAATGGAGTCGGATTTGTTATTAAAAGAAAATGGTGAGAAAACATATTTAACTATACAAGTATATCTGATAGAGTCGCACGTCTAGATTTGAAGTTTGGTCAAAATTTTTTAACTTTAATCCAAGTTTACGCGTGTACATATAAGGCTTAAGAAAGTGAAATTCAACTCTTTTACTCAAAGATACTAAAAGAACTACAAAATTCATCAACGTCTACAATGATAATGGGTAATTTTAATGCCAAAATTGGACAACCAACGCCCGAAGACAAAAGTAGTATGGGACCTTGGGGATTTGGTTACAGAAATAAACGGGGTGAGTTATTAATTCAGTTTTCCTTAGAGAATCAATTTAAAATAAGCAGTACATATTTCAAGAAAAAATTAAAGAATACACACCCAAGTCCATCGACTTGGGTGTCACACAATGGGAGAACGCATAACGAAATTGACTTCATTCTAACAAAAGATATAAGAGAAATGACAAACCTAGAAATAATAAATACAACCTATCTATCAGACCATGGACTTGTACGTGGATGCGTCAACATTAAAACTAAAGTAAAAAAGAACAGGAAAAAAATTTTGTGCTCCAAAAAGACAGTTAACACCAAGTAAAAATAAATTCCTCAAAGGGATGTTTACAGAGTTATTAACTTATACTAAAGGGAAATAAAACTTGCAAGAAAACTACAGAAACCTGACTAATATAATAGAATGTATAAAAAGTTGCCAAAAATACCTAAAGAAAAATTCCAATTTTATTCAGATATAAAAGAACTTATTAAAGAAAGAACGAAACTTAAAAGTAAAGAAAAAAAGACTAAAGAAGAAAAAATATCCAAACTCTACCTCAAAATAAAAAAAATATTAATAAAAATAGAATACCACTTAAAAGTATTAGAAGAAGAGTTATTACATCAAGGCTCTACAAAAAATGCACAATCATAACTCACTTTATCCAAAGAGTGGATTTCCTCACTAAAAGCAAATGATAATGGAAAACTACAAATAGAGAACACCTTTTTAAAAAAAAACCGGCCAAGAGCGTGTCGGGCCACGCTCAGTGTATGGTTCCGTAGTTTCCCGTCCATCACAATAAGTGTTCCCACTTATGAGTAGGTGGGTATCCAATATGTTCGCGCTCCAGCAGCGCTCCGCGCTCCTGCAACTGCTCCCGGTAGTGGGTACTGTTGTTTCCATCCAAGTTCAAAATGATTTTCCTAGAAAGTCCCTATAAAGTTCTACTTTTCAGATTTTTTTCATATTTTTCTAAACATATGGTTCAAAAGTTAGAGGGGAGGACACATTGTTTTTTAATTTTAGAGCGATTATTTCCGAAATTATTGACATTATCAAAAAATTTTTTGATTGTAGTAAACCCCTATTCATTTTTAAATACCTTTCCAACAATATATCACACGTTAGGGTTGAAATTAAAAAAATCACTTCCCACTTTACATATAGGGGGGCTACCCTAATAAAACATTTTTTTCCAATTTTTATTTTACCACTTTGTCGGCGTGATTGATACACATATTGGTACCAAATTTCAGCTTTCTAGTGCTAACAGTCACAGAGATTAAGCGAGGACGGACAGACGGACAGACAGACATGGCGAAACTATAAGGGTTCCTAGTTAACTACGGAATCCTAATAGTTACTGATTTTTATAAAAACTTATACAAAAGTCATAATGTGAACAATAACATAACGGAAGAATTAATACATAATAGTTGTATTGTGGAAATAAAGGATCGTATTCCGCCACTACTACCGTGCGAGATAAGTCATGCCATAAAAAAAACTTAAAAGTGCAAAAAAGTTCAGGAGAAGATAGTATTTCAAATGATGTTCTGAAAGCGATAAAAGAACCCATCATACCGATATTAACAAATATTTTTGACGAAATACTCGACCTCAGTCAAACACCAGAGGATTGCGCAAACTCTACTATCATATTATTGTACAAGAAAGGTGATTGATTAAATATCAAAAACTATAGACCTATATCCCTATTGCATACAATTTATAAAGTTTTCACAAGTATATTACTTAACAGAATCGAACCCAAATTAGACTACATGCAACCGAGAGAATAAGTTGGTTTTCGTCCCAAATTCTCTACAATGGATCACATCTTTGTTTAGACTCAGACAATGGAAATATATGAAGAATATAACAAAACTCTTTACATCGCATTTATTGATTATTCAGGCAGCAGCTTTCGACACTATTTACCATGACTCACTTTGGTTGGCGTTGAAATCTCATGGAATACATAACCAATATATAAAAATACTGAAAGAAATTTATAGTCAAACTACAGCAACAATAAGAATGGAGAAACCAGGACAGCCATTTAAAATCGAGAGAGGGGTGAGACAGAGGGACCCGATCTCACCTAATCTATTTACTTGTTTATTAGAGTACATTTTCTCAAAACTTGACTGGGGCAAACGAGGCATTAATATTAACGGAGAAATCTTGAGTCATCTACGTTTTGCAGACGACATTATCATATTAAGCGAAAATCACGAAGATCTTATATATATATCGTTTAGTCTTTAGACATAGAAAGCAGAAAATGTGGCCTACAAATGATTCCAGATAAAACTTGTATATTGACAAATAGTACGAAAATGCCTGTACACATTCAAAACCAACAAATTAAATATGTTAATGAATATATTTATCTTGGGCAAAATATTTCATTTCACAACTTAACAATGACGGAAGTTAATAGAAGAATTAAATTAGCATGGAGCAAATATTGGTGTCACTAAAACATATTTTCAAGGCAAAACTACCAATTAAATTAAAAAAGAAAGCGATGGATACTACTGTACTCCCCACTTTATTATATGGATGTCAAAACTGGGCTCTCACAAGGAAAATAATATCTAAGCTACAAGTTTTCCAACGATCAACGGAACGCAGCATGCTTAACGTTAAACTAAGACATCGACATAGAAACAGTGATATACGAAAAATAATAAATATCATAGACGCAGCCAAATTACCGTGTCAACTGAAGTGGAGATGGGCAGGACACGTGGCAAGAGTCAGTGATGGGAGATGGACTGAACGGGTGCTTCATTGGTACCCGCGTGATGCGACGCGCTCGCGCGGCCGACCGCGGGCACGCTGGTGCGACGACATTGTAGAGGTGGCAGGAGCAACGGGGACGAGGCTAGCGGCAGACAGAACCTCATGGAAAAGGATGGAGGAGGCCTTCACCCGGAAATGGGTATCCCATAATTAATTAAAATTAATATAATAAATTATGATACTATTTTACGTGTATAGCCAAATTCAGTAGATTATTATTAACTTCAATTTTATTATTTTTAACTATATATTTTGTGACAAAAATCAAAATAAGTTGACAATTACTTAAAAATATAAATATAAATTGATTATTTACCCTAACATTATTTATAAATAATCAAAAATTAATTTTGTAAATTTAATTTAAACTTTTTATTTAAAATTGACACTGGCATTAACATGTCATTTAATTTAAAAAAAATTGTATGACTCATAATAATATTGTGATTGGTTTTAAATAATATCGACTGTTGTATGAAAATTGGGAATTAAATGGCTGTTATTATTATTATTGGGGGATATCAATATAGTTTTCTCATCTGGTTGGGTTCTATAAATATATAATTATAAATGAAAATGAAAAGACAAATATACACAAATATCAATAACATAAAATATATATAAAAATACATAAATAAATAAAAGCCCAACCAGATGGAGGCCCTCGGCAGTGGAGACCAAACGGCCGAGGGTTAGGGGGAAAGGGAAAGAAACCGGCGGACGATGCGGGCGGTATCGAGGAGCACCGCCTTCTGCATTTGAGCCTGGAGCGTTCCGCCACGTAGTCCCAGCCGCCTCAGATGACCCGAGAGGCTGAATGGGATTAGCCCGTTTTCAGAGACGACTACAGGAATAATTTCGGTCGGCAGATAACCCCACATGTCGGTCACCGGACAGGCGAGAGAGATGGTTTAATATGATCTGTTGAAAGAAAAACTCGGTTTCCCCGAAAGGATTACCAAAGCGTAGCTAGTGGAGGAGCTACTGTAGAAGTAACTGTAGATACCCCTGTCGGTCACTCGTGAGCCAGGTCCGGTTATTTTGTTTTATAGAATTATAGATAAGCTGTTTCGGCTTTCACGAGGTTCTCGTCATACGGAATGGTAATGTCGACCAAAAATATCCTTGACTGTGCCCGGTCCATCAGCACAATATCAGGATTATTTGCAAGAATAGTCCTGTCTGTGATGATGGCCCGGTCCCAATAGAGTCTGGCGCGATCATTTTCGAGCACGGCTTCCGGCAAGTACTTGTAATACGGCAATTTCCGATCCACGAGATCGTATTTCAGAGCGAGTTCCTGGTGAAGAATTCTGGCTACTAGGTTGTGCCTCTACTCAGAGTTAGAAAGCGCCGACCAACCGAAGATGAAATGCCTAAGTGACTCACCGGGATGGCGACAAGCTCGACAGATGTCGTTACGGTGCCATCCTTTAGGATGTATCTCCGATAGTTGTTGGTCTTAGTAACCTGATCCTGTATCGCACAGACAAAACCCTCGGTTTCCCCCGAAGGGATTACCAAAGCGTAGCCAGTGGAGGGAGGCTACTCTTTATACGAAGGGCTCATGTAGAGCCCTGTAGATAACCCCACATGTCGGTCACCTCGTGAGCCAGGTCCGGTTATTTTGTTTGATAGAATTATAGATAAGCTGTTTCGGCTTTCACGAGGTTCTCGCCATACGGAATGGTAATGTCGCCCAAAAATATCCTTGACTGTGCCAGGTCCATCAGCACAATATCAGGATTATTTGCAAGAATAGTCCTGTCTGTGATGATGGCCCGGTCCCAATAGAGTCTGGCGCGATCATTTTCGAGCACGGCTTCCGGCAAGTACTTGTAATAGGGCAATTTCCGATCCACGAGATCGTATTTCAGAGCGAGCTCCTGGTGAAGAATTCTGGCTACTAGGTTGTGCCTCTACTCAGAGTTAGAAAGCGCCGACCAACCGAAGATGACATGCCTAAGTGACTCACCAGGATGGCGACAAGCTCGACAGATGTCGACGGTGCCATCTTTTAGGATGTATCTCCGATAGTTGTTGGTCTTAATAACCTGATCCTGTATCGCACAGACAAAACCCTCGGTTTCCCCGAAGGGATTACCAAAGCGTAGCCAGTGGAGGGAGGCTACTCTGTCTACGAAGGGCTCATGTAGAGCCCTGTAGATAACCCCACATGTCGGTCACCTCGTGAGCCAGGTCCGGTTATTTTGTTTGATAGAATTATAGATAAGCTGTTTCGGCTTTCACGAGGTTCTCGCCATACGGAATGGTAATGTCTGCCAAAAATATCCTTGACTGTGCCAGGTCCATCAGCACAATATCAGGATTATTTGCAAGAATAGTCCTGTCTGTGATGATGGCCCGGTCCCAATAGAGTCTGGCGCGATCATTTTCGAGCACGGCTTCCGGCAAGTACTTGTAATACGGCAATTTCCGATCCACGAGATCGTATTTCAGAGCGAGTTCCTGGTGAAGAATTCTGGCTACTAGGTTGTGCCTCTACTCAGAGTTAGAAAGCGCCGACCAACCGAAGATGACATGCCTAAGTGACTCACCGGGATGGCGACAAGCTCGACAGATGTCGACGGTGCCATCCTTTAGGATGTATCTCCGATAGTTGTTGGTCTTAATAACCTGATCCTGTATCGCACAGACAAAACCCTCGGTTTCCCCCGAAGGGATCACCAAAGCGTAGCCAGTAGAGGGAGGCTACTGTGTTTACGAAAGGCTCATGTAGAGCCTTGTAGAACCTCCCGTGGAGCTCCTTCTCCTTCCATACGGTCTCCCGGTCGGAAATGCTCTGCACTGCCGGGTCTTGCCATTGCTCGTTGGCTAAGGATAGAGGGGTAAGACCTTTATCACAAGAAATGCCGTCCTTATAGAATGGACCATACGGTCTCGCCAGAAAGTAATTACAGAGGCTGCACACTTCGCGATTATGCATGGTGAGCGCGCTCAAGAAGCCACGCCCACCATGCTTTCGCGGCAAGTACAGCCTCATTACCGACGATCTCGGATGATACATCCTATGGGACGTCATGGTAGTGTAGACTTTTCTATCCAGGGCGTTAAGTTCAGTCTGAGTCCACCTGAGTATGCCAAAGGTATATATGAGGACCGGCATGACCCAGCCGTTATATGCGTGTGCCTTATTCACACCGGACAAGAAGGCTGTTAAGCACTTTGGTCAAGCGTGCATAAAACACGTCGCAAACTGACTGTTTCATACCAGCCTCATCGATACCGATGTTCTGTGACATACCCAGGTATCGGTATGTTTCAGCCTCGGAAAGGGTTCTTAAGTGGACGGGCATAGATAATTCTATGTCCTCAAAGTTAGAAACCCTTCCCCTTTCAACATGGAGGACCGCACATTTATCCGTCCCCAGCTCCATTCAAATGGAATTGCTAAATTCACAAGTGATGTTTAGCAATTCCATAAGATGGGAGCAACTGGAGGCGAATAACTTGAGGTCATCCATATAGAAAAGGTGGTTCACTTTTTTCTCTCCTTTCCGTAGCTGAAATCCCCTCCCGGAGCCCTCCAGTAAGGTACTGAAAGGGTTCAGAGAGAGGCAGAACCAGATTGGAGTCAGACAATTGCCCTGGAAGATACCCCTTCTTATCCTTATGTGGTTCTCCGCAGCCATCATCCGCTCGCCCAGATGACAAAGGATCGTACTGCACTGCCCCATACACTGCTCGAGGAAGTCTCTAACTGTATAGTCTATAATGATTTCTTAAATTTACGCGGATACTACACATTGAATAAAACTAAATTTACGGATTCTAGCGCGTTTATTTAACTGATTTTACTTATTTTTAATCCCCGACGTTTCGGGTGCTTTACAGCAACCATGGTCACGGGGGGGGGGGACTGAGATGTTTGACGTCCCAATGTCATTGTTAGCCCGGCTACCTTCAGTTTTTGAATATTAATTTTTGGTCCGATTTACGCAAAACGAACTTACAGTATCTTGAAGTCTTGCAGTGGTATGCTTGGGTTTGGGTTTAATTTTGTTAATTATAGGATCCCAAGCAGATGGCAGCACCCAACCATCTTCTCTATTGAAATTAGGATGTTTTTTAATTTCAATAGCCTCGCGTATCATCCTTGGTAGGAATCTGTGTTCTTTTGCGAGGATTTGTAGTTTATCAAATCTGATGTAATGGTGGGGACGATGTTGAACATGTTCCAAACCAAAAAAACCAAGCATACCACTGCAAGCCGATCCGATCCGATCCAATCCGCTTTCACCAAGCAGCGATTCTCTGCTTCAGATCATCAATGCGCTCCGTCAGTTTTTGCGTTATATCCAGCTGGGACAAACTAACATTTGTCCCAGCAAACGCCATCTGACGGTACGCACAATTCTTGACCTGTTATTCTGAAGCATATCAGTCTGCCGATGAGACTCTAGCCTTTGCAATACGTTCCCCAATTCTTCTTCTCCATGCTGGGATAGTGTTACTTTGGCCAGTAGCACATCCAGCCGTGGAAACCTTGGCGCCTATGATACGGCAGATTGCCAGGGTGGCGCCAAAAAGAATTGAGTCCGTCTTGCAAAGGTCCCGGCTGGCTTCCAAATAGGTCACCAGCATTGGGTTCAGAGCCCTCACGACAACCCGAATACGCTTGCTTAAGGCTCTACAATTTCCGCATCCTCAGCCGTAGCATTTTCATCCGATGAGGGGAACAGCCTCACGTCGTAGCCGTTCGAGTTCAGCGACAACAAATATATTTGAGCGCAAGATATACCGAACCCGGTCTGCCAGGTTTTGCTCTGTGATGGTTAAAGATGGCTCCAGCTCAGCAAAAAGACGATGCATCCTAGCCCGATACGCCAAACATCCAGTTTCTTCCCCTTTTGCCCTAAAGTACCAACGCATGCGACGTGCTCCACCAGCGGCGGGTGCCGCTTGCTGAATCCGAGAAAACCCAGCTGACACCAAGCCTTCTGGTGGGGGTGATGGATGCGGAGGGCTGCTAGGTGACCGTACAGCTCCTCGGGCTCGGCTGGCGGCCCGCATGCTGCCGCATCTAGCGCCAGCTCCAGACGCGCCCCGGCGACCCCCAGGCAGCGGCCCTTTGCGCACTATCTTTTTATCCATCATCCATTATTTGAGCGTCTATTAACGGAAGACGCCCAGGCCCGTCACCGTATCGTATGTGGCCATAAGCACAAACGGGCCTTTGCACTCTAAATTCTGCCGAGGCACGGCGCTCACACCTCTCGCAAGGCGCTGAATGACTGCGGTGACGTAGCAGTTTTGTCACATAACTGTTACGTCAGTGGGCGATGGGGTCGTCAATTCCCTACCCCATTGTTTATTACTATTATTATTCGTTTTGAAATATAATATCGCCATATTTTCATTATAATTTACTTCAATCAAAGAAAGCAGTCAGAAAAAACTGGATTGTTGGTATAGTGGTAGCAAGTTGGTCACAAGTTGATCATGAGGTCCCGGGTTCGAATCTCTGATCAGGTCAAAATTAGTTACTGATTTTTTATGTCAAGACATTCTTATTAGCAACGGGGAGTAAAGAAGTTTGCGATGTTTTAACCCCGTGCCTCGAAAAGCATGTAATGTCGTTTGTCCTGCACCTGATTTCCCTCCGCTCGTGTCGGATTGCCTTCGCATCGGACTATGAGAGTAAGGGAAAGGAGAGTTCACTTGCGGTTGCGCCCAATTGGACACTATCCTGTCCTGCACAGATGACTAGTCTACGTTGAGACTGGTCGCCGTGACTGGACAATATTACTATTAACCCAAGGTTACAATTTGAGTACTTCCTACTAAACTTAACAACACAAAGTGGAAGATTATTATCCAGTTATCGCGAACTACAAGGAAGAACAAACTGGTAGGACCACATAGCGATGAATCAGCATTGTCTTGAGGTAGTGATAACCTTACTATTCAGCTTCAACCATTTCGTTAAATACAAGGGAAAATTCTAAAGTAAACGTTAATTAAACTTAATTTAATTAAATATTAAGAAATAAAACAATAATTAAGTAGTGCTTACGTTATGGCCGAATATCCCACTGACATCTACTCTATACTCTATAGACTGGAACACAGCAGTGCAGGCACTGTTGTTCGGCAGCAGAAATAGGTAAAAAGGTAGAAACAACCCAAAGTATATCATTATTAAATAATAATGTATATAATTATATATACGATATCGTCCCGTGGGTGTCATAACAGGTAACAGAGGGAAACTAAATCAAGACGTGGGCAGCAGAATCTTCCTGATAATAACCAATTCTGACTAGTTCCTTTGGGGGAGGCCTATGTTCAGCGGTGGACTTTCATAAACTGTAATATAATGGATTTCATTGGCCGACGGGAATCGAACCCGGGTTGCTCGCGCACTGTGAAGTTTTATGCGACGCTAACCATGGAGCTACCACGACTCTTGCAATTTTAAGTGCTGATTTACCACGTGTTCGATGGTGAAGGAAAACTTCGTGTTCCTCACGATGTTTTCCTGCATTTTCCTGCATGTCTGAGAAATAAGAAAGAAAAAAGAATATTTCGAAGACATGTAAAGTTCGCCAACGCCAACACGCATTGGGGTAGTGCGGCGAACACTTTCTTTCCCTAAAACTCTCTCAGGAATGAGATAAGGCCTGTGCCCAGTAGTGGGAAGTATTGAGGCTGTAACTTTTATAGAATAAATAGATATAAATTTTAAATTAGTCATTTTATAAGCAAATGAAAGTAATTAGTCGGGCATACAGCTCAAAATTCCATATTGTGCATATCATTTATAAAACCCTTAAAACTTGTAGTTAACCTTACATCTTTTTTCAAGCGGGTAACCCTTCCATAGATAACAAAGTCAGAGGCTATGACTACATAGACAGCGCTACCAAACACAATTAGGTCAACTACTAAGTTACTTAACGTAATTATCTCCGAGTTATGTTTTGTCTCCCAGAAGTATTTAGAGTTAAAGATTTATTTTCTAGCCAGGAAAATCACGTACTGAGATAAATTAAATGATCACGTAGGTATGTAGTACAGATATGCACCCAAAAATATATTTTAAAAGAAACAGAAATTACGACAATGAATTATGTCCGCTTGAAAGAGAAAGTCTGTATTTTTGAGAAAATTTACGGGGAATATATTTCATATATTATCTGTAGATATAAATAAAATTAAAGTTTGTGTCTGAAGTATTGGAGTAGCCGGCTTCTATTAAGCTCAGGATGGTATTTTCATGCAATTCAGATATACAAAACTGTTTTTAAAAAATTTGTCAGTCTGTCTGTATAGTGACTGTATCTGCAGAATGGCTGAACTGGCTCTCATGAAACTTTTTTTTATAGGATAGGATGACAAACGAGCACACCAGTCCACCTGACGGTAAATGGTTGTTGTGGCCCATAGAAACCTATATCTATCCTCGATTACGAATCAAAATGCAGATGCGTTGTCATCCGTGAGGAATTAGGTGGAATGCCTCGTTTCCAGTAAAAAGGGTCTCCGGTTCTCTACACTCACCACACGAAACACAGCAGAATTAAGCTACTATTTGACGCTGGTATTCTGTGAGATCTTCGCCGGTCGAGCCGACCCATTCGTGCTACAACTATATTACTAATATAACTTTACCAACGGATAGAACACTGCCAGATATTATATCCGAAAAACTTGGTAATTTAAAAAAAACTAATTTTAAATAAAATTAATTGAAGTTTAATCCAGATAATCAATATTTAAAATCTAAATAACGCTAAAATAATAGATATAACCCAGGCGGTGCCGGGGCGGGTCCCTAGTAGTTAATAAATTCCAAAAGAGTGGTGGTGGTTTCTATTTAGGAAAACCCATCGCTCTATTGCTCTATCGCTAAATAGTAGAGCATAAAAATAATGAAAGTTACTATACTTATTATTGAAAAGGAACTCGCAGTCCATCTGACACTAAATGATCATCGTCAGCCAAACAAAATAGGCTACACATATGTCATCTTTATTCTATAAAAAAATATATGGGAGTAATTATAAACGTTGTAAGAGACACTGCAACAGAGAAAAACAATTCAGGAGATGTGAGATCCTAAAAGCAACTAAAACTCATCATCATCATCATCAGCCCTGCACAAGTACATAGCTGAACAAATACCTCACCCAATGAATGCCACAAAGCACGGTCCTAAGTCTTCCTGCATGTCTTACGAAGTCGTCACTCCATCTAGTGCGGGGCCGACCCATACTTCAAAGATTCTTCCTACCCTATCGGTTGTCGGTTCGGTGTCGGTTGTTCGGAGCTAAATGGCTGACCCGTTACCACTACAGCTTACTAATCTAATTCTATAAAAATAAAAAATAAAAACTGCCAACTATGGCAAATATCCTATGCGGCCTACGTTCAGGAATAGACTTTTGATAGGTTCTGAACTCAAGCTGAAATCGCAGTTGCATTCTGCAGGCTGCCGCCGTGTTTGGCACTATAGGTTAATCGATTGGGATGGGATGCTGTCTTTCTTTGCATCCTACCCTTGGGGGTGGGTTTGCTTCTCGCCGGACGATCCCAACGTTGTTGCGGATTCTGTCGCTGATGTGGTACTTCAGGTTATGGAACTTTTTATTCCTTCCTCTGTGGTGCCCATTGGAGGCAAATCTCAGCCATGGATTGGTCGCTCCTGTAAAATAGCATCATGCTATAAGCAGGAGTGCTACCAAGCCTGGGCTGATGCATCAGTGTCCCGGGATGTAAACACCAGCGCTCGAAAAAGAAGTATAATTCCGCCTCTAGGTCCTTCAAAAGAGTCATTGCCAAGGCAAAGTCAGAGCATATACGCAGAATTGGCGAGAAACTAGTTCGCCTTCCTTCTGGAACGCGTGCATTCTGATCTCTCGCCAAGGCTGTTCAGGGGGATTTCTGTTAGCCATCTCTTCCATTTCTGCACGGGGAGAACGACTCACTGGCCCATCCCGCAGTCTTGGGTTTTTTTCGCGAAGGGTGTGAGTGTTCCATGCCGGAAGTGCAGTTCACACAGCGCTCGGTTCGCAAAGCACTCCTCTCCCTGGACATCCACAAGTCGAGTGGGCCTGACGGAATCCCCCCAATTGTGCTGAGGACGTGTGCTTCAGAGTTGGCACCGGTTTTAACGCATCTTTTCCGATACTCCTACTCCCTGAGCGTAGTCCGAAAATCATGGAAGACGGCTTTCGTCCACCCGATCCCTAAAAAAGGCGACCGCTTAGACCCGTCCAACTACCGGCCTATCGCCATCACTTCCTTGGTACTCTCCAAAACAATGGAGTCCATTGTAAACTGCCAGCTCATGAGGTACCTTGAGGATCACCAGTCGATTAGTGACCACCAATACGGTTTTCGCCGTGGTCGGTCAGCTGGTGATCTTCTGGTCTACCTAACTCAAAGATGGGCGGAGGAAGTAGAGTCCAAGGGGGAGGCATTGGCTGTTAGTTTGGACATTGCAAAGGCCTTCGATCGGGTTTGGCACAAAGCGCTTCTTTCGAAGCTACCTTCCTATGGGCTTCCTGAGAAATTGTGCGATTGGATCACTAGCTTTCTTGCAGATCGGAGCATCAAGGTCGTTGTAGACGGTGCAAGCTCCGATTGCAAGCCTATTAATGCTTGTGTTCCACAAGGCTGCGTGCTATAGCCAACGCTGATTCTTCTGCATATGAATGATATGTTATAAAACCCGTAACATTCATTGCTATGCAGATGACAGCACTGGTGATGCTCTTTACACCGGCCGATATTTCTCGGGAAAACATCTCCGAGTGCCGGGACAAACTTATGTCTGAAGTCGAGTCTTTGCTGAACAGAGTCTCGGATTGGAGGCGACTAAATCTAGTCCAGTTTAACCTCCAGAAGATACAAGTTTGCACGTTAACCGCTAAAAAGGAACCCTTTGTCGTATCTCCTCAGTTTCAAGGCACTCCCCTTGTTGCCTCAGCCAGTATCGGAATCCTCGGCGTTAACATATCAAGTGACCTGCAGTTTCGTGGTCACTTGGAAGAGAAAGCCAAATTGGCCTCTAAAAAGCTTGGCGTGCTTAGCAGAGCGCGACAGTATTTCATACCGGCACACCGCCTACAACTTTACAAGGTGCAGGTTCGACCGCACATGGAATACTGTTCCCATCTCTGGGCTGGGGCTCCCCAGTACCAGCTCCTTCCACTTGACCGCATCCAGCGCAGAGCGGCTCGAATCGTCGACGACCGCGTGCTTTCCGATCGGCTTGATTCACTGTCACTGCGAAGAGACGTCGCATCTCTTTGCGTTTTCTTTCGCATATACCATGGAGAGTGCTCTGAGGAATTGTTCGGATTAATCCCAGCCGCCAAATTTCGTGAACGCACTACGCAGCAAACGTCCTGATACCATCCATACCATCTGGATGCTTGGCGGTCCATCACTGTACGTTTCAAGAGGAGTTTTCTTCCGCGTATAACCTCTCTGTGGAATAGTTTACCACCGGCGATTTTTCCGGACCGATATGACCTGGGGACCTTCAAGAAAAGAGCTTACTCCTTTCTAAAGGGCCGGCAACGCACTTGCAATTCCCCTGGTATTGCGGTTGATCATGGGCGGCGGTAGTCACTTAATATCAGGTGAGCCGCATGCTCGTTTGCCCCCTCTTCTATAAAAAAAAGGTTCGAATAAACACAAATTTATTAAATTATTTTTAAATCTTTTTATTTAAACATAATTCAATAATATTTTTACCCTATCGTTCGACAAAATTGAGTGACCGCTTGATAATATACAAAGTAGGTATGTCTCTCAACGTTAGTTTAAACTTTGCTTTGAAGATATATTAGCGAAGATCTAACTAATTTGTTTAATACTTGAAGTAGACGGGCGATATATATTGCACTAAGCGTTCAGGTCTCTAAAAATATGTTTTTTTCTTCGACAGTCTTTTGGCAGACGATAATCCCTTAGTATTTCTTTTTTTATAGAAGAGGGCGTAAACAAGCATGCAGCTCACCTGACGGTAAGTGACTACCACTGCAAATGAACAACCGCAACACCAGCGGAATTACATGTGCGTTGCCGGCTTTTCAGAAAAGAGTAAGCTCTTGTGGGTCTAAGTCGTATCGAGCTGGAAAAATCACCGTCGGTAAACGATTCCACATAATTGTCGTGTGGATTGTACTGCAAGTTTGGCGTGATGTGCATTTGTGAAATTCAGAGGCTGGAATTATTCTGAACATTTCCTCAGAGCACTCCCCGTGGTAAATACGATAGAAAATTCAAACTTCAAACTGTATTTGGACGGGTCTGAGTGGTTGCCTTTTTAGGAATCGGGTGGACCAAAGCCAATGTCTTCCATGATTTCGGGACTACGCCTTGGGAGTAGGAGTACCGGAAAAAAAATGGTAAAACCGATGCCAACTCAGGAGCATACGTCTTCAGCGCAATGGGGGGTACTTTATCAGGCCCACTCGACTTGTCGACGTCTAGGGAGAGGAGTGCTTTTCAAACCGAGCACAGAACCCGGAGGAGGACTCGTCAATAGGAGGATTCAAGGATTTTCTCGCCAATTTTGCCGATGTGCTCTGCCTAGGCCCGGTAATACTTCTGCTTATAGTGTGATGCTATTTTACAGAAGCGACTAAGCTATGGCTAGGATCTGCCTCCGATGGGCACTATAGTAGATGGAATAGAAGTACCATAACCTAAAGTACCACATTAACGAAAGGATCAGCAATAACGTTGGGATCGTCCGGAAAAAAGCAAACCGCATTCTATTTCAGTTGGCCGACCTATAGTGCCAAACACGGCGGCAGCCTGCAAAATGCAACCGCGATACTAGCGTGAGTGGCACCATCCTCTGGACTAGGCAATGTTCCAAGGAGCCAAGACGAGCGTTGACGGAGACGTGGTATCAGTCCAGATGAGAGGTCGGCAGAAGGTCCATCAGGGAACATGCAAGATCATCTACATCTGAAATTCGTGTAGGCAAAGTAACCAGTTGTATAACAAAGTAAACATATACCAAAACGGTAATGTACCAAGGCAAAGCCATAAACAGGTCGTCAGTCACAAAAATCTGGTATAACCCTTTGTATCGCAGACTCAGCCCGAGGCACAACGATTGTCAAAAATATACCCCGAGTAGGAGAAATATGAAGTATTGCCAGGAGAAACACGTAAGTTTCGGTCAGAAAGATTAGGGCTGGCTTCGCCATTTCCCAAGGTAGTGGACGGAGTTTAGGTTCCAGTGAAGTCCCCTGATGTTGCAGAACTTCATGGATAGTGTGTCAGAGGTCACCTCGGTCTTGCTGCTTAGATTGTTCCGAGCAGTTTTTGTTGTGCGGTATTTTGCCCCTCAACACAGAATACGCGGGGCAGCTTGAGCACCCACGCTCAGGTGTAGTGGAGTAGCTTAGTCATGGATGCTCAAGCGCTACGAGTGAAACGTCGGGAGAAACGAAAAAAGTTAAATTAAACGAGACAAAATCTGTTAAACTTGTTTTAATCAATGTGTGTTGTGTTGTGTGTGGAATATATAGCTGCAGTAAGCCATACAAATGCTTGTTCCGTACGGGATGAGAACCCGCGGCCCCCCGCGCTTATTACTAAGCCACTGCTACCGATTTTGATTTTTCCATTCGATTTTTTTATAGGATAGGGTGACAAAAACATACAGTCCACCTGATGGTAAGTGGTTGCTGTAGTCCATAGACATATACATCTACCCTCGATTACGATTCAAAATGCAAATGCGTTGTCACCCGTGAGGCTAATATGGAATGCTTCGTTTCTAGTAAAAAGGGTCTCTGGTTCTCTACACTCACCATACGGAAAACAGCAGCATTAAGCTACTATTTTACGTATTGTGAGTGTGAGAGCGTGGTCCTTCCCCGGTCGAGCCGACCCATTCGTGCTACAACTATACTACTAATATAACTGCAGCATGGCTCTACCACGTATATTCTATCACAAAGAGACTATGTTATTGTCCATGGGCCACAGCTTACTTACATTTTTACTATTTGTGAATTTTTTTCCTTTCTCCACACACTTCGTATATAAAAATGTTGTATAAATATATATACTCATACTTTCGTTATCACCAGGGTTGATAAGATTTTAGTTCATGTTTGCTCTTACACCGTATAAAAATTCTTTATATGTTAAAACGTGAAGCTGTAAGATTTATTGTTTTAAAACGGGATATAAGATGTTTATTAACACTATAAATTAGTTTTGAATACAATGAAATAGTTAATGTGTCACAGGCCTTAAAAAATAACTCGCCACATTCATTCAATTTTGACCGAAGTGACGATGATCTGCTTAGTTTTGGTATGAATACTTTTGCAACTACCCTATTTATGTGTAATTGTTACTAAATAAATTATTAAGCACTCAATTAGAAAATAAGTTTTAGCGGCCTATTATAATACTAATGACTTATTGTTTTTTCTTTATAATAAGTATTTCCTCTGTAAGTGATTTGTAAATCTTTGGAGAAAAAAATGTCTTAAACCATCTCTGCTCGACAGGGACACACAGGGAAAACACGTCACAGGAAAAATACATATCTATATCCGAGAAATTTAAATACCTACTATTTCGAAGTGAAGATGTGAGCTCCGCTAACACATATTGGGGCACCGCGGTGAGCATTTCCTTGCCCTAAAAGCAACCTGTGCCTAGGATTGGGTGGTACATAGGTATATTACTTTTACTTTTCTATTATTTCAAATAAAACAACGAATAAAATTTCAATATAACTGAACTTATCTCCCTGTCATTCAGTAGGCAATTTTCATTTTGGTACACATTTTATTGAGAGCTTAAATCTGATATAATTGCACCTTACGGCCCACTGAACTAAAAATTTATACGAGCACATCATGTTTCTTATCTTAAGTACATAATAAAATTATGTTCATATCATAATAAATCTAAAATCCAAATGCTGTGATTTGATGGATTTGGCCATCAACCAAATGACTGAATGTAAAAAAAAATAACCGCCAACACATTATCGTGTACTGCACAGGCCTCTCCTTATTTCAAGAGTCAATTCATAATTTCCAGTTACTATAGCTTATTAAAACCTACTGTTTAACATAACCCTCCCTCATTAATTGCCTCAAGGCGTGGAATCTGTATTATCTTTGCTATAGGTGTCACTCTTAGCAGTCAGGTAAGCAACCGCAGTCTTATATTATTATTGAATTATATCAGGAAGATGCTGCTTTCCGTGGATTTCAAGGAGTATTGAATTCTCTTACACAGTATGGTGACAAAAGATAACGTAACATAATTCCGCATTTCGCTTCTGGCTACATTGAGAAATTCTGTTTCTAAACTTAAACTATTTATTCTTATAGCATTAAACTAAGAAACGATCATGTCTACCCAAGCTCATTTTTTATTACTTTGTACATCTACACTTAAAGGTCATAGGTACCAAATGCAATAGTGTCCTTTTTTCGGAATTAAATCTTAAATAATATTATTATTATTTACGTAGGTAAAAACAATTAACAGAACTAAATACATATCAACGTTAAGTTTTTAAATGCTAACTAACAACATTTAAAAAATGGCCTTAACAATATATGTTAAAGTATTATAATATAAATATTATGACCTTTGCTAGTTCACTGAAGTGGCATACTAAATATGACAAATTTATCATGCACAAGGTTGACCACTGTAGAAATCAAGTTAGAGACGTTTTGGCAAGTACACTAGTTTGTGCTGAAGGCAAGGCTAGTAGTAGCTACTGCAGACTACTGACGCTGGCGTAGAGAAAGTACGCGCTGGGTCTTCGTGGCCTGTAACATGTAATAAATCAAAGATCATTTATGTTTGTAGAAACACAAGCAAATGAATTGACTTAATAAATTGAATGAACCTTTCACAGGTGAGAAAAAATCTTATACGCTTCATCAGTTCTGTAAATATTAACTTTTATATAAACGCTTTTACCTGAAAATCACGCAGCCACGTAACGTTTTTTTCTTTGAAGTAATATAATATAATATATAATATTACGTTTGACTTCAATTTTCCTTTCTAAACAGTAGGAACAAGCTCACAACAAAATATAATATACTAGTGTCAGTTTGACATAGAAAGGACGGAGAGAGAAAAATACCAGAGTAAAATAGCAGCATAATGTTCTTCAGGCCGAATTTTTCAATCTTGACAGCCAGTTACGTACGACAGACCATCTATGTAGTACATGATTATAGTGCAAAAGTGTGTGCTCAATCGGAAGTGAATTTTCTTTGTATTTCCTTCATTGGTCACTTGAACCGCAATCCCACACGACCGGACAGAGACCTGACAGGACCAATGGCTTTACGTGCTTTCCGAGGCACCGTCGAGAAATACCGCTAACTTCATGATTTCGAGATACTGTTGAGAATTTTTTGACAAAAGAAAACCAACAAGTAATAATTTTTGCCTGACCTTGAGATCCACATGATCATCAGTAGCGCTTACGACTACTTTTAGTAGTTAGTGTAATTACACTTGATTGTCAAGACAGTCAAGTGTAATTACACTAACTTAAGGAATAGTCAACTAGTGCAATTGTACGTGTGTTGCAATAATATATCCGCTGTACTTCGGAACTTTAATTGCGCGATTTATGCTTCGATGTGTTTCGCTTCTGGCGCCTCGACAGCACTGTCTGCATATCTGCATAAGCATACTGATATAGATAAATATACAAACTGCATAGAAAACGCTTAAAAATCTTGACAAAGATAGACAAGATTGACAATAACATCTTTTTTCTAATTGAGTGGGGGCAAAATAGCTAGCGGCTCATACATCTAGATGTAGATGTATGAGAATGTTGCACGAATGTTGTAAGTCCGTTAGAAAACACTCAAATTTTTAAACTCCGGTAAACTCTTTAGAAATTAATAAACGAACTTCGTAATATTCATATGTACAAATTAATTATTTATATCAGGTGATTTAAAAGATATTTAAAAATGTAATAATGTAAAAAACAATAAAATTGAAGTGTCTGCTTGTAATGTCAAAGTAACAGCTTTTTACTAATAATGCATTTGAGATTATATGCGGAACTTATAACAAAAACACAATTGTAAATGTTTTCTGTCTGTTTCTTCCAGCTAATCTCCGAAATGGCTGGACAAATTTTGACGGCACTATCACTTGCAAATAGCTGATGTCATAGGGAGCAACTAAGGCTATTTTTATTTTTGAAAAATAATTAGGCTCCCGCGCAAAAAATGCCCATGAAACTCAATAATAATAAATATAAAATACACGCGGGTGAAGTCGCGGGAAACAGTACATATACGAGTAATTGAACTCCATCATGACGATTGCTGTGTTATTTTTTAAATATATTATTTTTTAACCATATTAAATTCACTTAAAGTACCGCCCTCCTGGCCGCTCAGAAACTGTTTGAATGTTTATTGCAAGTTAATGTTAAATGTCAGAGTAATAACTAGAATGAAGAGAACCCCAAAATAAGAAAAAAATTCTTACAGCTGAACTCTTTATACATATGACATTTATTGACATGGTAAAAAATAAGATAATTAAAATATTCTCACCTTTCTTTTACAAGGTTGTTGCCGTTTTTCCATACTGATATTTCTAAATTACATTTAATATACTATTATAATTATACATATTTTAGGTAGTGACATAAAAACAAAACAGGTGAAAATTTAGGAGTGCAAGGTCAGGACACAGGTTGGATGCAATAACACTTCCCAATCAAGCTCTCTCAATTTTTACTGAGTGGTCACTCTTTTTCTGTTGATCATTTTTTTCTCAATTTCTTGATTGATCTTATTAGTTTTTGACAGTAGAGATCCAATTCCACCATACACGCACCATCACCATATTGCGTGTTAATCTGAGTTTCGCTACAGTCTCTCTAAATTGACTAACCTTTGACCATGATCTTTTTCGCACGTTCTTATTATAGCCACTTTTCATCACCAGTGAACAATCTTTTCAAAAATGGTTCGGTTACATTACGTTTTATTAGAAAATTGCAAAAGGTTACACGATTCATCAGGTTTTTTTCAGTGAAGTCACGTGGTACTCAAATATTGAGCTTATGTGTATAATTAGACTTAAAGGGTCAAACCTGTTACCGCTTTACCCACATTGTACTATCCTCACTGCCACTGCAATAGGCCCTTAAATATTAGAATTTTATGAAACGCATTATTCTCTTTTTTGTAATTAACCTTCAGAATGTCTCGAATTTCTTCATTATTCGTTATTTTATTGACAGAACAACAATCGAAAAATGGCGGGAGAGAGTATTTAATTTTTCTTTTCCTTTTTTATTCTATACATATAATAAATCTGTAGGAAAATCGTGTATGTAATTCCAATTTCTTCTTTTTCTTCTAATTCTTGAAAAAAACAAGTTAGGGGTCAGTCTAAGTAAAAGTACTGAAGCGAAATTAGTGGTTTTTAGAATTTTTATCTGTCTGTTTGTCTGTGTATTTAAGATTCACGTAAAATTAATGGACTAATATTCATGAAATTTTCTGTGTAAGTAGTTAATGACCTGGGGCAACTTATAAGCTAATTCTAACTTCAAAAAAGAAGGATAAGTATTTCCCTTGATGTTAATTTTCAAATTTACATCATAAGGAAAAAAATTTAATATATGATTCTGTTATGTAGTTATTACAAGTATATTATGGAGTATAGAATTAAGAAGTACAGACTGTGTATTAAAAAGTGTCCATAGAAAACCGTTAAATAAGGGTGGCCACTATAGCTACGGGCTAAATTTTAAAGAAGGCGCCGAAAAATATTAGTTGGATAGACGACTTTTTCGAGGTTATATTTGCTAAATAAAATTATTTTAGATTATAGTGATACTGAGCAGTTTAGCAGCACACTTCAAACCGTCGACAACGATTAAGTTCATTTCATCCCAGTAGCTACTCCAGCGCTGTTGTGGAGAGTTTTTGAACTGTTATTTACTGCTTACAGATGGCCACTTTTTCAACTATTCTACTATGGGAGTTAGTACTCCTTACTTCTACACTCCATATATATTATGTAAGATGACAGGTATTTTTTTAAATAAATACCATATTATATATAAATATATATTAATAAAGTTTCAACTTAGTTTTAATCTTTGTTTAATAATTTGAAACTACGCCGATGGCAGTGTTTTAAAAACCGATATGTAGGTCATATTCAGTTTTCAAAACACTGCCATCTATTATTAAATAAAAAAGTAGATTTGCCTTCATTTACTAATATATTAATTATTATAAAATGTAATTAAATAATTTACATTTATATGTTAAAATAATGAGATATAAAACGTTAATTTTAAAGCATTTAAAAATTTCCAAAAAATATTTTAAAAATGTTATAATTTAAATAGATAATAGTAACTCTATGAAAAATATGAAAATATAAATAGTTTTTAATTCAATTTCTAATGATATGATTACCGATTAGTGATATGTAATATGTATATCATGATTACAGCCCTTCACAAGTCCATTGCTGAACTGCATGTCTTACCAGGTCTTCACTCCATCTAGTGGGGGGTCACCCTACACTACGCCTACCGGTACGAGACTGCCACCTGTGAACCTTTTTTCCCCAACGATTGTCGGTTCTTCGAGTTATATGGCCGGACCATCGCCACTTCAGCTTACTAATCCGTTTGGTTATATCGGTCACTCTGGTTCTATTGCGGATATCATTTCTAAGTTTATCACGAACAGAAACCTCGAGAATAGCCCTCTCCATAGCTTGCTGAGCGATAAAGAGCGGCCTCATATGGCCAGCAGTGAAGGATTAAGTCTCGGATCCGTAAGTCATCACTGGCAACACGCATGGGTTGTACAATCTAGTTTTCAAGTTTTGAGGTATACCTGATGAGAAGATCTGTCGAAATTTCCCGAACGCTGCCGAGTTGAATCCGTCGATTGACCACTTGGTCGAATTTGAACTTACCTAGTCGAACTACTTGTCCCAGATAAACCTACTTTTTAAAAATTTCGAAGGCACGACATAGGTGTGACATGCACATTACACATGACTTTCGTTTTGTCCATGTTCATATTAAGACCTATCCGTTGGGAGACACTACTGAGGTTATTGAGCATAGGACATAGATTCTCCAGCTGAAAATCGTCGAGACTGTGAGAGAGACAAAAAATTTTAAAATTTTCGAGAGTGAAAACAGCACGTAGATATAGCTCAGAAGGGAAATCAGTCTGTAGTTTTTCAAGCGGGCGTTGTCACCGTTCTTGAAGAACAAGACTACCACACCTCTGCTTCATGATTCCGGAGTATTACCATCATGGAGAACGAAATTAAAGAGCTTCTGAAGGACTTCAAATATCGGTTTTCTACCCGCTTTCAATAGCTCCGCTGTTTCTTTTCCATCATCACCCGCAGACTTACCATTTTTAAGGTGCTAGAGAGCCATTCTTCTCTCTCTCAGACTGATGTCTGGGATATCATCATAATAGTATCGAATAACAGTTGGTCTTGCATCGTTACTCACACTTGCGTATGGCTCCAACGATGACGTGTACGTTAAGTTCCGTTTCCACAAAAAACGGAACCTTCGTTAAAACTAAATTAACTTTAATGATTAAAAATGTGTAAAATGTAAATGACGTAATTTTTTTCAAATGTAAAAATGTATATAAAAATTGATGTCAAGACAACTCATATACATCATCATTACGCCCTTCACAGTCTACTTAACATAGGCCTCCCCTAAGCAATGCCACAATGCACGGTCCTGAGCCACCTGTATCCATCGACTTCCTGCATGTCTTACCAGGTCGTCACTCCATCTAGTGGGGGGTCGCACAACGCCTATCCGGTACGAGGCTGCCACTCGAGAAACTTTCTTCCCCATCGGTTATCGGTTCTTCGAGCTATATGGCCGGCCCATTGCCACTTCAGCTTGATAATCCGCTGGACTATGTCGGTCACTCTGGTTTTACTGCGGATATCCTCATTTCTGAGTCTATTACGCAGAGAAACTCCGAGCATAGCCCTCTCCATAGCTCGCTGAGCGACCTAGAGCGTCCTCATATGGCCAGCAGTGAAGAACCACGTCTCTGATCCGTAACTCATCACTGGCAACATGCACTGGTTGTACACTTTAGTTTTCAGAGATTGAGGTAAACCTGACGAGAAGATGTGTCGTAATTTCCCGAACGCTGCCCAGCCGAGTTGAATCCGTCGATTGACCTCTCGGTCGAAGTTGGACTTACCTAGTCGGACTATTTGTCCCAGGTAAACGTACTCGTTAACAACTTCGAGCATAGTGCTCCCAACAACTACCGGCATAGGTGTGACATGGACATTAAACATGATCTTTGTTTTGTCCATGTTCATCTTAAGACCTATCCGTTGGGAGACACCATTGAAGTCATTGAGCATAGTGCTAAGGTCCTCCAGCGATTCTGCCATAAGGACTATATCGTCGGCAAATCGAAGGTGAGTGATGTACTCGCCATTGACGTTAATACCGTATCCTTTCCAGTCCAGTAGCTTGAAAACGTCTTCCAATGCAGCGGTGAAGAGTTTCGGGGATATAACGTCAACCTGTCTTTCACCTCTCTGCAGTTGGATAGGATTCGAACTCTGGTTCTGTACTCGTATAGCCATCGTAGCCCTACTGTACAAACACTTCAGCACTTCGATATACCGACAGTCAACTTGACACCGCTGAAGGGACTGTAGCACCGCCCAAATTTCGACGGAATCAAAGGCTTTCTCATAGTCCACATACGCCAGGCAAAGTGGCTGATTGTGCTCTTCAGTCTTTTGTACAACCTGTCGTAGGTCTATGGTACTGAAGCCTTTTCGGAAACCGGCTTGTTCGGGAGGCTGGAAGTCGTCGAGTCTGCGTGCGAGACGATTCGTAATGACTCTCGAAAACAGCACGGATCAGAAAGAAATGGTCTGTAGTTCTTCAAGAGAGCGTTCGCCTTTCTTAAAGAAAAGAACACTTCTCTTGGACTTCAAGTACCGGTGTTCCTTCCGCTTGTAGAAGCTCCGCTGTAATTCCATCCTCGCCTGGGGCCCTGCCGTTTTTAAGGTGCTGGAGAGCCATTCTAATCTCGCTTAGACTGACGTCCGGGATATCATCGGAATAGTGTCGGATAAGACTTGCTCTTGGATCGTTACTCACACTTGCGTGTGGCTCCAACGATGATGTGTACAGCTGCCCATAGAACCTCTCAATCTAACTCAAAATCTCAGGTGTCTCGGAAACGATGCTGCCACACTCAGTCTTCAGCTTTGACAGTTGGCTCTTTCTGGCAGACAGATCTCTGGCAAAGACTTTGGAGCCCTGGTTCCGCTCGATCGCTTCTTTAATACGAGCAGTAGTAAAGTTGCGTAAGTCTCGCCGCATGCATTTGGAGATCTGTCTGTTCAGTTGCCTGTATGCTGTCAAATCTGTTGACGATTGCAGCCTCATCTCCCGTCTAACAGCCATGAGATTAAGAGTGTGATCGGAGAGTTTTTGTGTTCTTCTGCGGCGGGTCTTGCAGAACTTAGCTCCAACCGCATGGACAGTTTCCACGAGCTTGTCATTCATATCGTCCACTGCATTGCAATCTTCTAGGCACTGAGAGCGGTTACGTAACTCGAGCTGAAAAGTCTCGGGATTCTGGATCAGAGCACGAGGGGGACGGAGCGTTGACTTCATTAGACCAGACCTCTCCAACTTAACGTTAAGGTTCAGTGTGCCTCTAACCATTCGGTGATCGCTGCCGGTTTTCACCCTTGTGATCACTGAGACATCACTGAACAGTTGGCGTCTGGTCGTCATAATGAAGTCAATCTCATTTTCTGTCGAACCGTCGGAGATCGACCAGGTCCACTTTCTGTGGGGCCGCTTCTGGAAGAAAGAGTTCATCATAAAGAGTCCCTCTTTCTCCATAAAGTCAGCCAGCTGCTGGCCCCTACGGTTCCGTTGCCCTACTCCAAATTTCCCTAACTTCAGCTCACCGCCTTCTCTTGTGCCTAGTTTTGCGTTGAAGTCTCCCATCAACACCGTTTATTGGGTTTTAGAGGAATGCATGGCTCTAGAAATATCCTCATACATTTCCTCCACCTCCTCATCGGGATGTGCCGAGATTGGTGCGTAGACCTGTATGACCTTCAGCGAATACCGTTTTGTGATTCTGAGTATCAGGTACGCGACCCTCGTCGACACACTCTCAATCTTTACAACGTTGTTGACGAGAGACTTGTGGACGATAAATCCGACACCTCCTTGGGACAGATAGTCGCCCTCCCGGTGATACAACAAGTTGCCGGACTCGAGGATTACCGTGTCCTCCCCCTCTCTTCGGACCTCAGATAATCCAATAATATCCCAGCGCAACTTGTCTACCTCTTCTTCCAGCTCCAGTATCTTCTCCTCAGTCCTCGGGGTGCGTGCATTATACGTTGCCAGGTCGAGTCGTCGTAGGTGGCAACTGAACCTCCACCGGAGATTCTTAGCACCCCCTGCCCCGCCGTTACCATGGTCGCCACCGTAGCCAGGAATAGCGGGGCCGCCGGGGACTGGGGGCCGTTTATTTGCGTCGTTGCTCATGGGGGGATATTTTCCATAGTTGCCACGCTTGGCGAGCGGGTTGGCAACCGCAGTTTTTTATTATGTTATTGTTGTTATTAGGAAGATGCTGCTGCCCATCTCCTTTTTGTGTCCCTCTGTCGCCTCTTACGACACCCACGGGAAGATATGGGGTAGTGGATATTCTCAACCACCACTACACGGCAATAAAGACAATTTAGTGATAATTACCTTTCTTATGGATACATCGGAAGATACGCTTGATATACAATCTCTTTTAGAAGCGCTTGGTGTGAGAAAGATAATTTACTGCTGTATCCCGCATTTTCTTTCTGAGAGTCAAATCACGTCTACGACATCATCAGTGGTGATGAATCTTGGATCTATGCCTATAATCCCGATTCTAAGCAACAATCTGTGTCTTCCAATATGGGCCCAAGCCGACTATAGTTGTTTGCTCTCGAAGACAAAGAAAATGGTGGCCAAATCACTTTTTGAGCGTGGTGACCGATAAGAAAACAATTTTTTTTCTCTTATTGAATAAATGAGAGAGAAAATATTTTTAATATATTACAATACATGTAGGTTATTCAGGAATTTTTATCATTGAGTTAGCAGCTAGTGTACACGCATACGTCTAGTCGCACGCACACAAACACCGTGACGAAGTCTGCCGAGTGCCGAAGTCTGCCGAACTGAAACGACGTTAGACGATGCACGGCTTTCAACGCCACACCTCCGTACCCGTCGGAGTGGGGAGCGTGAGGTTTTTTTCGTTACGGAATTTCTGGATTCGGTCCCCGCGCTCAAGGCCCGCGATAGAAGCTGGATGCTATTAAAAAAGGCCCTTTCCAGGGCCGCGTAATTATTTTTATAATTTTATTTGTTTCGTAGAGTACCGTAATTTGAAAATAATTCTGCATGCATTTATGTTGTAATGATGTGTACCTATATAAGGTTTGATATGTATTTATGATTGTGTTCATGTGTATACGTGTGACAATGTACATATGAAGAAATATTTGTTCTAAGATATGCTGCACGATCTCTTCTTACCACGCAGTACGTTGTTGATCAGCACTTAAAATTGCAATTTCTTTTGGTGCTTAAGGCGTGCTCCGGGATGCTCGCGATATTTATAGCGACCGCTTAGCCCCTTAGGTATGAATATATTATATTTATATATAATATGAATTATTATATTTAGTCTAGCTCTGGTCTAGTTATTATGATTATTAATAATACTACCGTACCTCGAATAAATATACGAAACATCTTATATAAAACTTTACTGACGTTTGTTAACTTCCTGTTTGTAATTAACACGTGTATTTTTCCACATTGCTCCATGATTGATATCTAAAAATATTGCAGCTAATTTTGATAGAAAAAAGTATGTAAGTATATTGAATCTGTAGTAATGATAGAGTGAAAACATGCTGTGACATACAGAAAGTCGATGGATGCAGGTGGCTCAGGATCATACTTCGGTATTATTTAAAAGGCACCTATGTCCAAGCAGGCTTGTGGTTTGCTAATATAATGAACAGTTCATTAATAAGAATATTTCACCATATTTCAGAAACATTATTAAAATTTGTAATAAAATTTACTATAAAGCTAATGTGTTTTAATTATAAAGTACTTGTAAATAAATATGTAACTAAAATTTATCGACGTGTACCTAAAGGTTTCCATGCTAAACGGTTATGTTAGTTTAGTTATCTGTTTTTAATTTAGAGGACTAGAGAAAAAACGCAAGATTTAATACCGCGTGCAACAAATATGTTTGAAAGGTCTTTGATTTTAGAATAAGGGTGACAACGATCACTCATTCCCCTTGATGGTAAATGGAAAATGTGAACCATAAACATTTACATTTATGTTCAAATAATCAAAATGCAGACGGGTTGTAACTACTGAGTACTAAAAAAAAGCGTAGTAAATACAAAGGTTTGGATGTTTGTTCGTATGCATTTTATATGTAAAACGTTTCAACAATATATAAGAATGCTCTTGTTTTGGGGTAACATTTTTATAAAAATAAATAATTATCGCTTTTTTTTAGAATGAGGGTGACCAACAGGCACAAGGTCCATCTGATGATAACTGGAGCATTCACAGAAATTTACATCTATTATATATAGATTAAGAATCAAGGTACAGATGCGTTATCACCCCTGAGGATTAAAATGAAATTCTCCAGTAAAATGGATATCCGGTTCTCTACGCTCACCATACAAAACTAAGCAGCATTAACTGGTATTATTTCAGAGCGTTGTCCTGCCCCGTTCGAGCCGATCCATTCGTGCCACAATCATAATACATCTGCAGCATGCCTCTACCACGTATATAATCTGTAATGGTTATAGTAATCTTGTCGATTGCCATAACTATTATATTCTATGAAAAAAAAACCACTGCTGACATAGGCTTCCCCCATAGATTTCTTCGTATGGTGGAAAGTGTCCACAGTAGCCGTGCTTGAAAGCGGGCTGGCAACTGCAATTTATATTTTTATTCAGCTGTCAGAAAGACGATCTCTTCTTACGACAACCACGTGATGATATATTACAGTGGATATTCTTAAACCGCCACTACCCACGGCTAGTTAGATTGTCGATTATTACACTTACTCATAAAAGTGAAGCAGTCTATTCGCTTTCTTTTATTTAAGATAACAAAAGCTTTGTTCCAAGAATATTTTAGATCTCTTGACAATATCGTTTATATGACAATTTTTACTACTTCTTATTATCAGTGTACTGCCAATTGTTGAGTTTAAGCAAACATTTAATCTCAGCCACTAATGACAATTTCTATTTATTTCACGGTAACACAAGGTATACATATGTAACACAACTATTATCGTACGCATCATGAAAATGAATAAACGAGTGCTGTATTATATTAAAGTTAGTCATATTTGTAGAGTAGAAGTTATATTTATATATCTGTTATCATTGACAATGTTGCTGTTAACAGTTTTAATATTGTCACCGATTTAAAACGTTTAAGTTCTACTACATACTATTGTTAATTACTTGCATGCCTTATCAGTTGGCAAGCAATCCACGCTGAACATGTCTCAAAATTCGGTCAATATTTTTAGTAAATTTGATTAATAGAATTAGGCGTTACTTTGCTTTACTTCACTTTTCTAAAATACAATATATTAAAGATGGCAAAATTAAACTTATAACAATTAACTTAACCATTATAGTCAACCAAATCTAAGAAATAACATTTGACGTTTCACATTAACTTTGCACAAGCGTACTCACACGATTTGAAATAACATTTTACGTAATTCTGAAGAATTATGAAGTTATCTATATTTCATAACAACGTGTTTAGTTTTTTTTATCATTAATTTAAATTCGAATCTTTCAAACAAAGCAAAATATTTAAAAAAATAACTAGTTTCAACATTTTTACTTGGCCTTGTTTCAATGATTTATCGCTACGTAACTTATCGTACTGTTTGGATGATTAAAATTCATTGTTATGCGAATAATCGGCAAAAATATTCAAATAATCGGTAAAAATATTAAAATAATTGAATCAATCATTTTTAACGTATTATTTGTTTAGTTAAATTTTTATTTTTCAAATCATTTAAATTAGATGAATCATGAATAACACAAGTTTATTATTTTACTTTGTCAACGTAAATTTGTGTAGGCAAAAAAACTCATATACAAGGCCGCGCTGAAAAAAACCACTACGTAATTTCAATCACCCGCCGTTCTGGGAGCTTACTGTGTGTAATTTTATGATTTTATGTTTGTCTTTTTATTTTGTGACTCAGTTTTAACTTTTTGAACTGTTTCTTCTTTATTCGTTGAAGCATGTGCCCATGTCACAATGGATGATTGGGCAAAAGTGTTAGAAAAAACAAAAAAATTGATTATGGATGACTTTTAAAAAGACATTAATTTTGACTGCATTATTGGTAATCAAATAATAGTTAATCTAAACAACGACAGCTCAGCTAGTTGTACTGAAAGTGATTGAATAAATTTATTCTTAATCTAGTTTCAATTTCAAAGTTTTGTAACTGTGCCTCTAAAAATAAGCAGTAACATCAAATACGAAAAAATTGATAAATCTCTTCTCGTTTTGAGGCGAAAGATGTATCGTGTTATGATTGTTGGGGATTATGGTGTTGGGATAGCATTGATGGTTATAGTGCATACACAATTAAGTTAAGGACATTTCAAACTGGGTGGGTCATTTAATTTTTCATGTCGATCTAAGCAAAATAATTTTTATATCTTTAATTATAAAATTTAATTATTATTAGTGCAGTAGTGTATTTTATTATTTTGGCTTTTTGTGTAAAGTCAATTGCGTGATCTATTAGAAGTTTTGTAGACTTACTAGCGTTTTATTTCAGTGGAATTTTACGACCTCCACAGTATTAGAGTGTTTGTTGGATACTTTTACCCCGCAGACACATAATAGCGACGGTATTGATTATTTTCTAATGTGCTAAGAGTCGACTGGATGACGATGAATCACGATCGTGCATAGGAAGGCTATGTTCGGTGTCAATGTTTCAGTATATACTGTTTAAAGAATAACAACTATATATTGTTAAAATAATCATAGTGCATGGAGGCACAAAGAAACGCTTATTGATATTAAGAAACTCGTTTTTATAAACTGGTAATATTGTCCTCCAGACCGAATTAAGGTCACGCTAGCCAGTCTCAACGGAAACAAGACAGGATGTATGCGTAAGCACATTCTCTATTCTTTCACTTCACTGACACGAGATCGAGCGTAGAACTAACGGCTTTATGTGATTTTGGAGGCATTGGGGTGTAACACCGCCAACTTCATGACTCCGGGCTGTTACTGATAATTTCTTGTCAGAAAAACCCAATACCTGATTTTGACGTGACCCGGAATTCGAACCCATAATCTCAAGACCATCAGTCACGTTTACGGCCACTAGCCCAAAGAGGCAATTATAATAAACCTATACAGCTTTGCAACAAATACGCTATTTGAGGACGGCCCGAGATGGCCACTCCGAGTGGGCTTGGCGAGCCCATTTAGTAGGTGTGTTGCTGGTCTGCGGCGAGAGAGGTATCCTCTCCCCCTACCACTGCAGCCGAGGTGGAGTGACGGAGAAAGAGTAGTGTTGGTATGACGATGCGCCGCTCGTCCTATTCTCCGTGACTCTGACGGGTCTGCACCATTGATGCGGTGGCGGTGGCTGCTTGATGGTGGGTGTCGCTTTTACGTGGCGTCGCACTCCTTACCCGCCGCGGCCGAATCTTTGCTGGCGGCGGAGCCATAGACCTTCGCGCATTGGACTCGGAGGCCTTCTTTGAGCAGGTAAAGTTGAAGGCCGGGGAGGAAAGCGCGCCGTGTATTCTGTGTGCGCCTTACCTGAAAGGGAGATGAGGAGGAGTAGTACTCTCCCAAGGCCCTTAGGTGCCTACTTGCGTAGACACTTCGGTGGCCTCTTACCTCAGGGGTACCTTGATGCTTGATTTTTTCGAGAAACTAAAGAGTAATAAAATAAATGGTTTCTTATTGCTATAAATATAAATAATGCCACGTTAATAGATCTAAGATGGCGAAACCGGGACTTGTCGCTAAGAGTAAATAAATTAAAATGTAAGTGGAACAAGTACATATTTAACTCTAAGTCACAAATAATAGCTGCTAAAAAGAGAAATTTAATCACGTAATATATAAGTCAATGAATTTAATTTGTTTCGACGTTGTCTCTGCGATGAAAGCTACACCATAGTTTTAATTCAATAGATCCTTTTAAGATACCATTAATTATTTGTTAACAGAAAAACTAAAATTCGCATTCCATTAAAATAAAACGGAATAACTAAACAAAGAAGTCCAGGTCAAAGTCAAAAAGTTGGCTTTGATATTTTATAAAAAAAATATTTTTTAACCCATTTACGAGTAAGTGGTGTGAGGTACAATGCAAGCTCAAGTTATTAACAATAATGTCGTGTTACCGTTTCCGTATTATTTTCATTTCATTTTATTACCGTTACCGTATTAGTACCTATTATAATCAACTGTTGAATATTGGCCACCCTCAGAGATTGCCTCAAACGTGGGATATTTTCCATAGCTGCCACTCTTGGCAAGCGGGTTGGCAATCGCTCTATTTTATATTTAGTCGTTATGTTTACTTCTGTCACCCCTAACGACTCGCACGGGATGATATGGGGGTAGTGGATTCGTTGCTCTACTTTCTCATTCTCATACTCTTAGGACTGGAAGAAGAACAAAAAATTATAACCATTTTAATGACAAAATAATCAATAAAAATAGGTTAACACTTGACACCGCTGACGCGTGATAAACTTATGAAAAAAACACACAAACTATTTTAGAACCTGCTCCTTTTTTAAGTAAACTAAAAATTATATTTATTATGAGGGAAAAAGTAGTTAATGATTTCAAACTATAACATCTATGCTCGTATAGTTAAATGAAAAAGAATAATATTACTTTCAATTATGAAGGGGTGATAGGCTATTGAAAACGCTTGAAAGGTCTTTTCATATTCACCTCTTGTTATTATTTATTTTAACGTTTTCAAGCGTCCTTCCGTTATTATAATAGAAATGAGAACAGTTATTTGTAAAACAATGATACGGTGGCTTAAAATTCATTTTTTAATTGAATTGACAAGTGAACTTATAGTCCACCTGATGGCAAGTGGGTACTGCAAACTCTAAACACCTGCAAACAACATCAAATAAAGAAAGCTACAGATGTATTGTAACCTCTGAGGGCCTGTAATAATTTTGACTCTTTATACCCTTCAAGCTAATATAGAGAGTGCATACTTTGGATCGTTTATTACCTGTTAGGGGTAAAGCACTTATAACAAGCATACGTGAATTTCCGTAGGAACTTAAAGTAAACAAACGTGAAGTTGGATTTTCTTCTAATTATTAGTTTTCTAGCTGGCTTGCGTAAAATTAAATACAACATACTTTTAAATCTAAAGGTATCTAGCTTCAATTGTATGTTATGACCAAGCTGGTTTTTGAATAGAATATGTTATCACGGTACCTTTGAGCTATTTCATATCAACTTTTGTGATTTAATTTTTTTTTAATTTGTGAAGGGTGATTGTTGATTATATATTTTACCTAACTGTTCCCAGGGACTTATTCCGCATGCAATATAATTGGTTTTCATGAGTTTTTTTGTGGGTAACCCTTATTCGTTTTTTTTAAAAGTAGCCTAATTTACTCCAGCTGTTTCGGAGATTAGCTGGAACAAACGGTTAGATAGACAGACAAAAATTTTAAAAAGTTGTTTTATAAGTAACGTCTAATAATTTCATGTGTGTTTAATAAAATGCTGTTATTTTTACATTACAAACAAACACTTCAATTGTATGTATTTGTATAGATATAACTGTACTAAAACTTTTTTAAATGAATTTTCTACGGCAGTCAGAAGATCGTCCCTACCATGTAACACACAATTACTGTCTCATCGGTTTTTTGTTATCGATCTAACTTCTCTCGACCAATGTCATCTGTTCTACTTTTTAAACTAGTATTACCTGTGCTGAGAAAATAAACAATAAAAGATTTATATGTTACAAGCTCACTGTTCACCATCACCGCTACCGTTACAGCCTACCAAAAGTCTACTTCTGAAGATAGGCCTTCCCCATAGATCCTTTCGTGGGAGTGATATTTTCCACAGTTGCCTCACTTGGCACAACCACAGGACGATATGAGGTAGTGGATACTCTTGCAACGCCACTACAAGCGATATCAACGTGAATATATAAAAAATTAAAAAATCAGCTGTGATGATCTAATGGAGAGTATTAGGTCATATGGATCAATGTCTAAAATAAAACTTTTATATAAATACGATTAAAATATTTTTCTATCAATTTTTTTATAGGACAACGGTAACAAACGAGCGCACAATCCACCTGATGGTAAGTGGTTGCTGTGGCCCATCTGATAGATATCAATCCTCGACTACGAATCAAGATACAGATGCGTGTATTTTGGGGTGTTTAAATAGTTTTCTCATCTGGTCATAAAAACGATTGTCATACTTTTTATTGTTACCACCAATTTACTTGCGAATTCATATTAATTCATATTTTTTTACGGGGTAGAGTAGAGCCATGCTGCAGTTATATTAGTAGTATAGGTGTACACAAATTTGTCGGCTCAACCGGGAAAGGACCACAGTCAAAGAATACCAGCATTACCAGCGTAAAATAGCAGCTTAACGCTGCTGTGTTTCGTATGGTGAGTGTAGAGTGTAGTGTAGAGGACCGGAGACCCTTTTTACTGAAAAGGAGGCATTCCATCTTAGTCCTTATGGATGACAACGCATATGCATTTTGTTTCGTGATCGAGGATAGATGTAGATATCTATGGGCCACAGCATCTACTTACCACCAAGTGGACTGTGTGCTCTTTTGTCACCCTTATCCTATAAAAAAACACAGTTATATAAACCTCCTTTAGGGGAAGTAAATTAATTAAATTTTTGTGTTTGATTAATAAATAACATTTCATAAATTTGTACCTATGGTTATTATGCTAAAATAGTTATCGCCTACCTAATATTTACATACACTTACATATTTAAATTAATTAAGTACATCAACGCATAGACGTCAATCTTAGCGCATCAATATTCCACCGCTCTATATATATAAATATATATATATATATATAATCCGTGTATATATAACATCTGGTTACGTTTGGAATAATGGGCAATAAGCGATTCAGGCGCTCTATACCTTTCTTATACTTTAAGTTCTAAACACTCTTATCTATGGATCTGACGGGTCTGTTCTAAATTTTTCTGTATCTTTCTTGGGGTCTACAAATTTGCCATGATGCAATCCGATCGGTTTCTCCTTAGAGTAATTACATACATACGTATACATAGAGAGAACTTACAATTCCAAAGACTTAGGATAGTAATAGTGATGTTAATAATAGAAATAACCACGGTAATTGCACATTTCTCAGGTAAATTATTAAGACGTCGGCAATAATAAGACGCATCCATTTTTGGTTAAAATTTATGTTATATACTTTTTAAAATATAGAATATTTTCAACTAGTTTATTAATTGTGATATTTTGCAAAGAGAAAAGTCATGTTATTGATGATTTGCGTGAATTTGGTAGGTACAATTTTATACAAAATATTTAACATTTGCGCAATGGATTAACTAAACTATATCAAAATTAAAGTCGATATTTATCTTCAATGTTTATATTTAATCGATAGACTTGCCCACACAACAAGAAGAGGAATTAAAATTAATGCTCGGTTTGCATTCAAAAAATGTAATTTTATTTTGCCGTTTATCAAACAGATTTACTCCGGATTCTATAATTAGAAAAAATTGTTAAGAGTATATATTACATTGGTTTGGTTGGAACCCAAAGGAGAACTCAACAATTTGCAGTAACATTTTTTTGAGAAGTGTAAAAGAAAAGGTAGAATAAAACCAATTTTATTAATAGGAGCCATTTCTACATTATTTGTACCAGTAAGTATAATATGAATTTAAAAATTTTCTAAAACTTTTGATTAAGATAAAGACATTAAAGATACATCTATTTATCGACCGAAAAAATCGATGATCTAACTTAGCCACCCGCACCCCATGGTCACACTAGTACAAAATTAATAGCATCACGCTATTTTCTACAAGCGGTTGAGTGGAGCTTCGTATTTTATTCCCAAGTCACAATGATAAAACTTAGCGTAGTTAGGTAGTGTAGTAGTTGCTCTTGAAGCGCCGCTAGACGCCCATGCAGGAGACGCGCGGTTCTGTGTGTTAGGATATTATAAATTCCACAGTAGTTGATATTGAGCCTCGACCACGCTATTAAGCCCTCGATAATTGAGGGTTTAATAGCGTGGTTCACCACCTACAGTGCTAGTTTTAGAGAAGAGGAGCTGGTTAATTAATAACTGCGCGGAACAATAGATGTGTGAGAAAAAGGTGCACTTGCCATAGTCAGTCTGTAGCGGCGCTGTCGTCGCGCCACAAACGAAATACACCGAAGCCTAAATCACGATATCAACATTCCGAATTAGAAACAGTATATATAGAACATCTCCGAACTATCACATGGAGTGTGAGCCGCTCCCCGGGCAGAACACTTTGCCCGGCGGGAGATCTCCCCTTTCCCTACCACGGCCACAGTGGTGACTAACCGACGTGATCTGAACACGCAACCAACAACCTTCGGAAATGTCAAGCTTCATCATCGTCATAAAATACCCCACCCATTCGCTCTCGAGCAGATATCGTATGCAGTCTTCATATCCTGCAAGCCATCTAGCTTCACAAGCTTCATCGCAGCACTGGAATAATAATGCTTCCTGTTCCTTCAAACTACTCTATGCGCTATAGAGTGTTCGGCACGGCTCTGAGCCTTACTGCTCGCCTCTGCTTCTTGGCACTCTCGCAGATTACTTGCCTTCTTCTCGACTCACCACAGACTACAAGGCAATCTCCTGGCACTTGCACATTCGTCGACAACTCGACTGCATTATCGACCTCCGGTCTGAGCAGGGGTGATGTAGCGGCGCTGTCGTCGCGCCACAAACGAAATACACCGAAGCCTAAATCACGATATCAACATTCCGAATCAGAAACAGTATATATAGAACATCTCCGAACTATCACACGGAGCGTTGGCCGCTCCCCGGGCATAACACCTTGCCCGGCGGGAGAACTCCCTTTTCCTTCTACGGCCACAACTCCATGGTTAAGTGACCGTTTACTTAACATACGTATAATATAAATAACATTGACTGCCTCGTTGGTCTATCGGTTGTAGTATCATGAGGTCCTGGGTTCAAATCCCAGGTCGGGCCAAAAATCAATAATTGAGTGTTTATGTCAAGAAAATCTCGGTAGCTGCCCGGAGTCAGGAAGTTGGCAGTGCTTCACCCCCGTGCTACGGAAAGCATGTAAAGCCGTTGGTCCTGCGCCTGATCTCTATCCGGTCGTGTCGCTTTACCGTCCCATCGGATTATGAGAGTGAGGGAATAGAGAGTGCACCTGTGCTTGCGCATACACGTGGGTACTATAATCCTGTCCTACGCCGTTGGCTAGCCTCCGTTGGGGCAGGCCGCCGTGGCCGAAATTCGTTCTGGAGGATATTATTATATATAACATATATTTAAAAAAAAAACAAAGAGTACATATGTATCCACAGATACGGTATGTTTTAAAATTCATGCAGCTAAAATGATCACAAGTTTATTTTTACTTTATATTTTTTCAGAGACAGATGATAGAAAGAGTAGCCTCATAAACACATTGGACTTTAAACAGAGCAATGTTATATAACTGAATCCTACAAGTTTCCGTACTTATATTATTAATTTTACTTTCATATTAAAGTCGGATGTTAAAATAAACTTCTACAATATTAATAAATATTTTAGCTGTTAATTAATAAATGTTTGTAAGTATTAAATTTGTAATTAAAATATGAAAAATAAATCAGCCATTAGTTACTCCGTGTCTCTGGTTTTATTTCACCAGCAAAACCTATTATAAAATATATAAAATATAAGTAGGTGTTTACTTAATTAAGTATTTACTTATTTATATTTGATTAAAATTATGTTGAAAAAGAAATTCAGAGTGAAACTGTCCATAGTAGTAATTTTTTTTCGATCTGATTCTTGTGGAAAGTTGCTTGAGTTTATTCCGTGGACTCACCTCTTCAGAGATAATATAAGCGACAGTAGCCTAATGGCAGGGCGCGGACCGCGAACTCAAAAAGGTCGTGGTTTCGAATCCGCCATTCGACTACTGGCGTGAACCACTCGTAACACAAGTAATTTAAGCTTACCACGAGTGGTTAAGGGGAATATTAGTAATGTTTATAGCATTGTTAATATTCTTTAAAAAAATTGGGATTTAGTACATTTTGAATTAAAATCCAACAAAACGCAGATAAGTGCTGCTTACTCTCGGGAACATGTTATATGAATATTTTTTAATAATTTTAGAATATCATGTTAAAAGTTCAGTTAATTATGAAGTTTCGTGCACCAAACTAGTTTTTTAATATTTTTACCGCTTTCTTAACAATTGTTTATCAATAGTCCTGGTACATCCCTAGCTAACGCACACAATGACAAATCAAAATTTGTCACGCATTTCCGGGGTTTCAGGTCGTCTTTACGCCAGTATGTTCTATGTACAATTCAATATACTTGTCTCGCTTTTTCTAATTTAATTTTCAAACAAAGCAAAAAGAGACAAAACTATTTAAAGATGTTGCCTGTAATTCATGCGTCAATCTTCCCATAAATCACGCCCTGGTTTCTCACGACTGTTTTCTAGATCTCGCGCCACTTAAGGGCCCCGATTGTGAGTATGAGTACTCATTAAAATCGGTCCAGCTGTTCTTAAGTGATGATCTTTCGTGCATGCGTCAATTGATTTTTATTTATATAGATTTGTCACTTGCTTAGCGGAAATAAAACAATTAAATACATTCAATATGCTGTATTCTAATTCTAAGTCTAATTCTGTATGCTGATGATGCAGTGCTTATTGAACAGAAGCAGAACTGCAGGCATTAGTCACGTGTATGAAAGAGGAATGTGAAATTAAAGGTCTCCGTTTGAATGCTAATAAAACTAAGGTTCTAGTATTTGAAAAGGACGAAGAGAGAACGAAATGTGAAATATGGGTAAATCAGGAATGTCTAGAACAGGTAAATGAAATTGTGTACTTGGGGAGTGCTTTCAGCCGGGATGGAAGATGTGATTTAGATGTGGATAGGCGTGTCGCTGCCGGAAACAAAGTCAATGGTGCCCTGAATGCATTAGTCAAAAAGGCAAGGCGTGGTGAAGAGTGCACGCCTTGCAATACATAACGCAGTGTTGGTACCGACTTTGTTATATGGCAGCGAAACCTGGGTATGCCAGAAGAAGCATAAAAGCAAGTTAAATGCAGTGGAGATGCGATCTCTTCGTAAAATGTGTGGCGTTACCATACTGCCGTCATAATAGAGAAGGACGTAACTAACAAAAACGTAAAATGGAGATAAAAAATAAATAGATGAATTTTTCTTTCAGACCCTGCTGCGTCTAAAATATTTTAAAATGTATCAATATGAAAATTGAAATTGATAGTTAGAGACATGAAGATTTTAAAGACGAATTTTTTTTTGATAATTTGTTTATTTATTTAAATAAAATGGATTTTCCTTTTCATTTTAGCTTAAAAAATAATCCCGGTAACGCAAAAACTTCGAAGGAAAGACGCATATAACCATTTGCGTCTTTCCAACCTAGTAAATAAAAAAACTGCCATTCTTTTAACATTTTTACATATCTCGGAAAGTTAATTTGAAATTGAATGGACGCAAATGGTCATTTGCTACTTCTCTTCTTAGTAAGTATGTAACAAAATTAGACACAAAAAAGTAACAGCCCGCAATAAAGGGGTATCATACCAGACTTACTACGATAAAAGGTGGAAAAACTTAAGAGAGTGGTAACATTAGTGAGGTTATTTTTAATATTAAATGCATTGTATTAGAATTATATAAACGTACTCAGTTACATTATGTAACACTCATAAAATCACTCTTAAAAATATACCTTTTCCAAGACGTGCTAAATAAGAATAATAGACAAAAAACAATTAAAATTTTGTTTATTAAGAAAATTAAAAAAAAACTAAATATTTACGAATAGTTTCACATCAGGGTATGACTAATAATCACAAAACCAAAAACTTAAACACAAATCATTTTAAAAACATTTAAACAAAATAAATACCTCTAAAATTTAATAATTTACTTATTAATTATTTTCATATCATAGTTTTATTGTCATTGCAACCAATAAATCAAAACTAATAGTTTCCCTTCAGTGATTTTCTAAATTATCATAAGTTTTGAGCAATTTCAATTACATGATTAAAATATACTAAAAGCTATATCAGTCTAAAATTTGCTTTCACAGCATCAAAACCATAATTATACCTATAAAACTTAACTGGCACTTTTTCGTACATTTTTAAATGTGCAACGAGTGAATTCAAATTATTCTTAAATTTCTTTTAAACAGGGTTTAATTAAATTACTATATTTAATATTTGAGCAACAATCACTTTTGTTAACATCTAAAATAGAAAAGAACACAAAGAAAATTTATCCTTAATAACTAAAAACAGACGAAAGGCCTTTTTATTTCTCTCTACCACACACTTAGTCATTCTGTCAGCTTCTTTCTTGTAATAAATACAATGGAATAGAAGTATAACAGATATTTATCACTTAAAGCTAAGCTCAGATTGAAGCTACCCTTGGCCTTTTTGAAATGTGAGACCCTTAAATATAAAAATAAAAAGAAGATCTTTACGTTCAGTCTTCATAATTCCTTGTAAGATCCACCGCATCATCATTCACTGGCAAATTTTGCCAAAACACTCTTCTGTTTTCCGGCATGAGTGGCCCTAATTCCCTAATTATTTTAATTTTTCGTTCAAATGTAATACCCCTGAAAGTAAAATTTTGTTTGGGAGCAGGTATTCCATTTTTAATATTCTTTACCCTTAAGAAATCCAGTGAATGTTCATGGTGATGAACATTCACTGGTCGAAATTTGTTTTATAAAAATGCTCGTATTGATAACCTCTGCGAAAAGTAATTTGGCACATATCATTTAAATATGCCCGTGGATTCGAGTTTTGTAACTTGTACCCAGAAGAGCAGTCATCAAATTTATAAAAATCCTCCACATTCATTTTTTTTTACTGTAGTAGATTTATAGTTAGTGCTTAAAACAGCTTGGTAAAAGTCTTCGAAATCATAAATTCTTTTTTTATTTTTCATAGCCATTTCTACTCTATGATGAAATTCATCGGCAGCCATAAATGTGTGACCAACTTGAAGATATTTGAATGTAACAGTTTCAAATGAAACTTCAGCTGAATTAATGAGGTATAACATATATGAAAATAGAGCCCAATTTTTATTCTGAGCAGCGCAATTATCTAGCCAAAGCACTCAGTGCTTCATGTCACGATTTTGTAAAAAAAAATGCTCTAAAGCAACTTACTATGTCATCTTTCTTTCGACCAGATATAGCTTCATGCCAAAGAGCTGAAAATATGTGAAAATTTAAGGTTGTTTTCTTTTCTCCGATTGGTACGAAACTTTCATTGAAAACAATTAAGCGTGGACAGAACATCACTGCTTTAAATTGCTCCATGCGCGGCAACATTACAACTTTCTGTAAGTCAACGGCGAAATATGCAGTATCAGAATCACCTTTCATATTATTTTGTACGTCAACATTACGCTGGTACTCGGCTCGAGCCAAAATGTACTTTTCGTGGTGAATCTCATAATATTTACATTCCTCACAATTTCGGTGACGTAGATCAGTTCTAGGATTATGAATCAAGAATTTTTGACATAATTCACATTCCTCGTGACCTAATTTAGCAAAAGATATATTGCGATCTTTGACGATCTTACGGTAGTATTCGTATGAGATCAGTTTCTCCTGGTCAGTGCAGTAGGTCTCACAATAATCACTATACATTTCTCGCACTGTAATATCTGAAGACAAGTACCTTACATTGGGAGCATGCTCACGTCTATAATGCGATATCGTAGGATGAAATGATTCGACATGCTCTACTAAATTTTCATTGTTAATTTTCTTGGGATTTGGATTCAAGCCCCTTTTATCCACATCTCCTTCTTTCATTTTTAAGGAATTTCTGACAACTTTATCATTTTTCCTATTAAAACCCAAAGTTTCTAAAAAAAAATGTCTTACAGACAATAAATTTAATACCGGCACTATCCAGTAAAAAAGTAAGAAATAGTATTTTGTCTGTTCAGTATTCTTTCACCTAGTTTGGGCCTCTTTGGTCGCGTCATAGAAGTATTTTGTCTCATAAAAATTCTTTGTTCTGACCACGTCATATTTGTAAAAAAAATATTAATTTCTTTGCGCCGGTCTTCTGAAATATATGTGCTACATTTTTTTTTGCAGGATTCAGTACAGCCCTTTTTTAATTGGTACTTTTCCGTTCTCTTCTTCAATATTTTAATTTTTTTTCTGGTTTTTAACGACATCTCATATCTCTTTCTCTTTCTTATAGTTCCTTTTTTTAGTATATAATAAATCATTTTCTTCCTGCTCTGGTGAGTCTGGGATTATTACATTTTGACTAATATCAATAAATTCTTCCTGAGAATCTGTATCGGAATCGGAGCGGTTTCTTTTGTAATCGGTAGGCGGTATATCATCTTTGTCTTTGACAGAATCGTCATAGTCAAAAATATATTGATCTGAAGCTATTGGGGATAGTTTAGGAGATTCCTCCTCACAATAATAACTAAGCTCAGATGTCTTTAATTCTCTACTAATCTTTTTATGCGATAATAAATTTTCTTTATTTTCGATAGTCTCTTCAGCTGTTGGAAATTTATTTAAATCATCTTGAACAATGTTACTGGTCGGTAAAAGCAACTCTGAATCTCTGACATTTTTGTTCTGCATCCGACTCAATAGTACCAATTCACTATCTGATTTTTCTACTTCAGTTTCCGCTGAATTTAGCGGATTTGAATCTGGACCCCTTATTACATTAGTTGCAATATTTAATAGTTTTAAAGATCTGCCTTTCTTCATTTTAGAAATCTGAAAATAAAATAAATGTAGAATAATTAAAAATTGGTAGATAGTTTTTTTGGTAAAGTGACAGACAGACAAAAATTCTTAAAACTATAGATTAAACCTATGTATCGATAATAATGACTATTTCCATAGGATTTTCCAAAAAATATTTAATGTACAGATTCGACGCAGTTTCATTTATATGCATAGATAATTTTTATAATAAAAACGAATAAATGGAGACTTTACAAAATATGTTCAATACGTTTAAGATTCTTACCTTCTTTCGCAACGAAACGTGACGTGACCACACTCTCGAACGACTTGGGCGCAACTGACGATACATTCCTGCAATTCCCCCCTCTAACCGCCACGATGTACCCGAATACTTAATAGAAAAGACCGAAGTGGCCACTTCTGTCTTTTCAACTTAGAAGTTAAATAAATAATATAATCTCAAGCCTATAAAAAAAGTTGGAATGTCATTTACGTCTTTTCAATTACAAAGTAATTTAATCATTGATGCTTAACGCGACATTTGCGCCTAACTTATTATGTTAATCACTGTGAATACTAAATAATACTAATAAAATGATTGGACGTAAGAAACCAAAAGCGTCTTTTTTATTTTAAAACTATTAACTTATGTCTTTTCATTTAAGTAATCGATGCAAATATAGTTAAAGATGACGGAGCAACTGGTTAAATAAGTCTTTTCTTTTATGTTGAATTTGAATACGTCTTTTCTAATTAAAAATTATCATTTTTGATCAGCAGTTACGTCCAAAACTCTTACGGTATTTTCTAAAATATTGATATTTAGGGAATTAAAAAAAATTGAGTAGATGCGCCGTTTTATCCTAAGTCGAATGGTATATTAAACTCATTTTGTCAACAAATGTTAGATGTGCCCTTTTTTCTTATGACGGCAGCATAGCCGATCGAAAGCGAAACGAAGAGATTCGCAATATGGCAGGATCGAAAGATGACCTTATCACAAAAATTGATAGGGGCTTACTCCAATGGTTTGGGCACGTTGAGCGAATGAGTGAAGACCGAATGGTGAAGAAAATATATAGAGCGAAAGTAAATATTAAAAGGTGTCGAGGTAGACCGAGACTAACTTTTGAAGACCATGTGAGCAAATTGCTCGAAGAGGGGAAGTTCAAGAGTACTCGGATACCTAGACGTGCATGTATGAAGAAGTTAATGAACCTGAAAGAAGCGAAAGAGGTATGTAAGGATCGTGACACTTGGCGATCTGTACTCTCTGGCTACCCCGTTAGGGATTGTGCGTGAAGATAAGTAAGTAAGTAAGTAAATATATTCAACAAAGCTTTATATGCTTGGATGAAAATATTTCAAAATCATGAAGTTAAGGCAGTATTTTGATAATGCCGTATAGCGACAGAATTCACTATCTCCTACCAAATGATATATATTATTTCTTGAAAACACTAAGACCCTACACAGTGAGTATCGTAATGAGGGGGAAATGAAGCAGGACATTAACAACATTATTTGTCTGATAGCAATTCAGAAAATTACGGTTGACAAACCACTTGCTAATAGAGGTAACTATGGGAAATATTCCACCTACGTTCAGCCGTAGACTTTTGATAGTAAAGTAAAGTAAAGTTACAGCCCAAATACGTCCCACTACTGGGCACAGGCCTCCCCTTATGTCTGAGAGGGTTTTAGGGCAAGGAAATGTTCACCGCGCTGCCCCAATACGTGTTGGCGAACTTCACATGTCTTCGAAATATTTTTTTTCTTATTCCTCAGACATGCAGGTTTCCTCACGATGTTTTCCTTCACCGCCGAGCACGTGGTAAATCAGCACTTAAAATTGCAAATAACAATTTCATTGGTGCCGGCGGGGATTGAACCCGGGTTACTCGCGTTTTGCTATATTTACAGCGAGCGTTAACCATCTGAGCTACCACGGCTCTTTTGATTTTTGATAGGCTTTAATGAATTAGTAAGTGATGAATAATATCTCTATGGGCGGCGGTAGTCACTTACATCCAGCGAGCCGCATACTCGTTAGCCCCTTATTCTCTTTAAAAAATCTTGAGGAAGCAGAGAGGAAAATTCGTAATTGATTCTTTTGTGATTGTGATCTACCGACAAAAGAGCAGTGCCCACTACGTATGTTCCGTGAAGTTACACAGTTAGTTTTCCCCGTGAAATCCATAATAAGTCTAAGGATAATTTGGCGCAAATATACCAGCTGAATTTAAGTAGATTTCAAAGTGACTTTTCCATAATATATTTTAAATTACACAACGATTTTAAGAAGCTCCACATTATGTAGTTGCATCGTCAATTTCACGTGATACCAGATTGCGGGTGATATATGTCTCGTAATCGCTGATAAAAATCCACAAAAGGCTTGCGACCTTTTGCAGTTTGACCCACTGGGCTTGTCCTTAATGCTAGCAAAACTAAGTTGTTAGTAATTAAATCTTTACACTTAAAAGCCACTTCAATTAAAAAATTAGTTGCACACAACCACATCTGCCTACATAATAACAGCGCTGCTGAAAGTTGATGCCCAGAAATGGATATACTTGACACACAAACATAACTCAGAATAGAATTTGACAGTAAATTTAATTGGAGCCAGCATATTGAACGTGTATGTACTAAACTGAGACAGTTTCCAGCAAATATTACTATCCTCAATAAACTCACTCCATTTAAAATAAATTTAATGTAAGTAGTGCACTTACGTAATCGCATTTTCAATACGGACTAAGCAGCTACGGCCGAACTTACAAAACGTATCTTGTCACCATATCCATAATAGATCAGTTCCAAATAAAATAAAAAATAAATTCCGGGATGACGTCAGCAGTCTTTTCAAACACTGTAAAATTTTAGCTATACATATAGAAATACAAAGCACTTTATTAAAAGAACAAAATTTTAATGAATCGCTAAGAATCCCGATTGAGCATTCTGTATACTACACTCGAGCAATTTCTAAGAACCTTCTCAGCGAGTCGCGTGCTAGCAATGCATACAGTGAGCGAACATGTAGCTACTTAATACCTCGGCTTATCAATAACTTGCCGTCAGATTTGGTGGATATTGTCACTAAAAATAACATTAAGTGTAAGCTAAAGGATCACTTTCTTAAGTTATTATAACATGTTTTTTCAATTTTTGATTGTTTGCATGTTTATTTCATGTTTTTGTTTTTGTTTTTTTTTTTTTATAGTACAATACAATTTTATGCTATATTATCTTATAAAATTTAGGTATAAACCTTAGTGGTCCCTTAAATGTTATCAATACACGTATTTGTAATGCTTGTTCATGTGATAAATAATTGAAAAATAAAATTGACTACGTTTTTGATATAAGAAGTCAGATAAAGCTTCCATAAACTTTCATTGATATAAATAATTTTTAAGAACGGAATTAATACTCAAATTTATAAGTCATAGACTAAATTAATTAATCAACAACGTTTTTTGTTTCGCTAATGGTATATAAACAGAGGTGAAAAACGTCAACAAGCTTGTAAAAGAAAGAAGGTGAGAATTATATAATTATCTTATTTTGTAATATATACGAAAGGTCACATTTATAAAGAGTTTAGGTATAAAATTTTCATTTTCATTTTAGGACTCCATGCTAGTAATTACTCTGAGGGTTCTAGTACTCTCTGAGACATAAGAGACTATTGCTATTTTAAAATCAGATAATTTAGTTAATTTTAAATTAAAAATTAATAAATGGAACATATGTAATGGTAATATTGTGAACTAGATATGTTTCACCTTAAATATAATAGTTATAAAAAATACTGTAAAACTTAATTTATAATTGGTAGCTTCACTATAGGTTGTGTGTATTATATTACTTTTAACTGCTTATTACTTAATGTTTAATTATAAATACCATTTAGTTTTTTTTAAATCTTTAAACGTATTGTGGTGGCAAGCTTTTAATATGTATTAGATATATCTGTGGAAACTTCATTGGTTTTAGGATTATTTTATATGTTTTATAATGTATTTTTATTGTACTGTATGTTTCCCTTAAAAAGAAAATAAATAAATAAATAAATAACTTAAATGCAAAAACTAATAAAATGGTAATAAAATCATGAATAACATCATTCATGTTAATTCTTTTTGGATAGGGCAGAGTTTTGTTTAACATTTGTGCCATTATTTCAAACTTGCACACATAAGATAAAAAGATTAAAATAATGACACAAAATGTTGTTTAGTAGAATTTCTGCTGTACTGAAAAGACTGTTAAAATACAGAAATTGCACAAGGACATGCATCTAGATCTGGAACATTTGTTTGTAGCAGATACTTGTACCGTCTGTACCAGCGGTGCTCCAGCGCCCCGACTTCTGCGCTACAGTGTCATACATTTTATACAATAATTTTATTTATGTTTGAATAATTAGCGACATGGACGGTATGGTGCTGCTGAATGTCTCTATCTGTAGCCTAAGTAAGTTGCTAGGCATCTGTGAGAAATATACTGTTAGTCACGGACTAAAATACAATGTAAGCAAAAGTGAATTTATGATCTTTCAGGCCAGAAACAAAAGTCCACTTAGCGTTCCTCTTATTAAACTGAATGGAATCCCTCTGAACGGAATAGAACATTTTTAGTATCTTGGACATTTGGTAACCTCTGACCTGAGGGACAATTTAGATGTTGATAGCGTATTTTGTCTCTAAGAGCTAACATGATAGCCCGCAGGTTTGCTCATTTCACAACAGAAGTTAAGATTACGCTGTTTGAAGCTTATTGTACATCCCTCTACACGAGCAGCCTCTGGGTGAATTACTCTCAACAGCAGTACAACGCCCTGCGCTTGCAAATCAATAATGCATTTCGGGTGCTAATAGGGCTGCCTCGGTTCTGCAGCGCATAGGGGATGTTCGCTGAAGCGCGAGTGGATTGCTTTTACGCGATCACATGTAAACGGTGTACATCCCTGGTAGTCTGGCCAGCTCCAACCGCATCCTAGTAATGTTCTCCAATAGAGTTGACTGTCAGTACCTTAGTCATTATTGTGTGGTTCATGTACTGGCAAATAAATAATCCTAACATTTTTGTTGATTTCGGTTTGAAAGGTTTGAAAGATTTTTTATTTTTTATTTATTCTCTTTTTTTAATCAACTTTTCTTTATTATTATAATGCATTATTAATAAATAGGCTATGTTATCACATTATTATACGATGTATGTTTTATGATCTTTGTTGGTCGAAAAAAGATATTATTATTAATAATAATAATAAATTTTACTGACATTTTCATTTGTGCTATGGATTTCAGACCCTATCATCATGATTAGTGGTGTGATTTACAGATTGATTTGTAGCAATCATAATAAAATCATAACAAAATACTTCCAGTAAAGGATGAAAACATGATAATAGTAAAGTTAAAGCCTATACACGTCCCACTGCTGGGCACAGGCCTTATCTTATTTCTGAGTGGGTTTGTGGGCTAGGAAATGTCAGCTGCGCTGCTTCAAATCGTGTTGGCCAATTTCATATATCTTCGAAATATTTTTTCTTATTTCTCAGACATGCAGGTTTCCTCACGATCTTTTTCTTTACCGCCGAGTACATGGTGAATCGGCACTTAAATCGCAATTAAAAATTTCTTTAATGACAGCGGCGATCGAACCCGGGTTGCTCGCGTAGTGTGAAATTCACAGGCAGCATTTATCCCCTGAGCTACCACGGCTCTATATAAAAGTACATATTATTATCTTATATAAAAGGTGCATATTGCTTACCAGTAATGGACAAAAGTTATGAATTTGTCACTACGGCTAAGTTATTTTATCACTCATGTTAAATGGTAAGTGTGTATACTCGTATAACGTATCCATTAAACAACATAACACGTCACTCGTAATAAAAGAAAAGTGTGGTCTTATTACAAATTGCTTTTTCTTTCCTGCATCCTCATAATAAAACAGTGTTGTTGAAAACGGCTTTAGTTACTATATTGTTTGATGAAATTGCAATTCCACTTTTGTAAGTTTTAAATATTACGGTCAACTGAGTATGATACGACTACTTCATTAAGTACATAATTATTCTAAGACTTTATAAATGCGGTCAACTACGGTCTCCTTGAGTGTTGCAAGTATACAAGTGAAATAATATTCCTAATAGTTTTTTTTAACTATGTCATTCAATAATACCTTATTTATAAATATTATTAATATATCAAAAACATACAAAAATATTTTGTTTACATTTAAATTTAAGAATATACCTACTACTGTTATGCGTTTCGTTCTTGTTTTTCATATTATGATCTTTGATAATATTACTTAACAACATAAAAGATACTTTATAGTGAAATTAAAACAACTATGTTACAAGAGATAAATAGTTAAGGAAAATTGTTTTATATTTATATAAATTGATTGTAATACTTTAATTTCAATAAACTTGAGGTAGATTATGTCCATCGCCTATAACAATTTAATTATGTATAAAATTTATCAGATAATATCGATCAAAAACTGTGTTATACTAGGGCGTAAACGTTAATTTAACGACGCTACTAATTTTGAATCTTTGGCGTCGGCAAGATGTTTAATTATCATTATCAGTTATCTATAACGAGACCTAAACAAAGACAAATGTTTAAGAGTCAAATTTCTATTTAATTTGTTCTCTATTTCTTCAGATGATACCTAGTTTGGAGGGGAAATATGAGTCCTATTATCAACGATGGTGTGTCTTCCCCAGTGTAGTGGTGTAAGGGGTAGTGGTGTTGGGATTACTAGTGACGGTAGTAGAGCACGCGATTGAGGGAGGGAGAGAGGTACTCTTCTAACTAGGTTAGGCTATCATTTTTTATTGTTCTGGTGGGTTTTTCTCAAATTTAATTTAATTGCTTTACTGCTAATTATTGGTCTAAGTAAGAAATATGAATATTTGTTCTAATACGCATGGGTTCTTTTTATCTAATCATTCAAACGAACAAGTAAAATTTCTAACATTAGAGACATAAAGCAGTTGAGTTCTTTCCGCTTGTGGATCGAGAAAATCTTTCTAATATTTATAATTTATTTTTTCCTCTAATTCCAAAATCAGTAATATATAACACCCGCGTCCTCCCGGTTGGCACCATCCTCATGCCTATTTCTGAAAATACGCACTGGCTGCCCGGGTTTCAAGAGTGATAAATAAGCGTGTATAATTTCATTATTGGGCATTTAAAACTGACGATTAAAAAGTATTAAGGGCTGTACGCCCCTCCTCTTACTATCGTAGTTGACAATGAAATTTACTACGTAATAAAACGTAGTTCTGATTTTTTTTTTTATAGAGTAATGGTGACAAACGAGCACACAGCCCACCTGATGGTAATTGGTTACTGTGGCCCATAGACATTTACATTTATCCTCGATTAAGAATCAAAACGCAGATACGTTGTCAACCGTGAGGACTAAGATGGAATGCCTCGTTTTCAGTAAAAAGGGTCTTCGGATCTCTAAACTCACCATACAAAACACAGCAGTATTAGGCTGCTATTTCACGCTGGTAATGCTGATATTCTGTTGTTATTCTGGCTCTCCTATGTATAAAAATACTTAATATTTACATATACGAGTATCTTCAGAAAATTCAGCAAAGGGTAAGCGTACATTCATTCATAAAAATTGGAACCTTTTTCCTTACAATTTACAACATAAGTTGGATCGAATTTTCTTACATCCATAAAGATTTACGGGTGATATAACAGATTTTATAAAGCTTATATAGAGACATATTTTAATAATTTATATCCACATAAAGTTTTGGTATACATTTGCAAACGCATTTGTAAAAACAACTATTATGAAGCAAAAACGTAAGAGTCGTGAATTCGAATAAAGATACATCTTTTACAGAATAGGGGTGATAAATGAACACAGAGTCATCCTGATGATAAGTGAATGCTGAGGACCATAGACATCTATATCTATTTTATACTCTATATCTGTGAACTAAAATGGAATTCTTTTTTAAATGGGGAGGAACAGAGTCTTGTTGATTCCACCATTTTTTATGGAACACTAGACGCGAAGCTTCAATGGGGCCGCCATATACGAAAAGTAGCTAGCGGTATTAATTCTGCAGCATAAGCTGTAAAAAAGATTTTTTTAAAGGAGAGGGGCAAACGAGCATGCAGCTCCTCTGAAGGTAAGTGACAACCGCGGAACATGAACGACTGCAACACAAGGGGAATTGCAGATGTGTTGCCGACCTTTTATAAAGGTTAGAGTTGGAAACAATTACTGCGCCTTTAGTTTATGGAATATCTCCAGCCCTTCCTCAATTAGGTGCAGTAATCCCGTAACCACTTATCCCAGCACAACTACTCTCAGCACCACTATACTAGCAAAGACACACCATCGACGATAATACGGCATGTTTTTCACTTCTACACGAGGCATCCTTAGGCGATGTAGACTCTGCGGTGGCTGACCGTTAAGTGAGCGGCGACCCAAACTTTTTTTTTGCGTCCGAAGCAAATATGGGCAACCCTCCGGGAAGCGGGGGGAGGGAGGTGGGGAATGCTCATAGCATACCACGCAGCCGGCTGCGTGGTTATGTGGAGACTTTTACCCACTAAACCCCACCTTTTAGCCTAGAGATCTCTAAGCCGTATACGGACACGACCCTCCTTGACATAAAGGAGGGCGCAAGGCGATCCAAAACAGCTGCTATTTTTATAAACCGCTTCTCACTAAAGTAGCGAGCGATGGCGTCATGCAACAAAACATGTGACTAATCACCACTTGACGTACGCAGCCGTTTGCTGTAAAAATAATAAAGAACAAAACCTGCGAAACGCTCGCCTACCCTACCCAACCACACAACCAATCCCTGATCGGTGTGAGAGTGATGAACGACCATATTACGAGGCTCTCTTTTATTAGAGAGCAGGCTTAAAGATATTTAATAACTCACAACACCAACAAATGTTTCTAAATCACCTCGAGTTAGAAACCATTACCATCAACATTATTATTTAACATTATTATTAGTTACCGGCCTTTTAAAAAGAAATAAGCTCTTTTTTTGAAGGTTCCTAAATCGTATCGGTCCAGAAAAATCTCTGGTGGTTGAACAAGGAAGTAGTGCGAGGAAGAAAACTTCTCTTAAACCGCACAGTGGTGGACCGCCTGTCATCCAGATGGAATAGATGATATCGCGAGTTTTGTCGCATTGCGCGATGGTGAAATTACGTGGCTGGAATTTTTCTGAACAATTCCTCAGAGCATCTCCGTGGTAGATTCGATAAAATACGCAAAGAGATGCAATACCTCTTCACAGTTCCAGTAAGTCAAGCCAATAGGAAAGAGCTCGGTCGCCAACGATTCGAACTGCTCTGCGCTGGATGCGATCAAATGAAAAGAGCTGGCACTGGGGTGACCCCGCCTAGATATAAGAACAGTATTTCATGTGCGGCCGCACTTGCGCCTTGTAAAGTTGCAGGTGGTGAGCCGGCATAAAATACTGTCCCGCTCTGTTGAGCACGCCAAGCTTTTTAGAGGCTAACTTGGCTTTCTCTTCCAAGTAACCACAAAACTGCACGTCACTCGATATGACGACGCCGAGGATTTTGATACTGGCTGAGGCAACAAAGGGAGTGTCTTGAAACTGAGGAGATACGACGAAGGAGTTCTTTTTGGCGGTAAACGTGCAAACTTGTGTTTTCTGGGGATTAAACTGGACTCCATTCCTATACTTTGTATAACAAAATCTCGACTTCAGACACAATTTTGTCCCGGTACTCGGCGACGTTGTCCCGAGAAATATTAGCACGCCCAGTGTATAAAACATCATCAGTGCTGTCGTCTGCATAGCAATAAATGTTACCGTTTTGTAACACGTCATTGATATGCAGAAGAAACAGCGTTGGTGATAGCACGCAGCCTTGTGGATCACCGGCGTTAATGGGCTTGCAATCGGAGTATGCATCGTCTACTACGACCTTGATGCTCCGATCTGAAAGAAAACTAATGAGCCAATTGCGAAGACACTTTGTAAGAAGCGCTTTGTGCCAAACCCGATCGAAGGCCTTCGCTATGTCCAAAGTAACGGCCAACGTGAGTTAGGTAATCCAGAAGATAACCAGCCGAGCGACCACGACGGAAACCATACTGGCAGTTACTAATCAGTTGGTGATCCTCAAGGTACCACATGAGCTGGCTAGTAATAATGGATTCCATTATTTTAGAGAACAAGAAGGTGATGGCGAGAGGCCTATAGTTGGTCGGATCAGAGCGGTTACCTTTTATAGGGGTCGGATTCATGAAGGCTGTCTTCCATGATTTCAGGACTACGCCTAGGGAGTAGGAGTATCGGAAAAGATGCATTAAAACCGGTGCCAATTCCGGCAACACATCTTCAGCACAATAAAAGGGACAACATCAGGTCCGCTTGACTTGTTGACGTCCAGAGATAGGAGTGCTCTGCGCACCGAGCGTTGGGTAAACAGAACATCCTGCATAGAGCACTTACATCGCGGGTTGGTCGGCGGTGTGTTGAACGCTAAAAAGAAACCCAACAGTTCGGCTTTATCCTTTGCGGCATCAGCTAGTGAGTTGTCCTCCCTGTGCAGAGATGGGAAAGATGCCTGGCCTGGTAGCACTCTTGCTTATGACGTAATGAAATTTTGCTTTAGCGACCACACCATGGCTGGGTTCCGCCTTAGATAGGTACCACAGATGATAGAAAAAAAGTCCCATTCCCAGTAGCACCACATTAGCGACAGAATCGGTAACAACGCTGGGATCATGCGGCGAGAAGAAAACCCGCCTCCAAGAGTAGGATGCAAAAAAAAGATCGCATCCCGTCCCAATCGGCTGACCTATAATGCCAAACACGGCGGCAACCTGCAGTCCGCAACTGCAAGGGGAGCATGAGTGCTCCGGGTCAGACAATGGTCCGAGAAGCCAAGAGGGGAATCGACAGAGACCTGATATCACAAGGTCCAACTGGGATGGTGCATGATCTTTCACATCTGCGATCCGCGTAGGCGAGGTAACCAGTTGTGTCTGACCATATGTTAAGCAAAGTCATAAACAGATCTACTAACAAGATCGAGTTAAACGAGAACCAAACCATTCAGCGCGGTGGGCGTTAAAATCACCAAGCATCATGATCTCTGCGGATGGACTATTTTATAGCACGGACTCTGCAGCCATCTGAACGTGGTCGTTGAGTCGATCTGTGTTGACATTACTGATGTGGGATTTTTAGAGGCACCCGTATTTGCGTGGGTTGGTCATAGCTGTCCACGCGCAGCCATATGACGGACAGGTCCGTAGCTTCAAGACTGCTAAGGCGTCGAAAACAGATGTCCTGGGTTAGGCTTCCATTTATTTCGCTAGAAGCAAAGCTTCTACTTCACGCTGATCTTCTGTTTGAGCCGGCCCATACGTGCAACAGTAAAGGCTGCCGCGTTGCTCCAACTCTAAATCTACATTTTAATTTTCAAAACACCGCCATCTATTATCAAATATATAAAGTAAATTTTTTCTTCACTTACTCATATTGTTAAATAATATAAAATATATATGTTAACATATCGAGATTTATAAAATTATTCATAAAACTGAACGTTTTTTTTTTTGTAGCGTTTTCGTTATTTCATTTTAAAAGTATAATAATTTAAATAGATAATATAGTGACGCCTATGAAAAATATAAAAATGGATACGGATTTTAATTCAATTACTAGTGTATATGTAAGCTGATTTAAACTGGTCTGCGTGCAAATATTGCAAGATTCTCATTATCGTTATAGTTTAATCAAAGAGATTTTTATATATTATGTCGCGGTCAGGTCAGTAGACTGATCATTTATTAAAGTAGTCTGTCATTTCGTGAAATAGTGGTAGTAATTTAACACAATTTGATGAACATGATGTCTTAATATAGCTTATCCGAATCAGTGAATAGAGATCGTTTGATGATATTAAACTCAAAATAACTAAACTAATAATAAGTCACTAATAAAATTAAATAATAGTAGAGGCTACTGAATGCTTACTCGCTTGAATCAAAACTTTAAATAGATACCCAGACCGGTTATATATATATATATATATATATATATATATATATATATATATATATATATATATATATATATATATATATATATATATAATTTTGGGTAAATAATCATTTTATATTTAAGTAATTGTCAATTTGTTTTTTTGGTAATTTTTGTTCTATAATATATTAAATTAAAAATAATAAAATTTATGTTAATTATAATTAACTGAATTTGGCTATAAACATAAAATAGTAACATAATTTAATAATTTATTGTATTAATTATAAGTAATAATGGGACATCACTTTCCGGGTGAAGGCCTCCTCCATTTCCATGAGGTTCTGTCTGCCGCTAGCCTGATCCACGTTGTCTCTACAATATTGTCGCACCAGGAAGCCCGCGTCTTACCACGCGAGTAGGTCACATCACCTATGAAGCACCCATTCAGTCCATCTTACATCACAGACTCTTGCCGCGTGTTCTGCCTATCTCCACTTCAGTTGACACGCCAATTTGGCTGCGTCTATAATATTTGTTATCCTTTGTATATCACTGTTTCTATATCGATGTCTTAGTTTTATGTTAACCATGCTGCATTTCGTTGCTCTTTGGAAAACTGGTAGTTTAGATATTTTCTCGTGAGAGCCCAATTCTGATATCCGTATGATCAAGTGGGTACAGTAGTACATCGCTTTCTTTTTTTTATTAAATTAGTAGTTTTGCTTTGAAAATATGTTTTAGTGACAATATTTCCTCCACGCTAATTTAGTTCTATTAACCTCAGTCATTGTTAAGTTGCGAAAGGAAACATTTTGCTTAAGATAAATATATTTGTTAACGTATCTAATTTGTTGGTTTTGAACGAGCATTTTTGTGCTAGTTGTCAATACACAAGTTTTATCTTTAACATTTTTTGCCTTCTTTGTCTAAATACTAAATTATATGTAAGATCTTCGTGATTTTCACTCAATATGATAATTTTCTCTGCAAAACGTAGAGGACTCAAAATTTCTCCGTTAAGGTCTATAATAATAAACTAGTAAATAGATTAGGTGAGATCTGGTTCCTCTGTCTCACTCCTCTCTCGATTTTAAATGGCTGTCCTGGTCTCTCCATTTTTATTGTTGATATGGTTCGACGATTTTTATATATTGATTGTGTATTTCATGAGATTTCAATGCCAAAAAAGTGAATCATTGTAAATAGAGTATAAAGCATTCGAGTAATTAATAAATGCGAGTAGAGAGTTTTTTTTTATATTCTTCATATCTTTTCATTAAAACAAAAATGTGATCCGTTGTAGGGGATTTTGGACGAAAACAGCTTGTTCTCTCGGCTGCATATACTCTAGTTTAGGTTTGAGTCTGTTAAGTAATTGCTTGTAAAAACTTTATAAATTGTTTGCGATAAAGACATAGGTCTCTATTTGTTGATATTTAATTGATGAAATTTCTTGTATAATAAATTGATACTAGAGTTTGCCCATTTCTTCTGGTATTTGACTGTAGTCAAGTATTTCGTTGAAAATATTTGTTAATATCGGTGTGATTGGTTCTTTTATCGCTTTCAGAAAATAATTTGAAATTCTACGTTCTCCTGAACTTTTGTATTTTAAAATTTTTATGGCATGATATAACTCTCACGGTAGATGCGGCGTAATACGATCGTTTATGTCCTCATTACAATTGTTATTAATTAATTCGTGATGAAATCCACTCCTTAGAACTGAAGGTATACGGGCTGTTTATAATATTGGGATGTTAAACATCTGAGTAATCCCCGTGACCATGGGTGCTGCAAAGCATCCGAAACGTCGGAAATAAAACAAGGTAAAAAAGTTAATTAAATGCGATAAAATCGCTATAATCGTTGGAGCAGCGGGGACGTGGGATTGACTAAAGCTTGTTGGAGACGTGCGGGCTAATGCTAATCCATCATTGTATTCAGTTCATCTCAGTATACATTTGCACTAAGGCACATCCTGTTTGGTGAGAAGCTGTGATTTATCACACCAGCGCTAGACCACAAAATAGTGACCCTAACTTTTATGTGGGTAGGTTTTCGATAGGCATTACTTAGGTGCTAAACCAGGATTTTTAATAGCATAAGGTGACAAACGAGCACACAATCCACCTAGTTCACCAATAAGTGGACGCTGTGGCCCAAAGACATCCACATTTATCCTCAATTAAGGATCAAAATGCAAATGCGTAGTCACCCCTCAGGACTAAAATGGAATACCTCGATTCCAGTAAAAAGGGTATCCGGCTCTCTACACTTACCATACGAAACACAGCAGCATTACGCTGCTATTTCGCTAATATTCTGTGAGAGCATGGTTCCTCCCCGGTCGAGCCAACTCATTCGTGCTACAACTATGATATAGCTGCAGCGTGGCTCTACCACGTGAAATACCAACTTGGAGAGTGCTTGCGATTGTTAAAAAGAATACATATTTCGTCGTAGGTCATACAGTCATTCTCAATTTTCTTCGTTTGTGTGCCTGTTGAGCAGTGCAAGATAGGTATTAAAGCGCACGTACTTTTTGCTGGCAATCACTGAGTTCGTGGATCACCCATAAATATTACGACCTTTGACCATGCCAATTTGCTAGTGGACCAATAATGTATTGTTGCTTGCGTCGAAAACTGCTGCTAATTCAGCTGTAGATTGAGTATCATTATATTAAAGTTGGTAAGAATTACTTTGCCCACATCCGCTCCCTATATTATAGGGATATAAAATTATGTGTGTTACTATACTTTATGGAATACCTACCGTGCTCCCTCAATTACATGCAACTATCCCGTCACCTCTAATTCCAACACCACTAGCGAAGACACAACATGAACGATAATGCGGCACGTGTTTCACCTCTACACGAAGCATCCTCAGGTGATATAGACTCTGCGGTGGCTAACCGTTAAGTGAGCAGCGAGCCAAAAATAGCTGCTATTTATACAAACCACTCCCCACTAAAGTAGCGAGTGACCGCGACATCACCTAACGAACGCAGCCGTTTGCTGTAAAAATAATGAACTACAAACCGCCGTGAAACGTTCACCTACACTCCAACCACGCAACGAATTGCTGATCACCGCAAGGGTAATTAACGACCATATTGTATTATGCATGTATGTCTTAGTAATATTTTCTTGTTAACTATTTTAACTGTCCGTCATTTTGTATTGTAAAATTGCCGATCGTTAATCATTAAGTAGAAAATTAACAGCCCAAGTTTGTAACAATTTTCAGGGCCATTTTGTATAATATTATATTCTTTTTGATAATAAAATACATTACTAGTCAAAATTGTAGGTATTATCATTAATAAGATAGCTGTGGTTCGTAGGCGTGCAGCGGTGACGTAAGAAGAAACATTGTCCTATTTCTGATCGTAGGCCAGTGACATAGTATGCATAGTTGTGGTCACCCTTAGCCACCCTTAAGGAGGCTTTGGACGATAAGTTTGAGAAGAAAAAACAAGTAAGTAAATTCTTAATAAGATCTTAAAAGTACTTACTGTCGTGAGATTGTGTGTAGCTACACATTAAAGAAATGTTTTCTATAAATAGGCCGACAGATCGTTAATGTACATCTAACTAATATATATATATATGAATATCATCTAACTACCTATATATAATCTCAAAATTAATATTCACGTTAGACTTAAAGGTTGATTAAAATTAATTTCTTATAGTGACCAAAATTAAGGCCTATAGTGTTTGTCTTAAATTTGACCTTGAATTCCAGTTCTCGTGATGTTAATTATTGCCAAACTAACAAGCACTTAGTAGTATTAAAATTTAAGCTTTAGTATACATTTGGTGTTAATTATTATCGGTTTTAGTTAGTATAAATATCGTATATTTGGTATCAATTTGTATACATTTGTGTTAATTTATAATATGACGTGTTTTACAACTTAAGCGTCCTTAGAAGAAGTCGGCTTTTAATTTTTACTCAAAAAATAATTAACAGTATCACGAGAGCTGGGATTCAAGGTCAAATTTAAGACAAAAACTATAGGCCTTAATTATAATTGCTAATAAAAAGTTCTAACCGAATAAGTATGTTCAATTATTAGAACATATTAATTGATTTTTAACTAACTTCCGCATGAGAAATCCAATATTAAGGAAAATGATAAAATCGTGGTAGGTTCATTAAAATTTAATAAATTTTGTTCAAAACATCATTTGTTTCTATATACGTTACCTATTGCAGAAATCTACTTGGTTAACCAAATAGGAAATATACACTTAGATGACTTATCGCGAATATAAATTGCGACTATTTTCTTCATGTCAATAGATTTTAAATTAATCGTACCATATTACAGAATAAGTGCCGTCACTAGCAATGGTACTTTAAATTTTAGTAGTTATTTCATGGCACAAATATTTTGCCCTGAAACTTGTGAGTATATTAATGTCACAGATAAGTCATCAGTTTCAAGTTTGAGCCTTCTTGCTTAGTAATTAACACACAACACACAAAACAAACTTATTTACTTTGACCAAGTTTGCGTCGGTAACTGAATATAATAGTTTATGTTGAGATTTTAATGAAACTAATATTGAAAGGGTTATTTAATTATTACCATCATCATTATAGACCATCACAAGAGTTCATTATGTAACGTAGATAATGCTACAAAGCATGTTCCTTAGTCACCTGCATCCATCGACTTTATTCATCCCTTCCCACTCCAAATATTGAGGAGTCACCCTACACTTACAGGTACGGTTACGAGGTTGTCACTCGAACCCTATCATTCCCATCGGTTGTCGCTTCTTCGAGCTATATGAAGTAATATTATTTTACATAAGAGAGGGGGCAAATGAGCATGCGGCATCACATGATGTTAAGATCTCCATCCATAAACAACTGCAACACTAGGAGTATTGCAAGCAAAAAAGTCGTGGGAGGAAGAAAACTTCTGGTAAATCGCACAGGTGCAGACCGTCAAGCTGGGTGCTCGATGTGTGTACGGTCCAACCGTACATTTCTGCTGGCGTTAACATTTTACGTGAAGCAATCGATATAGTTCGACAATTATAAAAATTGTGTTAGTTCACGTAATCACCGTAACCGCGACGGACGCGAGCTCATTAACATAACATTAACGTTTAAAATTTTTTGGTCTTTCTTCGAGCGAAAAACATATCCTACAACATTTTTTGGTCCTTCGAGTGAAAAAGGAACATTTTTGGGTCCTTCGACGAGTGCATTGGACCCCCGCGTGTATCAAAGACAGTGACGTGACAGTGAGAACAAGCGAACATTTTAAACTCGAACATAACAGCGGTCATCTTGCTCAACGTCCACAACATTGGGCTTGGCAAAGCAGCAGCTAGTCTAGGTCAAGAAGCAACGTGTCGGCTAGTTGGTCAGCAGCAGCATCAGCACGTCAGCAGTAATCAGCAGTGCCAAAGTAAGATCTTTCCCTTCTTAACAGTACTGCATTTTATAGCAACATGGAAAACGTACACGCTAATCAGGTCGAGATTGTAGGAGCTATTCGTAAAATTGGTGTCAATATTAAAAAAGATGGATCCGAGCGTAAAACAATAGATTATTTTAAAAGAAAACTTGAGGTTTTGGAATCATACTGGCAAGATTATCAGAAAAAATCACAGTCAACTTGTAAAAAGTGAGAGTCGTACACATCCCTACTTTACAAACTCCGAGTACGAAATTGCAAGGGAGCAATATAACTCGGTAAAAGAAACCATAAATTTGCAGTATCAGGATTTCCTGGCTAGCCAGAAGTATTATCCAGCCCCTGAAGGTAAAACAACTCAACAAATGGAACAGCGTGGATTAGGTGAACCGTCTTCGGGAAAATCGGCGGAGCCACAAGAAGCTCTCCGCCCACAGGTACATCGAGGAACAACCAGTAAGTTAGATGACATGTTGCGCAAACAATATATTAATTTTAAGGCATTTAAAAGGTCTGTTAGTTGCATAAACATAAATAATATTACGGAAAAATGGGAATTCGAAGATTCTTTAAAAACATTAGAGTCGCGATGGTCGGCTATAGATTCTCTGCATTGGGAAATTGATCATGATCTCAATGGGGATGACGAAGAATATACTACTACTTTAAGTATGTATGAACAGGAGTTTATGGATTTGAAGAGAAAACTCAATTCTAAAATGTGGTCTGTCAATCACCGAGAAAGCTGTACGCCTAGAATGGATATCCCTACGTTTAACGGTAATTATAACCAATGGATACCATTCAAAGATCTTTTCACGGAAAGCGTTCACAACAACCCGTCGCTTTCAAACGCTCAAAAAATGCAATTATTAAAGAGTAAACTCCAAGGGGATGCAGAGCGTTTAATACAGCATTTGAATGTTAGTTCAGAAAATTATGTAACCTGTTGGGAAATTCTAAATCATAGGTTTGACAACAAGCGACGAATTTTCGTATCTCACATTAGCCTATTGCTTGGTTTCCCTAATATTCAGCAGCAAGCGGTAAATCAAATTAAAAAATTACATGATACATCTTTAGAATGCCTAAACGCTATCAAAAACTTAGGCGTAGATATTAGCACATGGGATCCGCTGTTAGTACACATACTGTCGCAAAAATTAGACATGGAAACATATACAGGATATATAGAATCGCAAAAGAGGCCCAGAGATCTACCTGTGCTACAGGAGTTTCTGGACTACTTAGAAAGCAAATTTACAGCACTTGAATTATGTCGGCGAAAACAGGATAATACATCGAAATTAAACGGTCAGTCTCAACATAACTTCAATTCAACATCGAGTAATAATTACAAAAAGCAATTCAATTTTAATCAAAATACGACAAACAAACCGATTGCAAAATCATATAACGTTACTGGTATAAAATGTCCTCTTTGTAATGATGATCATGGCATTTACAATTGCAAAACATTTTTAAATATGTCAAATGGAATTAAATTGAAAACCACCAAAAAATTTAAACTTTGCATAAATTGTTTATTTAGCCATAACGGAAATCCATGTATTTCAACACAACGGTGCCGCAAATGCTTGCAGAAACATAATACTCTGTTACATGACGCGTGCACTAAGCCCATATCCGGTGCACAGGTTGCGAAAAAACCTAACGAGGCCGTGACAAACACTTTGCACGTGTCACAAAATAATTTAGGAGGAGAAATTTTACTATCGACAGCTTTGGTGAAAGTGAGGGCGTTGGATGGAACCTATCAAATCAAAAAGGCGTTGATAGATCAGGGATCCCAAATTTCGCTTATCTCTGAAAATGCCGCACAAACCTTAGGCCTGAAAAGACAGCACTGCAAGGGAGTTATATATGGCGTCGGGGAAAAGGAAAACATTTGTAAGGGCACGTTAAATATTACGTGTACATCCATGTTTAATGACTATTCTTTCAACACTATTGTTTATATAATGAATAACCTAATTAAACATTTGCCAAATCAATCGTTCGCAAAGCCTTCATGGCCATTTATAGAGAACATAAACTTGGCTGATCCTGAGTTTTATAACAGTCGTCCCGTGGACTTACTCTTCGGTGCTGATATTTATTCTATGATCATGTTAGGTGGCATTTCAAAGGGAGATTCATCACAGCCTATCGCACAACAAACGCAGCTAGGGTGGTTGTTGTGTGGTGGTGTTAAAGCATTTCAATGTAATGTTGTCACAAACGACATTGAAAACATTCAGAAATTTTGGGAAATAGAACAATGAATTCAGAGTTATCCCTAGAAGAACAGCATTGTATACAACACTATACATCAACTACTAAACGTCATGAAAATGGTCGTTATGAGGTCCGTTTACCTTTAAAACAAGAAATCGAAACAAATTTGGGATCAACGAAATCAATGGCAATTGCACAGTTTCGGAATTTAGAAAGAAAACTTGTAAAACATGATAATTTCGCGGAAAAATATAAATCCTTTATTAAAGAATATGAACAATTGAATCATATGAAACAATCGGACGGTCATACGATGCCGGAGTATTATCTACCTCACCACGGTGTAGCGCGTGCCGAGTCAATGACCACAAGCCTCCGTGTCGTTTTTAACGCATCAGCAAAAACTTCGAGTGGGTATAGTCTTAATGACTTAATGTATAAAGGACCTAATTTACAACAAGATTTACAATGTTTATTATTAAAATGGCGTCAATATAAATATGCTTTCACCGCAGACATTGAGAAAATGTATCGGCAGATCATCATGAATGAACAAGACCAACGTTATCAAAAAATTATTTGGAGAGGATCACCAGAACAACCTTTGCAATCTTATCAACTTACCACCGTTACGTATGGCACAAAGGCGGCACCATTTTTAGCAATGATGACGTTAAAACAGCTAGCAGAAGACGAACAGGCCGCCTACCCGGAGGCATCAACGGCTTTAAAAGAGGCTTTTTATATGGATGATCTCGTCCATGGAGCCCACAACATTCAGCAAGGCAGAAAGTTGGTTAACGACTTAAACAAATTATTACAATTGGGGGGGGTTCACTTTGAGAAAATGGGCGTCGAATAACAACGAACTGCTCTGTAGCTTAGGTAAAGGTCAGATTAAAGAAGAAAATTTAATTTTTAATTTTAAAACTGAACACGCAACACGGACTCTTGGACTCTGTTCATTACAACAAAGACACATTTACTTTCTGTTGTAAAATGTCTACTAAAGATATTAAGCCCACAAAAAAGATGTTTGCTTTCAGAAATTTCAAAATTATACGACCCATTAGGCTGGCTAGCACCAATTTCAACGAAATTAAAAATATTATTTCAAGATGTATGGAAGTTAAATATTTCTTGGGATGAAAAATAGGATTATAATGGCGGAAAATTCGGAGCGATATGAATGATATACAACAATTTGAAATCCCTCGATGGATAGGGTGTAACGAAAATGATGTTGTCGAGTTACATGGTTTTAGTGACGCATCAGAACATGCCTTTGCCTGCGTCGTCTACGCAAGAATAAAAAACCAACCTAAAACAGTACTTTTAGCGGCTGAAACACGACTCGTACCAAAATAAAAAGGGATATCATTGCCTAGGTTAGAATTAAATGCTGCTCATTTATTATGTAAATTGATAGATGAGATAAAACAATGCCTGTGTCAATATAAAATCGAAATATATGCATGGACGGACTCTATGGTCGTTTTAGGTTGGCTAAATGGAGATCCAAGTCGCTGGAAAGCTTTCGTGGCAAACAGAGTTAAATATATCACTACTATTATAGCTGCAAGTCGTTGGAGTTACGTTAAGTCTAAAGAAAACTCCGCGGATGCTGCAAGTAGGGGGTTATACGTATCACAACTTAAAAACAACCAATTATGGTGGCACGGACCATCATGGCTACAAACATTTTCATACCGACTTGATGAAAAACACATATACCAAACAAACGAAGAAATTCGATTAAAACAAGCAAACGTTATACAGAAAGACAGTCATAACAATATTATATACTTATTATTAAATAAATTTAGTTCATTTACAAAAATAACTCGTATTGTAGCATGGATATTACGTTTTTTAACACCTAAGCAGATAGGTAAACAATGGCCGAGCTACCTTACGTTAAGGGAACTGAAGCATGCAAAATTAGTTATTATTAAACATGTTCAGGAAAACGATTTTCAAGTGGACATAGAATATTTATATAAGCACAACACAGTGCATATGAGTAGCAAATTACGGAGTTTGAATCCGGTTTTAAGTGAAGGAATACTTAGGGTTGGAGGAAGATTAAAAAATGCTAACATCCACCACGATATGGTGCACCCTATAATAATACCCCATAAAAGTAGATTGACGGATCTTCTAATAGATCATGCCCATAACATGACATTTCACGGTGGTCCTCGACTTACTTTGGGATGGTTACGTCAAAAATATTGGATTGTAGGGGGCAACAGAGCCGTTAAATTGCGTTTAAGATACTGTGTCAAATGCAGAGAAAATAGTCCCTCTACACAACATCAATTAATGGCTGATTTACCAGTTTCAAGAGTTAATCCAGCACCACCTTTTTATCACACAGGCGTTGATTATACTGGGTTCATGGAAGTAAAGTCAAGTAAAGGGCGAGGAATTAAAACTACCAAGGGATATGTAGCAGTTTTTGTGTGTATGGTTACCAAAGCCATACATTTAGAATTAGTGTCAGATTTGAGCACGTCAGCATTTTTAGCAGCGCTTCGTCGCATGGCATCGAGAAGAGGAGCTCCACGTCATATTTACAGTGATAATGGCTCAAAATTTGTAGGTGCTAATAGAATCCTGCAGGAAGAATATCAACAACTTCAGCAAATATTTAACAACAACTTCTTGCTGGATGTTGCAGAGTTGAACATCGAATGGCATTTCAATGCTCCCTCGTGGCCAAGCGCTGGAGGCTTATGGGAGAGAGCTGTGCGTAGTTTAAAACATCACCTGAAGCGTGTGGTTGGTGATCAAAAGCTAACATACGAAGAATACTCGACAATATTGAGCCAGATAGAAGCATGCTTAAACTCAAGACCCTTGTGTCCGTTAACTGAAAACGTGGAAGATTTGGAGTTCTTGACACCTGCACACTTTTTAACTACAAATGTAGGTTCCACCATAATAGAAACACCCGAAGATGCCAGGACAAGATGGCAACTAACAAAACAAATATTTCAAGGACTGTGGAAAAGATGGAAAGCTGAATACCTTACTCAATTATCTAGTAGGAGTAAGTGGCTTCGACCGCAACCAAATATGAAAATCGGTGATATGGTCATCATACAAGACGACAACTTACCACCAGGTAAATGGGCAATGGGGCGCGTAGTGGAACTTCACCCCGGGAGCGATGGACATGTAAGAGTTGTAACATTGAAAACAAAAAACGGTAACCTTAAAAGACCGATCAGTAAATTATCATTATTACCTGTAGAAATATCACCACAGCAAAATGAAGAAAAGGAAAGGTCGAGTAACATCATACAGAAGAGAACCCATAAGAAAGAAAATAAATTACAAGGCACACCATCTAGATTTAGTTCTCTCGTTATGAGTTTAATGTTTTTTATATGTTTAATTACACCTGCATTTAGTACAAGCTCTTACAATATTACAACTTTTAACAATAACCAGTCTATTTACTTCGATCCAATGGGTAAAATGCAGATAATCCAGGATAAATGGACACTAATTGTCTATTACAACCTAGATCCCTATTGGGAAGGAATTAATGCATTTGAAATATTTTTAAAACATTTAAACGAAAGATGTATGAACATAAACGCAGATCACTTATGCCATATGATATTGTTACAACTACAGCACGAGTTCTCGGAACTCCAGTATTACAATGACCTGTTATTGAATCAGCATTTCGTCGGACGCCCCAGACTGCGACGGGGACTTGTGAATGGAATAGGCTACTTAGCAAATAGTTTGTTCGGCGTATTGAACGAACGTTTCGCGGAACAGTATAGTAAGGATATTGAACTGGTCAGACAAAACCAAAATCATTTATTAAATTTATGGAAGAACCAGACGTCTGTATTGGAGTCAGAATATAATTTATTAAAGCGTACCGAAGATCTGGTAGACAAACAACATAAAACTATTAACAAACATTTGATAAACCTTGACAAACAGACTAACAACTTGCAAGCGGAAATAAAAAACATGTCAATTGCGCAAGATTTTACGTTGTTCTCCCATCAAATTCACACTCATCAAATTGAGATGAAAAAGGACTTATTTCTCCCAAAAATTGACCCATTGAATAACATCATCAAAATAAGCATAACCTCAGAACCTCTAAACGAAAATGACACCAACATATCAGATTTGAACAGCTCCTTACACAACTTAGACCGTCAAATACAAGACCTAAAACAGAATAACGTGCAGTTAACCACATTATCGTCGCACGACATCCATCACTACGCAATCAACTACGTGTTAATCGGAGTGGCAGCAGTCGTAGCGGCGGTGTTCGTGTGGCGATGGCGATGGCGGCGACGACGCCGGCTTGCGCTCGTCTCCCCGGACTTGGAGCTGCAGTCGGCGAGTAGTGTCAGTGCAGTGAGTGCGGGAAATAAAAGAAAGGCTAACCGTAAGCCTAGTGTTTTCACAGTGAGTGCTAGTGCGCGAAATTGTGATGTTGACCGTCAACATATGTGTCATAGTGATGTGTCGTGTGAAATTGAAAAACAAAACAAAGCGTGTTCTCCCATACCGCATAGACGTTTTAATGTTTAATTATAAAATTAATTGTTAGATCATAAATTAGATACTGTCATCATTTTCATTTAACAAAATAACAAACATTAATTAGGTTAAGTTACAAATTGTTTATCACCTTGTTACTTAGATAAGATCACCTAACACATCAAACTAACATTATAATCATCTTATTACATCTTGGCCCGGCAGCATGTACGGTCCAACCGTACATTTCTGCTGGCATTAACATTTTACGTGAAGCAATCGATATAGTTCGACAATTATAAAAATTGTGTTAGTTCACGTAATCACCGTAACCGCGACGGACACGAGCTCATTAACATAACATTAACATTTAACATATTTTAATCTTATATTTTTTACTTCTTTATTAAACTGTTTTTATATAAAAGTTTAATTATTATTAAACATACGTCCAATACCCGAACAATGTGATCATTATTTCTAATTCTGTCGCGTTGTGCAATGATGGAATTTGGCGGCTGTAATAATATATGAAATACAAATGGATGCAACATCCCTACGTTACTCTAGTGAATCAAATTGAACAGAAAGTACTCGTATTTGAAGCAATGAATTTTTTTTATTTTTTCTTATATAAGTAAGTGTATCGAAAGAGCACACAGTCGATATGAAGGTAAGGGGGTGCTGTGGTCCATAGAAACGTTGTCTGATTTAGAATGAAGTTGTAAATGAATTATTATCTCTGGGGACTATATTTTCGCAATAAAGTAAAATAAAATAAATAAATAAAGACAATGTATTTTCTTGCGTCACCACTGCACACCTAACGAACCACAGCTACCTTATTAATGATAATTCCTACAATTGGTTTGGTAAAGTATTTTATTATCAAAACGAATATAGCTTTGTACACAATGGCCCTGAAAATTGTTACAAACTTGGGCTATTCATTTTCATTGACTTGATTAATGATCGGCAATTTTACTGTACAAAATGACAGACAATTATAATAATTCACAAAATTACATTAATAAGACATACATCCATAATACACAGGAATAAGAAAAGTTGGAATGTCAAAGTAAAGTCACAGCCTAGCTATACGTCTCACAGCTGGGCACAAGCTTTCGCAAACCAGGAGATTGGCAGCAGAGCCTTCCTAAAACAACTAAATAATAAAGAACCCCGGTTGCTTAGTCCATGCGTTTACTAAGTGTGGGAACTACGGCCTTTTAGGTAATCTATGGAGGATGCTTATGTCCTGCAGTGGATTTCGATAAACTATAACATTACATGTTTCCGAGCTATAAGTCTGTAGCACTGCTCTAGCTCGTATTGGCGGAGATCACATTGCCTTAATATATTTTTGTTCCTTCCGTTTTTATTGTTTTCCTTCATAGTCTAGCACGTGCTAAGTCAGCACTAAAAAGCGATTAAAATAATGAAACTAAAATCATGTGCATCATACTTTACGTGTGGAAGTAGCAATGAATTTGTAATGCCCTTAACGTTGAACCGGCCAGTAGATAAAAAGTTTATTGAAAAATTAGATAATACGTTAATGACAACACAATAAATTTAAAGAATATCTATGCCATAGACTATTTTTCCTCAAAGGAGAAAATAGCACGTGTATTTAGTTTTTGTTTTTCATACTGATATCTGATAAACAGCAACGAATGAATTCTGAATATGAATAGCTGGCTTAGGTCTGCGAAATCACATTCCTAGACGCGCTCCTTTGTTATAGTTTAGGAAGAGCTGTTATTTAAAACACAGTTGTGTTTAGCTATTCAGCAGCATTTTAAGATTAAACAAAATGTCATTATAAAGTTATTGTTTTCTAAAGATGAATTTATAATCGAACTTATAGTCAGTAAGTAGTTACTGCAGCCTATGGAAACCTGAAACCAACAAGAAATAAAGAAGGCTTCTGATGTGTTGCCACCTCTGAGTAATAAAGATAAATTGCCTCAAGCCTTTTTCACGTTTCAGGCAAGAATATATAGTTTGGTGGTAGAATTAGGTAAGAAAGTGGTATCTACTCAAATCTACCCCAAAGTAGAAAAGGAAGCCTACTACCTAGCAAACTACTAACGTCTTATAAGAAATGCTTTTGTGTCTACGTAATTACTCAGTCAGCTTTTTTTAAACGCTTATTAACAAAAAAACGACAAACAAGCTTACGATCACGGTAAGTTTCTACTCTAGTATAGGCACCCTAATCAAATACACAATATGTTTGAAGTAGTATAGGGTCAAAGGTTTTCAGTTGAGGCTTAAATATAAATGCCACTTAATAATTATAATAGCTTAGTGTCCCTTTAAACTTGAAAAGTGCAGCGCACTGTTCGTATGTTGATTGGTGGTTAAACCATCTGGATGAACAATAAAATAGGTGTACGATTCTCCTCACTTACAGTATGAAACCCAGCAGTATTATGCTGCTATTTTGAAGCTAGTTTCTTTGCAAAAATGTTTCTGCCTCGGTAGTAAAAAATCCTTCTTTGTTTCTATATCAAATTTTAGGTGACCGCCTCGTTGGTCCATTGGTCGCAAGCGCGATTGCCCGGGTCGGGACAAAACAACTTTTTGGGTTTTTGTCAAGATAATTTCGTTGAGTTAATTCGTTTCTCAATTCAGTTTTATAAAAATACTTATTTTTAATACGAAAAAAATAGTTCGTGACAGAGAAAGATGATAAAATATATAACGATACCACAAGAATATAAAATCTTGTGACAATACGACGAGCCTTCGAGGTAGAAGTTGGTTACAAAAAGCCATACAACAAGTCTTCTACTACTTTTTGCGTGTAACTTAATTTCTCCGGGGAAAGACTTTCCTTATGTCCTAACTTACATTTCTTTGGAAATTTTTATTTTACTTGACACAATTTTATGATTATTATAAAAGAAATCATTTGCTTTGTAATAAATGTAGAACTATTTATTAGTGCAATTTACAAAACGAAAAATTAAGAAAGTGTGTACATTAAGGTCCAACGGTGAGGCTTTGGAATGACCTTCCAACTTCTGTAAGAACTGCATTTCCATTAAAAAAGATCTTCGGTTCTCTAAACTTGCTAAACAAAATACGGCAGCATTAAGCTACTATTTCACGCTGGTATTCTGTAAGAGCGTGGCCGGAGTGATCGAGAGCAGTTGAGCCGACATTCGTGTTACAACCAAAATGCATCTGCATCATAGCCTTACCACCTAACATTTGCGTGTACCTGATTTTCATATAACAAAAAATCAATGTGGCTAAAATTGTCGTTTGCAAATATACCTCTATTATGTAAATTTATATACTTCGGATCAGTGATAAGTAAGGTGTGTTCTATCAGAACGTAGAAAATTGTTAAAAGGATAGTTTTGTAAAACTATCGAGCCAATAATAATTTTAGAGAGGTTAGTATCAGAGTTGGCAACGGACAATCTAGCCGGAAGTACACACATCAAAAAAGTTTGTGTTTACGTTGTATCTATAGCTGACTGTACAGCTTTATTCTGTTTTTTTGTGTCTCACGGTTTTTCCAATAATTTTTTGTTATTAATGTAATTGTATAACTAATACATATACTTAGTTAATTTTCGTATAGTTTTTGTACTGATCATCAATTCTTTCTCTTACAAATCGTAAAGCTTCTCCAAATTAGTATACTCTGCTTACTTACGGGATAACTGGTAGAGAAATCCTTACGACGGTAATTCCACCTTCGTACATTTTTGTACAATGACGTTTAAATAAATAAAATAAAAGTTCAAGTAAAACTTTTTTTCCGGAAACTTATATGAAGTAGAATCCAATTCATGCGTGGTAGAGCCACGCTGCAGCTATATTACGGTTTTAACACGAATGGGTCAGCTCGACCAGGGTATAACAGCATAAAGTTGCTGTGTTTCGTATTGTGTGGAGAAACGGATATTATTTTTACTGGAAGCGAGGCATTCCATTTGTCCCCATGGGTGACAATGCATCTGCATTATGATTCTCAATTTAGGAAAAACTTAAATGTCTATAGGCCACAGCATCCACTTACTATCAGGTCGATTGTGTACTCGTGTGTTATCCATACTTAAAATTATAAATGCGAATGTGTGTTTGTTTGTCCTTCTTTCACGTCGCAACAGAGCGTCGGCATGGCATGATTTTTTGTATAGGGATAGTTCGGTGGCTCTAGAGTGACATAGGTTACTTTTTACCGCGGAAAAACATCTCATTCTCGTGGGAAAATAGAATATGTTGCAAAAGTTTGTCCTTATTTCACGTCGCAACAGAGCGTCGGCATGGCATGAATTTTGGTATGGGGATAGTTTGGTGGCTGTAGAGTGACATAGGCTACCTTTTTCAGCGGAAAAACATATCATTCCCGTGGGAAAATCGGATATGTTGCAAAATTTAATTTAGCCAGGTGGCGCCACCGTGATTCTACAAGACGGACGAAGGTACGATGAACGAACACAGAAGGTCAGAATATCTGGATTATTATGTCTTTTTACCAAAATTAAGATAAAAAAATTATGAATCTGTATTTTTCCACGCAGGACCGGAAAAAGAGCGATAAAAAACATAAAATTCACCAGCTGATTTTCTTCAAACGTTTTGGTGCAGTGTAATTCACAGAATAGGCGATAACCTCGCAGACGATATTAAGTAATCCGTTGATTCTCTGCCTACCCCGCAAGGGTTACAGGCGTGATTATACGTATGGATCAGAAATACTATCACCACCTGTCACGCTTTCACCCTTAACTATTACTTAACTGTGGTAGAAACAGTTCTTAGTAAGCCTTATTAATAAGCCTTAGTAATATTTATTGAACGGAAATGAATAGAGTTCTTATATGTGGTTATGAATGAATCGATATTACAATAAGAAAAATTGTACAAAACTATAAGAAAAATATTTTTGAGAGTTCTTATTAACTAACGTATACATAATGATTTCTTAAATTTACGCGAACACTACACATTGAATAAAACTATTATTTACGGATTTTATCGCGTTTAATTACTTTAATTTATTTTTATTATTATCCCGACGTTTCGGGTGCTTTACAGCTGGTGAATTTGCTGGTGAATTACAGCAGGGTGAATTCGCTAATACCATCATGTGCCAAACCACCGAGGTTGTATGGGTTACCGAAGATACACAAACCAAACGCTCCACTACGTCCCATAGTGAGCCAGATCGATTCACCAACCTATAAGCTGGCACAATACTTAGCAAAAATACTATCACCACTAAGAGGACATACCAGAGCACACACAAAGGATTCATACCATTTTGTGAGTGAGATAAAAGACCTACATCTCGCTAACAATGAAACTATGGTCAGTTTTGATGTTCAGTCACTATTTACATGCCTACCTATTGTGGACTGCATCTCAATTGTAACTAGGAAGCTAGAAGAAAATAACATGCCTCAAGAATATGCAATACTACTTGAACATTGCCTCACATCTGGCTATCTATTGTGGAAGGAGGAGTTCTACAAGCAAGTAGATGGTGTGGCGATGGGCTCACCTGTGTCTCCCATAGTCGCCGACATATTCATGGAGGACTTTGAGGAGAAAGCCCTTCTTACTGCTCCTGTAAATCCAAGGTTCTACAAGCGGTACGTAGACGACACTTTCACAATTTTACCATCTGACAAAGTAAATGCATTTTTAGACCACCTTAACTCCATAAACTCTAAACTACAATTCACAATGGAGTTAGAGGCAAATAATTCTTTAGCTTTCCTAGATGTTTTAGTCATCCGAAATCCTGATAACACTATTGGTCACACTGTGTATAGGAAAAAGACCCATACCAACCGATATTTAAATGGTGAATCTCACCATCATCCTTCACAGTTAGCTACCGTGGATAAATCTTTGTTTCAGAGAGCACGAGGGATCTGTGACAGAAAATATCTGGCCGCGGAGCTTCAGCACGTCAAGCAAGTATTGCAAGACAACAAGCTTCGAGTCCCGCGCCTACGTCACAGTGAACGAGTGAAGCCGGCCACAGTCGAGCGCGCGCCTGCTCTACTACCATATGTTAGAGGAGTCACAGACAAGATTGGCTACATCTTGAAGCGAGCGTCCATTAAGACATACTACAAGCCGCTGAAGAAGATTAGTCAATTTTTACCATCCATCAAATGTAATATTCCTCTACAAGATGCAGGTGTGTACAAGCTAGATTGTGAATGTGGTCTCTCTTACATAGGTCAAACAAAGAGATCTATAAAAACCCGCGTGAAGGAACATATAGCTGATGTGAAGCACCGACGCTCCGGGAAGTCTGCAGTCTGCGAACATGTTCAAGATCGTCCCCACCATTACATTAGATTTCATAAACCACAAATTCTCGCAAAAGAACACCGATTCCTACCAAGGATGATACGCGAGGCTATTGAAATTAAAAAACATCCAAATTTCAATAGAGAAGATGGTTGGGTGCTACCATCTGCTTGGGATCCTATAATTAACAAAATTAAACCCAAACCCAAGCATACCACTGCAAAACTTCATGATACTATAAGCTCGTTTTGCGTAAATCGGACCAAAAATTAATATTAAAAAACTGAAGGTAGCCGGACTAACTATGACATTGGGACGTCAAACATCTCAGTCCCCCCCGTGACCATGGGCGCTGTAAAGCACCCGAAACGTCGGGATAATAATAAAAATAAATTAAAGTAATTAAACGCGATAAAATCCGTAAATAATAGTTTTATTAACGTATACATAGTTTAAATTGCTAGGTTCTTTCCGCTAGGTGTCGTTACTAGATTTTTAAAACGCGATAACGAAATGTTTCCTGATATGTACTTAACTCCCGCCGTTGAGCCGCGCGTCAACTTATAGTGCATACGGTACCTATACGCTTAAATTGTTTCTATTTAGTAGCTTATTCGACTACCTGCTTTCGATTTCGGTTGTTTGTTATTTGCTTTGTGATTTGGTTAAAGTTGAATGGATTGATATTGGCTTTCATTTTCGGATTTGTGTATTTTCTTGGATCGGTTTTGTTGATTTGGTTGGTATTCTTTTATACATATTTAGACTCTGGCTTTGATTTCAGATTTTGTTTATTTAGAATCGTGAATTGGTTTTTGTTGTTTTAGGTTATTTAACAATATTTCAAAGAAATATTAATAGTATAGATAGTGTATACGGTACCTATACACTTACTTACTTCTTTTTTCGTTGGTTATATTTATATTGACTACTGCTTTCGATTTCGGTTTTCTGCAATTTGTTTTGTGATTTTTCGTTTTCGGATTCGTGTTGTGTCTTGAATTGGTTTTGTTGTTTTGATTTTAAAAAATATTTAGAAGGAATATTTATTCCTTTTAGATATTTTGGATTTGCTTTTAAAAAATATATTTAAAAGGAAATTTAATTTCTTTTACGGTTTAAGACATTTATTTCTCAAAAAGAATACATTTCGAGAATACAATATGAAGAACGGCAGGTACTTGTAAATGATCTGTTAAGTAGTGGATAGGCACAATCTTGTTACTTGTTGTGGGTAATAAGAAAAGTGTATAATTACATATCGTTGTTGAAAGAAAGTCAATAGCAATTACACATTGTTCATATTTGCAAGCGATTTAGATGGTATTTTTATGTTAATGGTTATATTTTAAATAATTGGTAAAATCAAATTAATTAAAGAAATAACATTAGGTTTTTAAATAAGTTATTGGTATTTAAAATCGAGAGGTTTTAGCTATTTTAACGTTTTTTTATAAATAGGTTTTTTGTTGCTTCATAATGACTCGCAAACGTAAGTCCAGCCTTTCAATAGTATCTTCTCAAAGACAAGCGAAAAGATTAGCTCGATCGCGACAATCTTTAGAAGATGCTGAACTGAGAAAGTAAGAACAAGCAGAGCGTCAGGCTGCTTTTAGAGCATCTGAGACACCTTCTTAACGTCAGCAAAGGCGTCTTGAACAGACAGAGCATCAAGCTGCTTTAAGAGTTTACGAAACACCGTTTCAAAGTTAGGAAAGGCGTCTTGAACAGGCAGAGCGTCAAGATACTTTAAGAGCTACTGAAGTACCTGCTCAAAGTCGGCATTTTTGTAATTCTGTACTACAGAGTCATTCCGAGTTCATTGCGAACATTTATTCAGATTTAACGAACAACATGCATGAAGACAAATAGTTATGTGAAAGGGCGATTCTTGCACCAAAAGTGAGAGTGTTAACAAAATAAATTCAAATATATTAAGCGAAGTAGCAGGAGAAATAACAGAGTATTTGTCAGTAGACACAGTTATGGACACAGAACAGAGCACTTCATATCCCGTAGAGTTTCTAAATTCTCTAGAGTTGTCAGGTGTGCCCTCACATAAGCTTCAATTAAAATTAGGCGTCCCAGTCATGCTAATGCGAAATTTAGATGCTCCTCGGTTATGTAACGGGACAAGGCTGCGTGTGACACATCTTGGACGGAACATAATCGGTGCTACAATTTTGACAGGCGTAGGAAAAGGTGAAAATGTTATTATACCACAGATCCCTATAATTCCCACAGATCTTCCTTTTCAATTCAAAAGGTTGCAGTTCCCCATTAAGCTCAGTTTTGCAACAATTAATAAAGTGCAAGGGCAAACTTTACAGGTAGCGGGGGTCAACTTAGAAAAACCGTGCTTCTCTCATGGTCAGCTGTATGTAGCATGTTCGCGTGTGTCAAATGCCCAGAATCTCCACATTCTTTCCCCGAATGGAAAAACATATAACATTGTGTACAGTAGTGTCTTAAAATAGTGTTCAGTTAGTTTTTTTTCCAAAATTCCTACATTCAATTAATCAGAATTCCCACAGATCTTCCCTTTCAATTCAAAATTTCCTATTTAGCTCAGTTTCTTTTCAATTCCAAATTCTACACCACTGACGGACCTATTAAGCTCAGTTTTCTTTCAACTAAAAAGGCTGCATCTTTGATGGATCTTTTATTTGGCTCAGTTTCCTTTCAATTCAGTAAACTGCATCTCTGACGAATCAATTTAGCTCAGTTTCTTTTCAAAAGTCTGCATCCCTGACTGATAATTATGCTCAGTTTCCTTTAATTAAAAAAATATCCCATTTCCATTTGGAATAAACAGGCTATTTTCATGCTTTCCTATACGCTGTGTTTCAAAACATTTAAATAGGCTGATGAATCAACTTTACTCAGTTTCCTTTTAATGGTTGCGTCTCTGACAAATCTATAAAACTCAGTTTTCTTTCAATTCAAAAAGCAATGGATAGTTCATTTCCCAGTGACCATGCGGGCGAAACCGCGGGTAATAGCTAGTCCTTATTAAAAGTAAAAAAAAAAAAACTTACGTAAGAGAGCCTTATATACCGGTTGTCTGGTGGCAGATTTATGTTTTTAAAGGCAAATATCTCTAATAGTTATAAACGGTACGGGGAAGGGCGGTGCTATTCAATGCTTCAAGAGTGCGGATTGTCGGTCACAAGGCCGCAATGGTCAGTTTTTTAAGAGTGGTGATTTTTGCGTGACAGCGCGTTGGCAACTTTGTTTACGTTACAATATTCGACGTTTGAGTAAAGAACCAAAGAAAGAAAGTTTTAATTTGATACGGTCGTGAGTAGAGAAGATCCGCCGGATACTTTCAACTTTTTCGATTTTTCAAATGACTTAATGACTTTAATTTACGAAAAATTTTCTGTGCGCAGATGTTGAACAGATTTCACAATGTAAAATGAATCTTTTGGAGCGATGAGAATAAAATGATACCTACCTCCCCGTCTATCTTTATATTATATTTATTTTATTTTTATGTACATTTTATATAAAGTGGTCGTCTATGAAATAGAAAATTAACATGACCAGAATAAACAAATTTATTTTGATCTTCCCCAAAGACGTCTAGAAAGAACGTTTAGTAATAGTCGGTTTGTAATATGGCGTGATTGTCTTAGTTAGGACCCTTATTTACGTTGTACTAGGCTGCACTAAAAGTATCGGGAATGGAATATTTCGATTGTTCCTGTCGTATTAAAATCTTTTTAATTGAAAATTCCTTGGTTTTAAAAATCTAATACCATTTATTTATTTAAAAAAAGATTCTCGGTCTTGTCACAAGGTTTTGTTAAACTTGTTTAGTCATTGACAAAATGGAATTGACTCGAGAAAATTCAAGAGCGATGATTTATTATGACTTTTGAAGTGGTTTAACACAAAAATAGTGTATTGACCGGATGATTTCTGCATTTGGTGATGAAGCCCCATCTAAAACCATAATTTATCGCTGGTTTGCTGAATTTCTACGTGAACGTGTCAAGCTCAGTGATGATCCCCGTCAAGGTCGTCCAAAAACTGCAGTCACCCAAGAAAACGTTGATGCTGTGCATTAGCTGATTGAGGAAGATCGACATGTGACACACCGCAAAATTCAGGCAACTTTAGACATTGGCATGAGTCAAATACAAATAATCTTGCATGAACAATTAGGTGTAAAAAAGTTGTTTTCCCGATGGATACCGCATTCGCTCTGTGAAGAGCAAAAAGCGGCTCGCGTTACTTGGTGCGTCAGAACTCTCGAAAGATTCCACGCAGGATCTTCAAGTGCTGTATACAACATCGTATCAGGTGACGAATTCTAAATATACGCGTACGAACCCGAAACAAAAAACCAGTCACGAGTTTGGGTGTTCGAAAATGAGTTAAAGCGAACAAAAATTGTTCGTTCACGGAGTATTGCAAAAAATATGGTGGCCACGTTTGTCTCCAAAACTAGCCATGTTACGACTATTCCTCTTGAAGGACAAAGAACGGTTAATGCAAAATGGTATGCTAGCATTTGTTTGTCACCGTTCGTTTCTGAACTCTGTAAAGAGAACTGCAACCGCCGCATCATCCTCCATCACGACAATGCGAGTTCTCACACCGCACACAGAAAAAAAGAGTTTTTAGAGCAAGAAAACGTAGAATTATTAGACCATCCGCCGTAAAGCCCCGACCTAAGCTCTAATGATTTCTATACTTTCCCTAAAATAAAGAATAAATTGCGTGGACATAGATTTTTATCACCTGAAAAAGCTGTGGACGCCTACAAAACGGACATTTTGGAGACCCCAACTTCCGAATGGAATAGTTGCTTCAATGATTGGTTCCATCGTATGAAAAAATGTAACAAATTTCGCGGAGAATACTTCGAAAAGCAATAAATACATTTTTAAATAGTAATATTGTGTCACTTCCTTGATTCCCGAAATTTTCAGTGCCGCCTCGTATTTGCTTAGTAACTTAATTCTTTTAGGTGTCTTTTGGAAGAATGTGCAGTATATGCAAAAGATATGTTAAGAAAGTCTAAAGAGCAGGACATTGAAAAAAGTACAAGTTGTTGGAATATAGAAATACCCCAATATTAAGTTGACCATGTACACCTGATCAATTAATATTTAGTGGGGAAACTAGAAGTAAACTTCCAATTCTTAAACTGTTATATACAAAGGTTATCAATAATTTTGCATTTCATCAAAAAAGGAAAAATGAAAGTAATAAAAGTACCTATGATTAAACTGCTACTCAATCTAATCATAAATTTTATAAGGGTCAAAATATTTGGTATAGAAAAGATAATATTTGGGAACCTGGGAAGATGGTTGATATTTGTGCGACACCAATATCAATGATTATAGATAGTGATGAAGGTGTAAAATTTAGAAGGAATACAGCTCATGTGAAACCTAGAATTATAACAGTGCCAGAGGAGTCTGAAGTGAATTCCTGAAGGTGACTCTGGTGCTGAATTAGAATATACTAGACCTAAAACGAATGTATCTTACACCCCAAGCGTTTTGATGATTATGTTTTAAATATAAAAGAAATTATGTAGTATATGTCAATATATACAAAACTAGTATATAAAGTTAATCTATGAATATAGCATAGAACACTCTTATCTATGGTACATAATAGGAAGCTATTATTGAGTAGTGTGTAATTGATGAAATTTGTTGTGAACCCAAAATGTTACTTAAATAAAGAACTGATTTATATAATAGTAATCTTTATTAATTATCAACATTATAGAAATATCAAGAACAATACAAAATGAATATTCACTAGAGCAATCGAAAGCATCGTATATTTTAAGTTAAGAAAACTCATTCACGAAGACAGGGCTCAAAAATGTTAAGAACAATAAATCATGCATATTTCACTTGCCTGATACAAGTGGAATTTACATAAATAAATTTCTTATTAACTAATACCTTCTTGCTTGGGAAACGTTCACAATATTTAAATAAAAGTACCCGGGCTATATATACAAGAGTTTCACTTTGAATGACAGGGTGAAGAATTGTGTGATAAGAGAAGAGTGTGGTTTGCAAGATGATGTTGTGACCAGGATTAAGAAAGGAATGCTTCGGTGGTTTGGTCATGTGGAAAGAATGGATGAGGAAAGAGTGACAAAGAAAATTTATGTTGCAGAAGTGAATGGCAGAGTCGGAAAGGGACGTCCTAGGCGAAAATTTATCGACCAAATTGGGGATTTATTGAAAACGGGCCAAATTAGGAGTACCCTTAACGGACGAGCATGCATGCGTAGATGTATGGATGTGAAAGAGGAAAGAGAGGTGTGTCAGGATCGTGCCAAATGGAAGTCTGTAGTCTCTGCCTACCCCTCTGGGTGACAGGCGTGAGTGTTTATATGTTTCACCTTGCTACATTTTAAAAAAAATGTGGGAAGGCACATGGAGCACATATGACGTGTGCAGTGATCGCTAACCAACCTACACACTCTCGGAACTAGATCGTAAGCCACAGAAAAATGACTGGCGCACCCGTAAAGAAGGGCTGGCCCTTTGGTAGTGCCTAAGCACAAAAATCTACCGAATTCGCGCATGTCAATGTGTGTAAACGTCATACAGAATACGATCAAATCTAGCCACCGTGAATATACGTCACACATTTTAGGCTACACGTACAATAATAGGCACACTGGCCATAAAAACCCTCCGTGAGTGCCATCATCCGCCAGACCACCGATCTTGCAGACGTGATATAAGTGTTTGGCATCACAACCAATTGTGTAATCATCACGGCTACTAGCCACAGAGCGTGTCATGAGTCTACCGCTCAACTGAAGGAAATGAGGTCCCAAATCGCGCATCTTTTGGACGCAGCCTTGAGAGTCTCCTCAAATCCTTCTTAAAACTATCACCGCATAAGGTCGACACATATGCTTTACCATCCAATATTACGGGAGATGTAAGCAAAAAGTAGTCAGATCAGATAATAGAAATAATTTGCCAACGTCAGAAGTTCAGTATATGCATTTTTCGATCGTGTTTGTCTCACCCACTAACAAGTTGCTTTCAATCATTCAAAGGTGGGAAAGTTACAGAGATGTATTATGTTGTTATACAAAACATCATGGCAAATAACTATCGAGAGTTGTTGTTATTTATTGATAGATCAATTTCATAATGTAAGAAATGGTAAAATATCTGTGCCATAGGCTTCTATTCCGTTCAACTGTTACACTTATTTTTTCCAGACGGTAAAAAAGTCACCCAGTATATGCAGTCGCTACACGAACACCCTCCATCTATACAAGAACACGTGGCTACTTTAGAAGAACACGCTCAATAACTTAGAAAAAATTTTGACCAATTTTCCAATTATATTATAAATGTTATTTATCTTTATTATTATAAAATGTTCGACTTGTAATATTATTATTTAAAACATTTTTAATATTTTATCTAAGTTTTAATAAATTTAATGATTTTTAAAGACAATATTTAGCGTTTATTCCAGTATAATACTAACGACTACTTAATTGTAATGTCGGAAATGAATGTATCTTAACTTTATGCTTAATAATGTATTTTTCATTGTTTGTATATAACTTTAAAGATAATTTTAGACGGCTTTACTATATAAAATAATCGAAAGTAATTATGAATTATATATAATAATAAGGCACCGTTACAAAATCCACTTTCATTTGAATTGATACGTAAATAAACAAAACTGTCGCTATGAGGCACCACGAATTCATAACTCTCGTCTAAAACACCAACGTCCTTTACGTTGTCCAAAAGTTACAGTTTGATGTGCATTATAGACGAACGGTATTACTGGGCTCTATTTAATTTAATTCAATGGGACATGATGCCTACGTAATTTCAACAAGATGGGGCGACTTCACATATCGCCAAAGTTTTTATGGATTTGCGACAGCAAATTTTACACAAAAATAGATCAGTCGCTTTGGAGACATCCCGTGGCTACCAAGGTCGCCAGATTTCACTCCTTTGAATTTTTGTAAGGGTATCTTTAAAGTAAATTGTACGCCAATTACCCCCGGACTATCATACAATTGAAGTAAAGTATTCGCAATGAAATACAGCGAATTCAGGCGAGTCTGCTAAAGTTCGTGGGACGTACCACGGTGGAATGTTTCCAACAATGTGTACGACTGAACGGACATTATTTGGACGAAACTATTTTTAAAAACTGAAATTCGCATAATTTTGGGTACTTTAAACTATTTAATAAACCCAAAAGTTCGTAATGTTTTGTTTCATTAGCTTTTAAAAAAACATAAATCTGCCATTGAACACCTGGCAACATAATATAGCATGAAATAATTATCGTAATATTTTTTCATTAGTACTTTTTCGAGTCCCTCGCATGATGCGCTGAGTTATTTTAGCAGACATCAAAAAAGGTGTTCGATACAACTGAATGTTCTTAAAATGTTCTTGAATAAATTTTAAAGATATTAAAAAATTAGTTAGCTAAGACATACATAATATAATAATATGTATATGATACTTTGTGGGATAAGTCGCTCGCGTCCGTAGGCTTCGACCACCTAACCCACCCTACACGTTTCCCCCAGATGGTGCTAAAAGAGTGACAAAGACAAAAGAACAAACCCGTCTCCTCACCGTGTGGTAGCGGCGTAAAATATAACATCCCCTAGTTTTCGCACCATGAGACATGAAAGAAAGGAAATGGCCCCGAGTTTCCGGCGCCCCTTGAATGGGACAGGGGTGCGAAGAATCTCCAGGAGGAAAACCGGTGACGAGGTTCGCCACCCGTCGAGTTCTGTCTTCCGAAGGGGCGAAAAGAGGATTGCGGAGGCCCGTCTAGCTACGCTGAATGTATGTGGAGCAATGAATGATAAGGTGGATGAAGTATGCGATATGATGTATGATAGAGGAATAGATGTGTTATGTGAAAATGAGACGAAGCGGAAGGGAAAAGATGTCACTACACGTGGCATGTATACCGTATATTAGTCCGGTGTAGACGAGACCGATCGGGCATGCCAGAGAGTCTGTATCGTGTTTTCAGAAAGAATGGATCAATTTGTGAAGGAGTTTGCATGTGTAAACCCGAGACTGCTATGGATACAAATGAAAGTGAGCTTAAAGAATTTGTTTGTTCTAGGGGTCATCACATGTCTAATCTCACTTATATCCGAGAGCAAGTTTGGCAGTTGGTAAAACTAAATAAGCATAGAAGGAGAAATGGTCGAGCAAGTAGATAAGTTTGTATATTTGGTATGTGTATTCAGCAGGGATGGGAGATATGATAAGGATATAGAACGACGAGTGAATGCAGAAAATAAAGTAAATGGGACTCGACACTCTATTGTGAAAAGTCAGAATGTGTCAAAAAAGGCACGTATTTTGCACAATGCTGTATTAGTCCTCACTTTAACATATAGTAGTGAAAATTAGGTGTGGCAGAAGAAGCACGAGAGTAGAATAAATACAGTAGAAAGCGGTCGCTAAGGAGTGTGTTAGGGCTGAATCTGAGTAACAGAGTGAGAAACTGTGTGATAAAAAAAAGTGTGGTTGGCAAGATGATGCGGTGGCGAGTGGTTTGGTCATGTAGAAAGAATGAGTGAGGAAAGACTGACAAAGCATATTTATGTTGCATATGTGAATGGAAGAGTTGGAGAGACCAAATTGGCGATATATTAAAAATGGGCCAAATTAAGAGTACCCTTAACTGACGAGCATGTATGCGTAGGTATATGGATGTGGAGGAGGCGTGAGGGGTATGTCAGGATCGAGCTAAATGGAAGTCATTAGTCTCTGCCTACCCCTCTGGGTGACAGGTGTGAGTGTTTATGTTTATGTATATGATACTTTATATATAACTAACACAACTTCTAAGTTAAAGGATTATAAAATTTATTTATAAATTATTAAATTTATATATATATATATATATATATATATATATATATATATATATATATATATATATATATATATATATATATATATATATATATATATATAACATTACGTCCCATAATGAATTGGCCTAACTATGAACCAATGAAGGAAATGAAACGAAACCAATTTTATTTTTCAATATAATCACCATGAATACTAACACACTTCTGACATCTGTGAATCAACATCTCTAAACCATTATAAAAATAATCACATTTTTTATCCTCAAAATGACTGAAGACGGCCGCCTACACCTCTTCATCGCTTGAAAATATTCTTCCCCTTAAGTCCCGCTTTAAATTTGGAAATAAATAATAGTCGGACGGGTCCATGTCTGGACTGTAAGGTGGATGTTGAACTTCTGTGAACCCGCATTGACGAACTGCATCCTTCGAAACACTAGCGGTATGATCAGGGGCGTTGTCATGGAGCAACAGGACACCTTTAGACAGCTTGCCTCTTCGTCTTTCCTATATCTTGTCTCGTAATTTATATATTAAAGAAGCATAATATTCGCCGTTCACGACTGTATTACGTTCTTTAAAATCCACCCTAGCCCAGATCAAAATGCCTTGAAAATCCTAAAATATTGTGCACATCAGTTTTTTAGTCGATTGTTGCACCTTTGCCTTTCTAGGGGGCTTTTCACCCTTATAACGCCATTTCATTGACTCGCACTTGCTTTGTGGATCATAAAACAAGATCATAGTTTCATCACCAGTCACTAGCCGCTCGATCACAGTCTTTGGATTTTCGCCACAAAGATCCAAAAACTCCGAAGCGCAGCGCACTCTTTCCTGTCTCTGTACCGCTGAAAGAAGTTTCGGTGCCCATCTTGCACTCACTTTTTTCATGTAAAGATGTTCATGGATCGCGCGATGAACGGTACTCTTAGAGAACCCAAGCCTTGCTGCAATTTCTCTAATCTTCAAACGGCGGTCACTCAGAACCTCCTCTTCGATAAGAACAATCGTTTCGGGAGTGAGCACTTCCACAGGTGGATCGTCGTGGCCAAAGTCTTCGACGGTTTCTCTCCCGAGGCGAAACTCTTTCACCCAATTTTTCACTGTGCTATAGGAGGGAGCAGACTCCTTATACACGCCATCCAATCGTTCTTTTATTTGGGCAGGGGATAAACCTTCTTTAAACAGAAACTTTATGACACTTCGATACTCAGTTTTCGACATTTTGAAAAAATACGCGACTCTCGTTATTCAAATGCCTGTTAAACTAAGACTAAGCATTTCATGTCGATGCATGTTTCTTATATTAAGTGCACGATAAACGTACTATTTAATGCAACACAACATGTAGCGACATGTCGCGTTGAACTATATCAGGCCAGTTCATTATGGGACCGCCTGGTATATATAGATATATTACGCAATATTTTTTTGAAATAATTATAATTGTAATAAAATATTTTGATAATCACAATATCATAATTTAAAAAGGACTATTACATTACTTTAATGTTTTCGTTTCAAAAGTGCAAAGTTAATTAATTATTTAATGTTTTCTTATATTTACGCGAACACTACACATTGAAATAATACTAATTTTTACGGAATTTATCGCGTATATTTAACTTTTTTACCCGACGTTTCGAGAGCTTTACAGCACCCATGGTCACGGGAAGGACTGAGATGTTCAACGTCCAGCTGTCATAGTTAACCGCGGTTACCATAGATTAAACATCGGGTAAAAAAGTTAAATATACGCGATAAATTCCGTAAAAAATTAGTATTATTTTAATTAATTATTATTTATATTCTTTTTACATTTTTTTTAAATAAATTTCATAACATATTTGTTGTCATTTCTATTTTTAATTACGTACTAAATATTAATTTAATTTAATAAATTAATTTATTCTTTATTTTTTGTTTAATAAATCCGGAGCTTTGCGGTCTCGAGCACCGACTCAGGATAAGTACGCCATGTGCTTGAGCTTTTCATCACGAGCGCACTCGGTGTAGAACCATGGGTGAACTTTACCACCAATGGGAACATCAGCAAAGGGGATGAAATACTGCATCGCTTGACGTACAACATCGGTTATGGTATCCGCGCAGCTCGACGGATCTTCAGACGAGAAGCAGACCTGCCGCCAAAGATAAGATGCAAAGAAATACCACATCTCATTTCAATCTGCCAAATTGTATCGCCACACTCACCGCACATGGTGGAAATCGTAGTTGGGTGGGGAATATAACGACACAGATTTAACCAGACAGTGGTCAGAAGTTCCCAATGGTGAGGTAACCTATATATGTAAGTAATAGGTAATATAGGTTACCTCACCCTTGGGAATATATATAGTAAGTCATAATTAATTGAATCGATTTATACATTTCCAATAGATATTAATATATGAATGACTGATTTTTTAAGTTATTGTGAGCAACAGAGAAAAATCACTACTTACTTACTTAATAATGGAACTAGAGTTTTAATATTAAATGTTGACTTACAAAATATCACGTTAAAATAGGTTTTACCCCCTCTCCCCAAGATAAGGGTAATAGTACTAGAATCGATTATCGGAAAACTAACTTGGGATAAAAGAGGTATATGCATAGAAGGGATACATATTTGACACTTGAGGTTCGCTGGCGGCATTATCATTCTAATACAAAATAGCAAAGAGCTTTATTCAATGTAACACACATAACAACAAGCAAGCAGAGAGGTAGAACTATAAATTAAACCTGACGACATTGAGTCATGGCGGAAATGTTTCCTGTAGTTAAGCGTACTAAGCGCCGTCTAATCTACAGAAAAACAAATTATATACAATTAATTTAAATAATTTAAAGATTCTAATTGTAATAAAACACATAATGAAATTGCCCAGACAATATCAAATTCAATAGGAATACCTACATGTCTCTACGGTAGGGTTGCCAACCGTCCTGTTTTTCCAGCACATGTCCTAGTTTTTGTAGTGTCCTGGGATGTCTGTGGATGGATGTGATGTCTGGATGTGGGTTTTATTAAGGTATGATAAGGTCATGTATTTTAAAATTCGCGCGCTACTTTTACAATTAAAACGTTTACGGGCGGCCTCACGGCTAAGGAGTGTACGCACTGCCGTGCTGTTATAAGATAAAGGCGCAACGTGCCACTCGGTAATATCTCTTTCTCTCTACTATTGTCACGCAGTGCTTTCTCTTTCCTCCATTGCTTGCATTAGACATACAGGGCTAACCAACCAGCTTACAACTTGTACTTTTTACTATTTAGTTGTAATTTGTTTGTATAGGGAAATAGGTTATATGAACGTAAAGTTTTAATAATATTTATGTTAAAGGGGGAAATACGTAAGTATTTAAACTTATTCTTGATGGTATTATGGTGTTTATTATTCTATTGTGTTATTGGTATTATTTATTCAGTGAATACAGATTAAAATAGAAAGTTACTTGTAAAGGATATTGCTCAGCGTCCATACATTGCACCAGTCATGTCCTACGCGGGCCCCGTCTTTGCCCACGCAAACCCTAACATTTTAAATGAACTCCAAATAGTTCAGAACCTATTCTGTCGTCGAGCTGCGAACGCACCGTGGTACGTCCGCAATGCCGACCTCCATCGGGACTTAGAGCTCCCAACAATTCAACAATTTTTTTAAAAAACTCTCTGAGAACTTCTTCAAAGCCTCAGAGTCGCACCCAAACCACTTAATTCGTGAGGCAGCTTCTTATGCAGCCCCACCCCCCTCTCGCTATCGTGTACGCAGGCCGAGAAACTCTCTCTCGGACCCGCCTAATAAACTTTCAAACGACCTGAACTGTCTCCTGGCAGCTCAGGCCAACTCTAATTAAATAAAATTATTGTAATATCTGACATTAATTTGCCTTCGTAGGCACTCCCTCAGCGGCACTTAGCCGCCTGCGCCCTCTTTTTCCCAAAAGAGGGTCGCTCATGATAAGGCACAATAGAGCTTAATCAGCCGGTTGCCTGTCCCTAAAGGCGGTTTTTTAGGGGTTATCACTTAGGGTCCCCGGTAGGACAGTGAGTCCCCCATAACCACGATAGACCGGCTATCGTGGTATGCGTAATGCATTTTCCGCCTCCCTACGTACAGGGTAGCCCTTTAATTGCTTCGGGCGCAAAAAAAAAAAAAAAAAAAAAACCATACATTGTTCGCCCCGGAACCAAAAAGCAAAAATTGTGTGTTGTATTGTCGATCATTAGGGAATTCCTATATGATCTTATTTTTAGAGCGGACTAGCTGCAGAAAAGATATATTTCAAAAAAAGTATCAGATTTTGAAGTTATAATAGAACTACAAATATTATGGTTTTTATCATTTGATGTGATTTTTAAGAAACTGAAAAACAATATCGTGTTACATTTAACAATTTTAGTAACGTCTTTCAACACAACATAAAATAACTAGCAGAGCCGCAATTCACACAAAATACACTTTTCATTGCATATGCGTAACAAAGAGAATATAAACTCCCTTGGTAAAAGTAAATGTACTACTTTACCAACATCAAGACATGAAATTAATTTTTTAGAACAACAGTGCTACCAACATAGGCGAATTACACAAGTTCTGTAAATGTCTATCCTCGAATAGTTTTATCGATATAATGTTTATCGATTTATTGTTTATCGCAATTTTTATATTAAAAATATTAATTGTCATAAACTCGTAAGTGATCGCTTATAGTTCATAAAAGATAGCTTGATCTCTGCGACAGCGTCAGTAAAAATCACGCCTATGAAGTCCTGAAATTTTTAGTAGTACAGACAGTACCTGTCAATGTCATACTTTATGGGCATGCACTAATTAGGTCGCCATGCCCATAAAGTATGATATTGACAGGTACTGTCTGTACCACTAAGAAATTCAGGACTTCATAGGCGTTATTTTTACTGACAGCTGCCGCAGAGATCAAGCTATCTTTTATGAACTATAGTTAGAAGTAAGCCACACGCTTTTTTAAACCAATATTAGAAAACCTACGTCACATGAGGCGATATTCAACATTTATGAAGACTCCGTGGCGCAGTGGCTTAGCAATGAGTGGCTGCGCTAGGGGTCTCGGGTTCGAATCCCGCACGGATCAAGTATATATATGGTCTACAAATAGTTGTTCCGGGTCTGGATGTTTGTCCTTGTGCAATTTATGTTTGTAAACTGCCCCTACGATACAAGAGAAAATCCTAGTGTAGGGGTAACTTTAAAAAAAATGCGGAGTAGTATGCAGAACTACAAAAAGTGGCTTAATATGTATTTAGTATACCGGGCCTAAAATCGATAGAGGCTTTTTTTTAAAATTCACAGTGGTCAAAAGAAAGAAATCGATTACTACCAACAACAGTAGCTGCAATAATCAAAACTATCTAAGGTGTACCATAGAGGCCACTCTAACAAATAAACATTATTATTCGTTTATTTACTGGCTAAAAACTCCCAAATGGATAAATGAAAGTAACAAATATTTATGTAATACTTTGTTTTATTACGTAACATATAAACCACTTTTTTTTAAATTGCAGATTTAATCAATATTGATTGAACTTAAGTTTCATTGAACTCTTCTAAATGACCTTTCTAGGAACAAGGCTCCTTAGAAGGACATTATAATAAATCAGTCATTTAATACTAAAGTTTAATAAAAAGCGATTAAATCTACAACGAAAAGAAGTGGTTTATATGTTACGTAATAACACAAAGAATTACTTAAATATTTGTTGGTTTCATTTATCCAGTAAATAAACGAAAAGTAACTGTTTATTAGTTTTAGAGTGGCCTTCCATGGTACACCCACCTTACTTTAACGTCGTCGATTCCCGAAATCAATGAAGCAAGGGACCGTACTGCAAAAATAGTAGTGAGAGCGATTCGCCGTCGCGTCTGTGATTTTCAATTCGATGGGTGTTTGTGTAAGTGAAAGGAATTTGTCATCACATGGCAATAATCACGACGTTTTAATAATTGGCCTTCGAAGGAGCATGACCTTCCATGGTCCACCTACCTTATAACATAGATATGAAGTGTGAAAAATTTTATGATTATTTGTTAACTCACCCACAGATACTGAGATAAATTGGTGGGATTGCAAAGTATAGTAAAAATAAATAAGTTTGTAATATTAGAATTTATTAGATAACTAACCTAAGTTTAAAGAATGTGTTAGAAACTAAATTGTTTGTTTTGTATTTTAATAACTCGTTTTAAATTCGTATAAATATATTTAAACACTTTCATTAAAAATACGACTACTATCATTACTTGAATTTAATTTCATCTATTTTCACTACAAATTAATTTAACTATTGCAAATCTATTTAGCCCTAGTCAAATAGACAGCGAACTGATAGCGTGGCGAAGAATTTTTATTTTATTAAGTATGGTATCGATTGAATATAAAAAGGGTAGTCACATACAAAAAGCGAAAACGAACCGATACTTGCATACATAGTATATACATGCGATACGTTTTCTTTACTGTGTCCTGTTTTTAAACTGAGTTGTCTTGGTTTTTCCAATTTCAATTACTAGTTTTTTTTTAAATTTGCAGTTGGAACCCTACTATACGGTGTACACGGTAAACATTTTTAATTAATTGAAAGTAATATTATATTAAACATTATTTATTAAAAATAGATAAATTAATTAAATGCACATTAGTAAATTACAAATTACATGAAACTAAATTATAAACAAACTAAGTTATAAATTATATATATATATATATATATATATATATATATATATATATATATATATATATATATATATATATATATTTATAAGAGTTGTTTAGTTTTCGTTCGAATCGATAGCGAACTACGTGGCGGACTTGAAAAAGATGGCTAGATATTGCGAGTTTAAAACTAACTTAGAGGAAAACCTACGAGATCAGTGTGTGTGCGGTCTGCGGAGTGATTTTATTCGACAGAGGTTATTTGCAGGAAATGATCTTGATTATAAAAAAGCGCTACAGTTAGCTAATACCCTAGAGGCAGCCGAGCGGGATGCGGGAGCTGTGGAGGGCTCGCGGGAACAAGATCCGGACCGGGAACTTAGCGAGAAGATACATAAGTTAGGAAACAGAAATTGTTCAGCGTGCGGTGGCGACGAACATAGCTCACAAAACTGCAGGTATAAAAATTTTGAATGCAGTTACTGTGGGAAAAAGGCCATTTGCGAAGAGTATGCATGAAGAAGGAATTCGATCGTCGTATGACATCGGATAATTCAAATTCAAACGGTGCGCGAGGAAAGTCACGCAGAGGTAGCGCGCTCGGCCACAGCGCGGACGGCGGGAAGCAGCGCCGCGGGGCGGGGCCAGCGGCGGCACGCGGTATGCGGATGTCTGCTCGAGCGAGGCGCTAGCGCGGGCACCCACGCTGCGGTCGGTGCAGCGCACTGGTTGAGCGGGCCGGCGACGGGTGACGTCTCTGAGGATGATCAGAACGCGTCTGATGATGGCGAGGAACCGATGTATCAGATGTCTTTAGCAAAGTATAGACCGGTGTGTATGAACATAATTATAAATAATAAACCCTTAAAAATGGAAGTCGATATAGGGTCGGCATTATCTGTTATAAGTTATTTAACATACATTAAATTATTTAAGGAGTTACCTTTAAAAATATGTAAATTAAAATTAAAACTTTACGATGGTTCAGCTATTTATCCGATAAGGTACCTGGAGACAAATGTTGAGTATAATAATAATGTAAAACAGTTAGATTTATATGTAATAAATAAGGGTAGCACTAGTTTATTAGGGAGACAGTGGCTGTCTGAATTGCGTATAGAAATACCTAAGCTAAGTAAGTGTACAGAAAAACATAATATGGTACCATGTAAAAATAACTCGCTTAATGATATTGGGCAAGTATACTGCTGAAGAGGTCAAGCTACACGTGCGCTAGGGAACGCAGCCGATTTATTGCCGCACACGGCTCATGCCGTACGCGCTACTCCCGCGGGTGGATGCAGAGTTGGACGCGATGCTGAGCGCAGGCGTCATCGAGCCAGTGGACCGCTCGGATAAAAGAGGTATATGAATAGAAGGGATACATATTTGACACTTGAGGTTCGCTGGCGGCATTATCATTCTAATACAAAATAGCAAAGAGCTTTATTCAATGTAACACACATAACAACAAGCAAGCAGAGAGGTAGAACTATAAATTAAACCTGACGACATTGAGTCATGGCGGAAATTTTTCCTGTAGTTAAGCGTACTAAGCGCCGTCTAATCTACAGAAAAACAAATTATATACAATTAATTTAAATAATTTAAAGATTCTAATTGTAATAAAACACATAATGAAATTGCCCAGACAATATCAAATTCAATAGGAATACCTACATGTCTCTACGGTAGGGTTGCCAACCGTCCTGTTTTTCCAGCACATGTCCTAGTTTTTGTAGTGTCCTGGGATGTCTGTGGATGGATGTGATGTCTGGATGTGGGTTTTAATGATATGATAAGGTCATGTATTTTAAAATTCGCGCGCTACTTTTACAATTAAAACGTTACGGGCGGCCTCACGGCTAAGGAGTGTACGCACTGCCGTGCTGTTATAAGATAAAGGCGCAACGTGCCACTCGGTAATATCTCTTTCTCTCTACTATTGTCACGCAGTGCTTTCTCTTTCCTCCATTGCTTGCATTAGACATACAGGGCTAACCAACCAGCTTACAACTTGTACTTTTTACTATTTAGTTGTAATTTGTTTGTATAGGGAAATAGGTTATATGAACGTAAAGTTTTAATAATATTTATGTTAAAGGGGAAATACGTAAGTATTTAAACTTATTCTTGATGGTATTATGGTGTTTATTATTCTATTGTGTTATTGGTATTATTTATTCAGTGAATACAGATTAAAATAGAAAGTTACTTGCAAAGGACATTGCTCAGCGTCCATACATTGCACCAGTCATGTCCTACGCGGGCCCCGTCTTTGCCCACGCAAACCCTAACATTTTAAATGAACTCCAAATAGTTCAGAACCTATTCTGTCGTCGAGCTGCGAACGCACCGTGGTACGTCCGCAATGCCGACCTCCATCGGGACTTAGAGCTCCCAACAATTCAACAATTTTTTAAAAAACTCTCTGAGAACTTCTTCAAAGCCTCAGAGTCGCACCCAAACCACTTAATTCGTGAGGCAGCTTCTTATGCAGCCCCACCCCCCTCTCGCTATCGTGTACGCAGGCCGAGAAACTCTCTCTCGGACCCGCCTAATAAACTTTCAAACGACCTGAACTGTCTCCTGGCAGCTCAGGCCAACTCTAATTAAATAAAATTATTGTAATATCTGACATTAATTTGCCTTCGTAGGCACTCCCCTCAGCGGCACTTAGCCGCCTGCGCCCTCTTTTCCCAAAAGAGGGTCGCTCATGATAAGGCACAATAGAGCTTAATCAGCCGGTTGCCTGTCCCTAAAGGCGGTTTTTAGGGGTATCACTTAGGGTCCCCCGGTAGGACAGTGAGTCCCCCATAACCACGATAGACCGGCTATCGTGGTATGCGTAATGCATTTTCCGCCTCCCTACGTACAGGGTAGCCCTTTAATTGCTTCGGGCGCAAAAAAAAAAAAAAAAAAAAAACCATACATTGTTCGCCCTGGAACCAAAAGCAAAAATTGTGTGTTGTATTGTCGATCATTAGGGAATTCCTATATGATCTTATTTTTAGAGCGGACTAGCTGCAGAAAAGATATATTTCAAAAAAAGTATCAGATTTTGAAGTTATAATAGAACTACAAATATTATGGTTTTTATCATTTGATGTGATTTTTAAGAAACTGAAAAACAATATCGTGTTACATTTAACAATTTTAGTAACGTCTTTCAACACAACATAAAATAACTAGCAGAGCCGCAATTCACACAAAATACACTTTTCATTGCATATGCGTAACAAAGAGAATATAAACTCCCTTGGTAAAAGTAAATGTATGAAAGGGCGCAAAACTACTTTACCAACATCAAGACATGAAATTAATTTTTAGAACAACAGTGCTACCAACATAGGCGAATTACACTAGTTCTGTAAATGTCTATCCTCGAATAGTTTTATCGATATAATGTTTATCGATTTATTGTTTATCGCAAGTTTTATATTAAAAATATTAATTATCATAAACTCGTAAGTTATCGCTTATAGTTCATAAAAGATAGCTTGATCTCTGCGACAGCCGTCAGTAAAAATCACGCCTATGAAGTCCTGAAATTTTTAGTAGTACAGACAGTACCTGTCAATGTCATACTTTATGGGCATGCACTAATTAGGTCGCCATGCCCATAAAGTATGATATTGACAGGTACTGTCTGTACCACTAATAAATTCAGGACTTCATAGGCGTTATTTTTACGACAGCTGTCGCAGAGATCAAGCTATCTTTTATGAACTATAGTTAAGAAGTAAGCCACACGCTTTTTTTAAACCAATATTAGAAAACCTACGTCACATGAGGCGATATTCAACATTTATGAAGACTCCGTGGCGTAGTGGCTTAGCAATGAGTGGCTGCGCTAGGGGTCTCGGGTTCGAATCCCGCACGGATCAAGTATATATATGGTCTACAAATAGTTGTTCCGGGTCTGGATGTTTGTCCTTGTGCAATTTATGTTTGTAAACTGCCCCTACGATACAAGAGAAAATCCTAGTGTAGGGGTAACTTTAAAAAAAATGCGGAGTAGTATGCAGAACTACAAAAAGTGGCTTAATATGTATTTAGTATACCGGGCCTAAAATCGATAGAGGCTTTTTTTTAAAATTCACAGTGGTCAAAAAGAAAAGAATCGATTACTGCCAACAACAGTAGCTGCAATAATCAAAACTATCTAAGGTGTACCATAGAAGGCCACTCTAACAAATAAACATTATTATTCGTTTATTTACTGGCTAAAAACTCCCAAATGGATAAATGAAAGTAACAAATATTTATGTAATACTTTGTTTTATTACGTAACATATAAACCACTTTTTTAAATTGCAGATTTAATCAATAATGATTGAACTTAAGTTTCATTGAACTCTTCTAAATGACCTTTCTAGGAACAAGGCTCCTTAGAAGGACATTATAATAAATCAGTCATTTAATACTAAAGTTTAATAAAAAGCGATTAAATCTACAACGAAAAGAAGTGGTTTATATGTTACGTAATAACACAAAGAATTACTTAAATATTTGTTGGTTTCATTTATCCAGTAAATAAACGAAAAGTAACTGTTTATTAGTTTTAGAGTGGCCTTCCATGGTACACCCACCTTACTTTAACGTCGTCGATTCCCGAAATCAATGAAGCAAGGGACCGTACTGCAAAAATAGTAGTGAGAGCGATTCGCCGTCGCGTCTGTGATTTTCAATTCGATGGGTGTTTGTGTAAGTGGAAGGAATTTGTCATCACATGGCAATAATCACGACGTTTTAATAATTGGCCTTCTAAGGAGCATGACCTTCCATGGTCCACCTACCTTATAACATACGAGTAGATATGAAGTGTGAAAAATTTTATGATTATTTGTTAACTCACCCACAGATACTGAGATAAATTGGTGGGATTGCAAAGTATAGTAAAAATAAATAAGTTTGTAATATTAGAATTTATTAGATAACTAACCTAAGTTTAAAGAATGTGTTACAAACTAAATTGTTTGTTTTGTATTTTAATAACTCGTTTTAAATTCGTATAAATATATTTAAACACTTTCATTAAAAATACGACTACTATCATTACTTGAATTTAATTTCATCTATTTTCACTACAAATTAATTTAACTATTGCAAATCTATTTAGCCCTAGTCAAATAGACAGCGAACTGATAGCGTGGCGAAGAATTTTTATTTTATTAAGTATGGTATCGATTGAATATAAAAAGGGTAGTCACATACAAAAAGCGAAAAACGAACCGATACTTGCATACATAGTATATACATGCGATACGTTTTCTTTACTGTGTCCTGTTTTTAAACTGAGTTGTCTTGGTTTTTCCAATTTCAATTACTAGTTTTTTTAAATTTGCAGTTGGAACCCTACTATACGGTGTACACGGTAAACATTTTTAATTAATTGAAAGTAATATTATATTAAACATTATTTATTAAAAATAGATAAATTAATTAAATGCACATTAGTAAATTACAAATTACATGAAACTAAATTATAAACAAACTAAGTTATAAATTATATATATATATATATATATATATATATATATATATATATATATATATATATATATATACATATATATATATATATATATATATATATATATATATATATATATATATATATTATAAGAGTTGTTTAGTTTTCGTTCGAATCGATAGCGAACTACGTGGCGGACTTGAAAAAGATGGCTAGATATTGCGAGTTTAAAACTAACTTAGAGGAAAACCTACGAGATCAGTGTGTGTGCGGTCTGCGGAGTGATTTTATTCGACAGAGGTTATTTGCAGGAAATGATCTTGATTATAAAAAAGCGCTACAGTTAGCTAATACCCTAGAGGCAGCCGAGCGGGATGCGGGAGCTGTGGAGGGCTCGCGGGAACAAGATCCGGACCGGGAACTTAGCGAGAAGATACATAAGTTAGGAAACAGAAATTGTTCAGCGTGCGGTGGCGACGAACATAGCTCACAAAACTGCAGGTATAAAAATTTTGAATGCAGTTACTGTGGGAAAAAGGCCATTTGCGAAGAGTATGCATGAAGAAGGAATTCGATCGTCGTATGACATCGGATAATTCAAATTCAAACGGTGCGCGAGGAAAGTCACGCAGAGGTAGCGCGCTCGGCCACAGCGCGGACGGCGGGAAGCAGCGCCGCGGGGCGGGGCCAGCGGCGGCACGCGGTATGCGGATGTCTGCTCGAGCGAGCGCTAGCGCGGGCACCCACGCTGCGGTCGGTGCAGCGCACTGGTTGAGCGGGCCGGCGACGGGTGACGTCTCTGAGGATGATCAGAACGCGTCTGATGATGGCGAGGAACCGATGTATCTGATGTCTTTAGCAAAGTATAGACCGGTGTGTATGAACATAATTATAAATAATAAACCCTTAAAAATGGAAGTCGATATAGGGTCGGCATTATCTGTTATAAGTTATTTAACATACATTAAATTATTTAAGGAGTTACCTTTAAAAATGTGTAAATTAAAATTAAAATTTTACGATGGTTCAGCTATTTATCCGATAGGGTACTTGGAGACAAATGTTGAGTATAATAATAATGTAAAACAGTTAGATTTATATGTAATAAATAAGGGTAGCACTAGTTTATTAGGGAGACAGTGGCTGTCTGAATTGCGTATAGAAATACCTAAGCTAAGTAAGTGTACAGAAAAACATAATATGGTACCATGTAAAAATAACTCGCTTAATGATATTGGGCAAGTATACTGCTGAAGAGGTCAAGCTACACGTGCGCTAGGGAACGCAGCCGATTTATTGCCGCACACGGCTCATGCCGTACGCGCTACTCCCGCGGGTGGATGCAGAGTTGGACGCGATGCTGAGCGCAGGCGTCATCGAGCCAGTGGACCGCTCGGACTGGGCCACGCCGTTGGTTATAGCGAGGAAGGCGGACGGCGGAATACGGCTGTGCGCGGATTATAAGGTGACACTGAACAAAGCTTTGTTGGTCGATAGGTACCCGGTTCCAAAAGTAGAAAATTTATTTAGTGGTTTGAGTGGTAATCGTTACTTCACCAAGTTAGATCTTTCACAAGCATATAATCAGTTAATTTTACATGAAACGTCTAGAAACTACACTGTTATTAATACGCATAGAGGACTGTTCAAATACAACCGCCTAGTGTATGGTCTCGCTTCTAGTCCCGGAATTTTTCAAAAGATAATGATAAATCTCTTTAAAAATGTGCCGGACGTGGTTGTGGTTTACTACGACATACTAATAAAAAGTAAATCGTGGGATTCGCACTTAAAAAGTATAGAACAAGTATTTAGTATCTTGGAAACTAACAGATTAAAAAAGAAAAAAAAGAAAAATGTTAGTTTATGGCTCCCCAAGTAAAATATTTAGGATTCATAATAGATAACAAGGGTGTTCGAGTCAACCCGGAAAAGTTAAATCCTATTTTAGGTATGCCTCATCGAACTAATATATCGGAATTAAAACCGTTTTTAGGCATGGTTAATTTCTATGGGAAATTTATAAAAAATTTAAGTACTCATATTACCCCTCTTTATGACTTATTAAAAAAGGGTAAACATTGGAGATGGACAATGTCACATATAAAGTGTTTTAATAAAATTAAAAAGCTTTTTGCGTAATGCGGAAATGTTGACACATTTTGATATGTCGTTGGAGAGCATAGTAACATGCGATGCCAGCTCGCGTGGGTTCGGCGCGGTGCTGGCGCAGCGCGCGCCCTCCGGCGGTGGCGAGCGGGTGGTGGCGTATGCGTCGCGCGCGCTCACCTCCACTAAACAACACTATAGTCAGATTCATAAAGAAGCCCTCGCGATAGTATTTGCAATGGACACATTCCATCAATATTTATTTGGTAGAAAGTTCACTTTACGTACCGATCATAAACCGTTAGTCACAATCTTTGGACCGTAGGCGGGTATTCCCAACACGGCGGCTAGTCGACTACTACGCTGGGCTATTAAGTTATGCGCTTATGATTTTAATGTAGAATACATTCGCACGGACAAAAATACAGCAGATGTTTTGTCTAGGTTGATTAGTGAGCATAAGGAAGGGGTTTCTAAGGAAGAATTAGACACCCCAGAACAAACATATTTACATTTTGCTTCAGAAGCGTTACTATTGGATTCACATAAATTAAAAAAAGAAACGGCGTCGGATATTATATTAAGCAGAGTAGTCAGATATATTAATGAAGGTTGGCCGAACGACGTCGAAATGAGAGAATTAAAACCATATATTAACAGAAAAAATGAGTTGTACATGGAACTAGGTTGTGTAATGTGGGGACATAGGCGTTATTTTTACTGACAGCTGTCGCAGAGATCAAGCTATCTTTTATGAACTATAGTTAGAAGTACCACGCTTTTTTGAAACCAATATTAGAAAACCTACGTCACATGAGGCGATATTCAACATTTATGAAGACTCCGTGGCGCAGTGGCTTAGCAATGAGTGGCTGCGCTAGGGGTCTCGGGTTCGAATCCCGCACGGAACAAGTATATGTATGGCCTACAAATAGTTGTTCCGGGTCTGGATGTTTGTCTTTGTGCAATTTATGTTTGTAAACTGCCCCTACGATAAAAGAGAAAATCCTAGTGTAGGGGTAACTTTAAAAAAAATGAGGAATAGTATGCAGAACTACAAAAAAGTGGCTTAATATGTATTTAGTATACCGGGCCTAAAATCGATAGAGGCTTTTTTTTTAAATTCACAGTGGTCAAAAGAAAAGAATCGATTCCTGCCAACAACAGTAGCTGCAATAATCAAAACTATCTAAGGTGTACCATAGAAGGCCACTCTAACAAATAAACATTATTATTCGTTTTTTTACTGGCTAAAAACTCCCAAAAGGATAAATGAAACTAACAAATATTTATGTAATACTTTGTTTTATTACGTAACATATAAACCACTTTTTTAAATTGCAGATTTAATCAATAATGATTGAACTTAAGTTTCATTGAACTCTTCTAAATGACCTTTCTAGGAACAAGGCTCCTTAGAAGGAAATTATAATAAATCAGTCATTTAATACTAAAGTTTAATAAAAAAGCGAATAAATCTACAAAGAAAAGAAGTGGTTTATATGTTACGTAATAACACAAAGAATTACTTAAATATTTGTTAGTTTCATTTATCCATTTGGGAGTTTTTAGCCAGTAAATAAACGAAAAGTAACTGTTTATTAGTTAGAGTGGCCTTCCATGGTAAACCCACCTTACTTTAACGTCGTCGATTCCCGAAATCAATAAAGCAAGGGACCGTACTGCAAAAATAGTAGTGAGAGCGATTCGCCGTCGCGTCTGTGATTTTCAATTCGATGGGTGTTTGTGTAAGTGAAAGGAATTTGTTATCACATGGCAATAATCACGACGTTTTAATAATTGGCCTTCGAAGGAGCATGACCTTCCATGGTCCACCTACCTTATAACATAGATATGAAGTGTGAAAAATTTTATGATTATTTGTTAACTCACCCACACATACTAAAATAAATTGGTGGGATTGCAAAGTATAGTAAAAATAAATAAGTTTGTTATATTAGAATTTATTAGATAACTAACCTAAGTTTATAGAATGTGTTAGAACTAAATTGTTTGTTTTGTATTTTAATAACACGTTTTAAATTCGTATAAATATATTTAAACACTTTCATTAAAAATACGACTACTATCATTACTTGAATTTAATTTCATCTATTTTCACTACAAATTAATTTAACTATTGCAAATCTATTTAGCCCTAGTCAAATAGACAGCGAACTGATAGCGTGGCGAAGAATTTTTATTTTATTAAGTATGGTATCGATTGAATATAAAAAGGGTAGTCACATACAAAAAGCGAAAACGAACCGATACTTGCATACATAGTATATACATGCGATACGTTTTCGGTTCGGTTCGCAGTTAACAAGGGCTTTACTGTGTCCTGTTTTTAAACTGAGTTGTCTTGGTTTTTCCAATTTCAATTACTAGTTTTTTTTGAATTTGCAGTTGGCAACCCTACTGTATGGTGTACACGGTAAACACTTTTAATTAATTGAAAGTAATATTATATTAAACATAATTTATTAAAAATAGATAAATTAATTAAATACACATTAGTAAATTACAAATTACATGAAACTAAATTATAAATAAACAAACTAAGTTATATATATATATATATATATATATATATATATATATATATATATATATATATATATATATATATATATATATATATATATATATATATATATATATATATATATATTTATAGAGTTGTTTAGTTTTTTTTTTAGATTATTGGAGTTATGACATCAGGTGCACTACCAAAATCACAGAAAAAGAAAAGAAATCGCTTGAGTTCTATCACCAAATATAATGATTTTAGTAAATTTAATAGAATGCCTCACTGACCTCTATATATACAAGTACGCTGGACTGGTTATAAGCCGTGACATGATGAGGCAATTTGATTTGTGTCATTTTGGCGCTGACAGCAGAAGTGTATGTCCCCGGAACTAATAATAGTGATAAGACAGTTTGACAAAATATATCGATAAAAGTTCTGTACCATACCTATACATAAATTGTTGCATATTATAAAATGTAGTGGCACAAAACTGCAGGTATAAAAATTTTGAATGCAGTTACTGTGGGGAAAAGGCCATTTGCGAAGAGTATGCATGAAGAAGGAATTCGATCGTCGTATGACATCGGATAATTCAAATTCAAACGGTGCGCGAGGTAAGTCACGCAGAGGTAGCGCGCTCGGCCACAGCGCGGACGGCGGGAAGCAGCGCCGCGGGGCGGGGCCAGTGGCGGCACGCGGTATGCGGATGTCTTCTCGAGCGAGCGCTAGCGCGGGCACCCACACTGCGGTCGGTGCAGCGCACTGGTTGAGCGGGCCGGCGACGGGTGACGTCTCTGAGGATGATCAGAATGCGTCTGATGATGGCGAGGAACCGATGTATCAGATGTCTTTAGCAAAGTATAGACCGGTGTGTATGAACATAATTATAAATAATAAACCCTTAAAAATGGTAGTCGATATAGGGTCGGCGGATTAAATTATTTAAGGAGTTACCCTTAAAAATGTGTAAATTAAAATTAAAATTTTACGATGGTTCAGCTATTTACCTGATAAGGTACTTGGAGACAAATGTTGAGTATAATAATAATGTAAAACAGTTAGATTTATATGTAATAAATAAGGGTAGCACTAGTTTATTAGGGGAGACAGTGGCTGTCTGAATTGTGTATAGAAATACCTAAGCTAAATAAGTGTACAGAAAAACATAATATGGTACCATGTAAAAATAACTCGCTTAATGATATTGGGCAAGTATACTGCTGAAGAGGTCAAGCTACACGTGCGCTAGGGAACGCAGCCGATTTATTGCCGTGCGCGGCGGCCCATGCCGTATGCGCTACTCCCGCGGGTGGATGCAGAGTTGGACGCGATGCTGAGCGCAGGCGTCATCGAGCCATTGGACCGCTTGGACTGGGCCACGCCGTTGGTTATAGCGAGGAAGGCGGACGGCGGAATACGGCTGTGCGCGGATTATAAGGTGACACTGAACAAAGCTTTGTTGGTCGATAGGTACCCGGTTCCAAAAGTAGAAAATTTATTTAGTGGTTTGAGTGGTAATCGTTACTTCACCAAGTTAGATCTTTCACAAGCATATAATCAGTTAATTTTACATGAAACGTCTAGAAACTACACTGTTATTAATACGCATAGAGGACTGTTCAAATACAACCGCCTAGTGTATGGTCTCGCTTCTAGTCGCTCCGGAATTTTTCAAAAGAAATAATGATAAATCTCTTTAAAAATGTGCCGGACGTGGTTGTGTTTTACGATGACATACTAATAAAAAGTAAATCGTGGGATTCGCACTTAAAAAAGTATAGAACAAGTATTTAGTATCTTGGAAACAGATTAAAAAGAAAAAAAAGAAAAATGTGAGTTTATGGCTCCCCAAGTAAAATATTTAGGATTCATAATAGATAACAAGGGTGTTCGAGTCAACCCGGAAAAGTTAAAGCCTATTTTAGGTATGCCTCATCGAACTAATATATCGGAATTAAAACCGTTTTTAGGCATGGTTAATTTCTATGGGAAATTTATAAAAAATTTAAGTACTCATATTACCCCTCTTTATGACTTATTAAAAAAGGGTAAACATTGGAGATGGACAATGTCACATACAAAGTGTTTTAATAAAATTAAAAAGCTTTTGCGTAATGCGGAAGTGTTGACACATTTTGATATGTCGTTGGAGAGCATAGTAACATGCGATGCCAGCTCGCGTGGGCTCGGCGCGGTGCTGGCGCAGCGCGCGCCCGCCGGCGGTGGCGAGCGGGTGGTGGCGTATGCGTCGCGCGCGCTCACCTCCACTGAACAACACTATAGTCAGATTCATAAAGAAGCCCTCGCGATAGTATTTGCAATGAACACATTCCATCAATATTTATTTGGTAGAAAGTTCACTTTACGTACCGATCATAAACCGTTAGTCACAATCTTTGGACCGCAGTCGGGTATTCCCAACACGGCGGCTAGTCGACTACAACGCTGGGCTATTAAGTTATGCGCTTATGATTTTAATGTAGAATACATTCGAACGGACAAAAATACAGCAGATGTTTTGTCTAGGTTGATTAGTGAGCATAAGGAAGGGGTTTCTAAGGAAGAATTAGACACCCCAGAACAAACATATTTACATTTTGCTTCAGAAGCGTTACTATTGGATTCACATAAATTAAAAAAAGAAACGGCGTCGGATATTATATTAAGCAGAGTAGTCAGATATATTAATGACGGTTGGCCGAACGACGTCGAAATGAGAGAATTAAAACCATATATTAACAGAAAAAATGAGTTGTACATGGAACTAGGTTGTGTAATGTGGGGACATAGGGGCGTTATTCCAGACTCTTGCAGGGATAAAGTTATTACGGAGCTTCATGAGGGGCATATAGGGGTAGTAAAAACGCTCGCTCGGAGCTATGTGTGGTGGCCGGGTATAGACTAAGCTGTAGAAGCAGATTAGATTTAGCAGCAGATTTAGATTGTTTGAAACCTGATCAGAAAGAATTAGTAAAAGCTCGGTAGAAGCGAGCAGAAACATCAGCTGAGGGAGCGATTCGACAATTTGCGGCAGATGAGAAGGTGATAAGTGGACGGCAGGGACAATAATAGAGAGGACAGGTAGTACGTATTACAAAGTCATACAGACATATGGACCAACTAAAGCGAAGAGTGTCAAACGATGTAACCAAAATAGTAAACTTAACACGTAATAATAATAACAATCGTAACAGTCACACAATACGCGAATCACCTGTAAAACGATTCCGACCTTCGCTAATGTTTCCAGTAAACAACGACAAATAGTCCGACAAGCCAGTTAACAGGCCAAGCGCGGCCGTACCGGAGGGCGCATCGCCAAACCTAACCAACGACACTGACACTGTATTAACGGCAACTTCGCCAACGTCTAACGTGCCCAATGTGCAGGAAATAGATAATCATGGCTCGAACAACAATGTCACTAATGAATCGCGTGGTGTTCGCCGTGTATGTAAACCAGTCAGACGATATGGTATAGATGATTGTTACAAGTAATAATTAAAAAATTGAAAGAGAGAAATTGTATGTAATATTTATTTGAGTACCTAGTAGGTTCATTGATATTATTTTCTTAGGTAGAATATTTGTAACAATATAAAATAATTATGTTTAAGTATAACTTACGTTCTTAGTCATTATGTATAGTACAAAATAAGGGTGGAGGTGTTGCATATTATAAAATGTAGTGGGGAGTTTTAGTCGGTAAGCGCGCATTGTATTTCCGTCGTCAGTCTAAATAAATGCCTGTACTTGACGCACGGCTTTTATTTATCAAGATATATAGAAAGGACTCTATGGATAGATGGACTCTACCCGTAACGTCCATACTATTTATGTATCATATTAATATAATGCCAATATAATTCATCATCATTTAAGCCCTTCACAAGTCCACTGCTGAACATAAGCCTCCCACAAAGAATGCCACAAAGCACGATCCTGAGCCACCTGCATCCAACAACTTCCTGTATGTCTTACCAGGTTTTCACTCTATCTAGTGGGGGAACTTCTAACACTTCACCTGTCGGTACGAGGCTGCTACTCGAGAACCTTTTTTCCCCATCTGTTATCGGTTCTTCGAGCTATATGGCCGGTCAATTGCCACTTCAGCTTACTAATCCGTTGGGCGACGTCGGTCACTCTGGTTTTACTGCCGATATCCTCATTCCTAAGTTTATACTCCAAAGCTTACCAGCTTCGGCAGTGCCACGTATTCTAGGGGGCTTGACATATCACAATCTATGGGTTCTTAATCGAACACTTAATTGCTTTGTCGGTGGATGTTGCGCAAGAGGAAGTTGCCGAAAACCGTGAATGTAAACGATGGCCAGAATTTGTAAATAAGAAATAAACTCAAGTAGGGCCACTACAATCTTAAAGCACAAATTATATCTTGAGACTCGTGAGAGAATTGAATCTCTAGACTTGCACTTACCAAAACCCCATGGTGTTCTACCTCTGACTCCCTCTGACTCCACCTGCACTACAGTATCCCCAAGCCCGATATGCGGATGGAGCCAGGAAAAAACGAGCACTTGGAAGCATCAAGCAGCCTCACTAAAGTCGTGAAGGATAGTCGAGTGGCAATCCTTTGTCATCTGGGCGAGCGCATCGCCAATCGCCATACCAACACTCCTCTTCCCTGACGACTCCACCTTGACTACAGCAGTAAGGGAGAGGAATCTCCACTAGCCGCAGCCCACTAACACTCATCCAACGTGGCTCAACATCATCAGGTGACCTTTCGACACTTGGCTACGACCCTTGAGTTTGTGGAAAAATGAGAAAAGAAGAAATAAAAAAAACATTCGAAATAATAATCTCATACATTTATACTTACTGGTACGTGTACTACCAGAAAATATTGTCGGAATACTGCACTTTTTCAAAGTGGTGCAGTTCTCATGTTTAATAAAACAGTCGTCTGTGAAATGTTCAGAACAAGTATGATCATTTTGTTTCGGACGCCAATTAACAATATTTATACTTTTAAGTCTTAATTTTAGTATAGATTCAGTTGTAAACCTGTTATTAATAAACATTTGATAACCATCTGTTATTGGCGACTTTGTTTGTTAACAGATATGGGTAGGAAAGAACATCGATAAGTATTTAGACAAGAAACTCGACAACCTTATTGAATTTTATTGTTTATCAAAACTCAGTAATATTTAGCCAAACATATTAGTATATGTGATATTAAGATTAGTAACAAAATTTTAAGTATTTATATTAACAAATAGTTTTAATTTGTTTAATATTAACTGCAAATTCACTTACTTGTGAAATGTTATACCACTTTCCTTTTGGTAACGAGTTTTACAGATTACGCAATCTCTCATTATTATTAAAAATAATTCTTATTGTGTAACCAATATTATAAACAATCAAACAACCTAAACTACTTTATTTTTTTAGTTTAAAAGTTCAAAATACATATTTTTTAAATAGAACAATTTGAATATGACTACAGAATTTGACATATTATGTCAATGTTAGTTTCAAGACGACCGTTAGGGATGCTTCAAATTGGCACAGACATTCTGTATGGTATAGCCAGTCCAGCGTACTTGTATAGTATATAGAGGTCAGTGGAATGCCTACATTAGGTAAAATCCTGAATGTCATAAAGGAAGATTCTGATTTCTTGTCTATGTCAAGATCGACATTGTAGACATTTTAGTGTAAAGGCTGGCTATAGTTTTATGGCGACGAAATGGTTGTTAGGAAGTTACAAGTTATATAATAATTATTTTGATTATGAGCCATAGTAGCTCAGATGGCTAGCGCTCACTGTAAATTTCACATACTAACAACCCGGGTTAGATTCCCACCGGCACCAAAGAAATTGCTAATCGCAATTTTTGAGGGCTGATTTGCCACGTGCTCGGCGGTGAAGGAAAACATCATTTTTCATGTTTGTGGTGTTCTCTAGTATATACACAGTAATCTATGGTGAGTGTCCAATGCCCGCACAGACAAGTCGTGTTCGCTTCGCACAAATTAACAACTTCAAGATGCCTGGTTGTGTTCTTAAAAACTGCAATAAACACTCCAAAATATTAAAAACAGTGATGGTTTACGATTTCGTCGGTAAATAGACATTAAAGCGTTTAAAACTCTTTGATTTAAAGGTTTTCCCGTTGTTACAATGCTCACAAGAATCGGGAAAAATGTAAAATGTATAGGAGCGACTTATGTTATTATGACTATTGTACACTACGTTGAACGATACGCGTAAGGGCCATGAAATTCCTGGCGCTTATGATGTTTTGGGCGCGAAAACTAATCCCTATTTTAGTACTGCAGCGAACTTTAGTTCTAACTCTTACCAAAATGAAGCAAACTTTTAATTCGGGGTGTCGTTGGAGGACAGAGGATAATGACATGAAAAGTTCGCCAACAGGCATTTGACCAGCGCGGCGGACGTAATTTGCCCCAAAACTCCCACTGTACACACAGCTAGGCACAGGCCTCCTCTCATTTCTGAGAGGACACCTATGCCCAGCTGTGGGACTTATATAGGCTGTAACTTTAACCTTTTATTTTATTTATAAGTTCTTGTGCATAATATATTTATACCATATCCAATATTGTTTTATTGTTATTGAGAAACCCCACCTTTTAGGGACTGGCTTAACGGTCTAACTAGAGATCTCTAAGCCGTATACGAACGCGACCCTCCTTGGCAGAAAGGAGGGCGCAAGAAATTATTTATATTTAAAAATAATTTAATTTTCGGTACTGAATATTTTAGAAGAACAAAGGCGTTGGCCCCATCCCTAGAACCTTCTTACTCTGTCTATATCGGAAATGTGCAAAAAGCGTACTCAGTACTCGCATATTGTAGACAAATGACGCAGTCCAGTAGTCTTACCGTGAGTTTGCACTGACGCGATTTTCTCAAAAAAAAAAAAACATGTTTCAAACACTGTTTTCTGTCTGAATACAAAAATCGTTTGCATAATCAAGGACACATTGTAGTGAAATATGTTTGATAGTTTATTTTACATTACATATTTTAACTATATTATATCTTCATAACTACAGAAACAAACTGTTTGAAAACAAATGAATATCTGTTGAAAATTTTACACATTTTTTGTGAGTGCGAATGCCACCATCAACAAAACATGTTGCGTGATTTATTTTATGCGATTTGTTTCAAAACATTACGTTACTGTTATAATCGAACGTGATACAAACTCGTAGTCGGCCCATTGCTTAAAATTCAGCAAATATATTTCCTTAAAGAAATAGTTTTATAGTAGAAATAATTATATAGTAAAAATAATATATCTTTCTTTTTTAACACGGTAAACGGTATAAGTTTACTGAATTGAGAATTATTCCCGTATATCAGATATCTCTCACGATATTAATATCATCATCGCCATCATCATTACAGCCCTTCATAAGTCCTCTGCTGAACATAGTCCTACCCTAAATAATGCCACAAAGCACGGTCCTGAGCCACCTGCATCCATCGATTTCCTGCATGTCTTACCAAGTCATCTACTCATCTAGCGGGGGGCCGCCCCACGCTTCGCCTACCGGTACGTGGCCGAAACTCGAGAACCTTGTTTTCTCATCGGTGGTCGGTTCTTCGAGCTATATGGCCGGCTCATTGCCACTTCAGCTTACTAATACGTTGGATTATGTCGGTTACTCTGATTCTACTGCGGATAAACTCATTTCTAAGTTTATCACACAGATAAAACCGGAGCACAACCCATTCCATAAATCGCTGAGCCATCTTGAGCTTCCTCATACGGCCAGCAGTGGAGGACCAAGTCTCACATACATAAGTAATCAATAGCAACTCGCACTGGTTCTATAATCTTGTTTTCATGTTTTGAGGTATATCTGACGAGATATGTCGTAATCTCTCGAACGCTGCCCAGCTGAGTTAAAACCAACGATTGGTCTCTCCTCGGTCGAAATTGGGCTTACCTAGTCAGATTATTTGTCCCAGGTACATACTCGTCAACACCTTCGAGCTTAGTGCTCCCAACAACTACCGGCATAGGTGTGACATAGACGTTGCACATGATCTTTGTTTTATCCATGTTCTTCTTAAAACCTATCCGTTAGGAGGCACTATTGAGGTTATTGGGAATAGTGTTTAGTTCCTATTACTCTAAAACAAAGTAAAACCATGTTGCAGCCATATTACTGGTATAGTTCTAGCACGAATGGGTCAGCTGGACTGAATAATGACTATGCTCTCACAGAATACCAGTATAAAATAGCAGTTTAACGCTCCTGTGTTTCGTATGGTGAGTGCAGAGAATCGGAAACCCATTTTACTAGAACTAAAGATTTCATCTTCACGCTCATGGATGACAACGTATCTGCATTTTATTTCGTAATCAAGGATGGATGTGGATGTCTATGGGCCACAGCAACCACTTACCACCCGCTAGACTGTGTGCTCGTTTGTTACTCTCATCCTATAAGAGGAAAATAAACTTTTTTCTTGCGGGATTCGAACCCGCGGTGCTGCAATTCATTGTTAAGGCACTGCGCCACAGAGTTGTCTTTTAAAATTTGACCTTGCATTTTTGTCATAGGTCCATATACTTATCAACAACTTCGAGATTAATTTTTCCGACCCACTGGCGACCTCCTATTAGATGAAGGGGCAACCTAATTTAACACGCAAATAGTCGATGTATGAAAGAGTCACAGGATCCTATTTTAGGCCAATCTGTGGGAAAGGCTTATTTTCAGCAGTGAACTTAAAATGGGCTGTGGAGTGTTAGCCTAGCAGGCGCATCAATACTCGTCTTCGAATGAATGGTGTACGAAGGCTTAGAAAACGAAAAAACTTTCTTATTAGAACATTTTGCAGGCGTAGTTATAGGATGAATGGTATACAAACGCACACGAAACAAAAAAAATAGTCATTTTTTATATGTTAGATAATTCGCATCATCATCATCATCATTACAGCCCATCGCAGTACACAGCAAAAAAATTGACCCCCTCCCCCCAAAGAACGCTATAAAGCACGATCTTGAGCCGTCTGCATCCATCTTTCCTGCATCTCCAACTAGGTTATCACTTCATATAGAAGGGTCCCCCTTTGCCAACACTTTACCTATCGGTACAAGACTGCCGCTTGAAAACATTAATGCAATATATTAGCCCGGTAACACTTCAGCATACAGATCCATTGGGTTGTATCGGTTACTCAGGTTTAACTTCGGATAACCCTAAAACGAAGTCTATCACGTAGAGAAACTCCGAAGCCCTCTCCGTAGCTTGCTGATCGACCTTGAGCTCATACGGACAGCAATGAGGGACAAAAAATCACATCAAAGTTGATTAAATTCGCTAAAAATTAACAATATATAGAACTTATCAAGCTTCTATGAACACATCATATCAGCTTTATAAAAGGTTCGGGATAAATTGAACGTAAAAGCAAGACGTTTCAGTAATTTCTTTCAAGACTTTTCACAGTTTCTAAACCCTCGTCACTTACTTAGAAGTGATGAAATAGAAATATAAGGGAAAATGTAATTTATTTATAGCACAGTAAATGTATTTATTATAATGTCAAGTTCCATTACGGAAAAATAACAGTTTGCACGTAAAACAGTCGATGATAAATAAATAAATATTTGATAATGAAGGAAATATAGAAATAAATAAATGAAATAATAATTGGTAAATAAAGAAGAAAATATTTATAACATGACGAAATGACGAACACTATACATTGAATAAAACTGTTTATACGGATTTTATCGTTTATTAACTTATTTTTAATTCATGATCACGGGGGTGGGGGAGGTTTCTGTGTGGGATCATAGGATCAATAAATAACAAAATAATAAATAAAAAATTCAATCAAAACCCAAGCATACCACTGCAGGATTTCAAGAAAATCAATACAATAGTTGTATTCCAGATAATATTTCTTAAATAATTATTTTACACTAAATCGTGTAAAAATGTTTTTATCAATCATCGATTAGGATTAAAAATGCAGTTTATGCGTTGTTAAAAGTTTGGTTTGGCAGAAGAAGTATGAGACTAAGGTAGTAAATTTGCAGGCAACAAATTATGTGGTAAAGAAGTAAGGTCTGCAAGTTATTGTGACCAATATTAAGAGAGGAACGGGTTGGTGGTTTGGATACGTAGGAAGAATGAATGAGATAGAGTGTCGAAACAAATTTATGCTGCAGAGTGGCATGGTTTGCAAGGGACGCCCTAAACGGATATTCATCGATCATATCATTGACTAATGACTCACCCCAACTTCGCCTGGTTCTATTAATATGTTAAATGATGCCAGATTTAAGCAAATCAAAGACTGTCATTGTATGTATAGATATATTGTCTCGTTGGTCTAGTGGTTGTAGTAAGTAGTGCGACTGCTGATCATGTGGTCCTGAGTTCGAATCCCGGGTCGGGCCAAAAAAATCTATTATTGAGTTTTTCTGTCAATTAACTGTCAGTAGCTGCCCGGAGTCAGGAAGTTGGCGGTGTCTCGCCTCCGTGCCTCGGAAAGCACGTAAAGCCGTTGGTCCTGCGCCTGATCTCTCTCCGCTCGTGTTGGTTTACCGTCCCATCGGATTATGAGAGTGAGGGAATAGAGAGTGCACCTGTGCTTGCGCATACACTTGGGCACTATAATCCTGTCCTGCGCCGATGGCTAGCCTCCGTTGAGGCAGGCCATCGTGACCGAAATTCGGTCTGGAGGACATTATTATTATTCACTATTAGATATATTGACAGTGGGTTAAATTTAAAGTACCGACGTGCAGGCGTCTCTTGTTGCCTCTCATTTTTGAATCGAACCCACTTACAAATTAAAAAAAACTCTTGTGGCTTTCTTATATGGCACAAACTTAATTTCATGTAGTATGGATCAGCGTTAAATATAACAATAAAAATATAATTTAATGAATTTTCAGCCAAGGAGGTAAAGCAACATTTTTCAGGAACACCTTTTATTAATATACGAATCCATGTAAATCAATTATTTTTGAGGAATATTTCTTGTTCAACGTAAGGAAAAATTACGAAAGATTTCGAATACACTTAATTGAATAATTCGCTGAAACGTATCTATATATATTACCATAAATTTCACGAATTCGTCTCGCCATTATATATAACGCCTAATAACGCAAAGTTTATAGAGTCACCACATATAATACTTTAATTAGTGTCTTAGATTTCGCACTTGTGAGCTGTAGATGCGGAGATATTGACATCTATGAAATTATATGAGATTAATATATACATATAAATAAAATTGAAGCATCCTTCTGTCAAATTGAAATTCTATTAAGCTTGGAGGTTTATTTGAATGCTATAAAGACATCAATAAAAAATACGTGTGGCACTCGGTGACTGCCGCAGTAAAGCTATTGCATAGCATTTTTTATTAACTTATGCAATTATAATTATTTATTTATTTTATTTATGCAGTTAAGTCTTTGATATTAAATCAAGTTACACTTTTTGCGCGCGGTGACCGATAAGAAAACAATTTTTTTCTCTTATTGAATAAATGAGGAGTTAATATTGTTTAAAATATTTTTAATATCTTACAATACATGTAGGTTATTCAGGAATTTTTATCATTGAGTTAGCAGCTTGTGTACACGCATACGTCTAGTCGCACGCACACAAACACCGTGCCGAAGTCTGCCGAGTGCCGAAGTCTGCCGAACTGAAACGACGTTAGATGATGCACGGCTTTCAACGCCACACCTCCGTGCCCGTCGGAGTGGGGGAGCGTGAGGTTTTTTTTCGTTACGGAATTTCTGGATTCGGTCCCCGCGCTCAAGGCCCGCGATAGAAGCTATGCGATAGCTTAAAAATATATCGCCTGGAGTTACTGTGACCGACGCTAGGTGGTTAAGGGTTAAGGATACTTAGATTACATAAATAATAATTTTTCCATTTTATGATAGTTTTTTAAGTTTGAACTGTTTTTGTGTATATAAGGAAATGTAACATAAAATATTATATAGATGCTTAGATATTAGGTAAGAACTGTAAATTTTTTAAAGAAATTAGTTCACGTTTAATGTTTGACATTATGTAGAACTAATTAAACTTATTATGTATAACAATGTCTCGTCCACTTACAAGCAAAATATGAGACTATTTTGAGTAGTTAAGTGTATATAGTTTATACATGGTAGATCCATGCTGCAGTTATATTAGTAGTATAGTTGTAGCACTAATGGGCAGGCTCGACCGAGGAAGGAACACGCTCTCACAGAATACCAGTGTCAAATAGTGTCTTAATGCTGCTGTGTTTCGTATGGTGAGTGTAGAGAACCGAAGACCCTTTTTACTGGAAATGAGGCATTCCATCTTAGTCCTCACGGGTGACAACGCATCTGCATTTTGATTTGTAATCGAGGATAGATGTAGATGTCTATGGGTCGCAGCAACCACTTACCATCAGGTGGACTGTGTGCTCGTTTGCCAATCTATCCAATAAAAAAAATTAAAACTGTATTCTTTGGAGTAAACAGGATACTTGGATTACATAAATAATTATTGAATAAATGAAAAGTTAATATTGTTTAAAATATATTTAACATCTTACAATACATGTAGGTTATTCTTATACGCTGTAACGCAGTAGTAGACACAGATGTCCGATGCCGCCAACTCTTGAAAAGACCATTAATTCGACATAAGACCAAGTAATGATCCGGCCCTACGTTGGACCCCCGGTAAACCCTTGTATCTACGACTGCGCTCCTCATTCTTTCACCCACAATTACGAAATCTATCATGCTTCTATCATCACCTCTTTCCCATGTATACATGTGAATCTTCTTATGACGAAAAAAGTATTCGTCACAAAAAGATTCTTTTCCACACATACGGTGAGGAGGTCTTCACCATTTTCATTTATACTTTCATCACCAAACGTTCCCAATATCCTTTCATAACCAGACTTCTTCACCCCAATCCTTCCATTAAAGTCTCCTAACATAATAATATTTTCATTTTCCTTACATTTTGTCAACACCATCCTTACCATGTCCCAAAACTGCTCTCGGATGTAAATGGGCTTAGACATGTCTGGGGCGTACATCCCTAGCAGGAACAGCTTCTTTAAGCCCACTTTCATTCGTATCCACAGCAGCCTCGGGCTTACACATTCATACTCTTTTACACATTGACCCATTTTTTTTGAAAGGATGAAACCGACTCCCTGGCATGCCCGTTCGGTCTCGTCTACACCAGACCAATACGCGGTATACGTGCCATGTGCAGTTGCATCCTTTCCCTTTTGTTTCATCTCATTCACTCATAACACATCTATTCCTCTGTCATTTATCATTTCACATACTTCATCCATCTTATCATTCATTCCTCCACATACATTCAGCGTAGCCAGACCGGTTTCCGCAATCCACTTTTCGCCCCTCCGGCAGACAGAACGTGACGGGTGGCGAACCTTGTCGCCGGTTTTTCTCCCGGACTATATATATATATATATATATATATATATATATATATATATATGACTTAGAGTAAGGTTGACGAACGCGCTCATAGTCTACCAGATGGTAAATGGATGCTGCGACCCAGAAACATTTACGTCTATTCGTGAGGTGTTTGGCAAGCGAATTTTCAATCGCATTTTTTTGTTGAATAGTGGTTCAGCCAATCCCAAGACTATCCTGGATAGACAAAATTTAAAAATGTCAACTCAAGCAAATAACCCTCTCGGTTCAATAAACGGTGGGTACTTTGATATTACGGAGAGACACTTCAATTATATTTATATGTATAGAAACTTCAATTGTTACAACTTTTTTTTTAAATACGCCAAACCGAAAAAGTCCTATTGTGCGAATTTACATGTTAATTATAGGGCACAAAAGGTACTTTATTTCAATGCATCAATTTAAGTGGTAGATTGATGAAGCGCGAATCCAATTTCAATTCAATTTCAGTACGATAATGGACGGGGCTAAACGAACTTGTAGTGGCTGCCTTAACTCGATATTGATATTTTTTATTACTACTTTGATAAAATGGCTGGCTCTCTAGACATATTTTAAGCATATATGACGGTTATTTGGCGCAGTACTTAGTAACTTTGTAGTGACATATGGCGCTAATAGCCGCGAGTTCAAGTTCTGCACATAACAAGTGTTTGTAAGGCTTTAAATAATTGTTTCAGGTCTGGATGTTTGTCTTTGTGCAATTTATGTAGGTAAGCTGTCTACACAATACAGAAGAGAATGTTAGTAAAGGGATAACGTTTTATTAGGAAAAAGTATAAGCAAAATTTCAAAAAGAATTACTCATAACTGTAATTATGACAGCTACCTTTATTGGAAATCATTTAACAAGGTTATTTTTATGAATTTACATACTTATACTGTATATATGTATACATAAATTACCTATATTTTTAAATAAAATTTAGGTATATAAAAATGTAAATATTTGAAAAAACTTCTTAACTCTTATTTTCGTCACCTACCACTTCATTTTCTTCACATCGTGGGTTTACTGGTAGAAAGTGACGACTGGAATTAAGTTCGCCCTTTGTTATTTTATTAACCTAATATTATTATCCTTCTTTTGAATGTGGTGTGATAACTTTCATCCATTAGTCGTCAAGCCGACCGTTCGTGCTATGACCATAATATAGGTGACAAACGAGCACACATTCCACCTAATGGTAAGTGTGTACTGTGGCTCATAGAGTGATGAGATTAATATTCATTGTAGAATCAAAATGCAGATACGTTGTCACCCCTGAAGAATAAGATAGAACGCCACGCTTCCTGTAATAACTGGTTTCTGGTCTCGGGTTCCCTACGCTAACCATACAAAACACAGGAGAGAATGGTCCTACCCCGGTCGAGGCCACCCATTCATGCTACAACCATAACATAGCTGCAGCGTGGCTTTACCACATAAAAATCTGTCAGGCGTTTCGACGATTACGCTGTCAGTATTACCGTGATAAAACCACGCTGTAGCTATTTTATGACTGCAGCCCGAATGGGTGGCCTCGACCGGAAAAGGATTACTCTCTGACACACAGGTTGCACGGTTTGGGATAAATACCTAGTGTGGGGAGGTTTTCTTAAAAAAAATTATTTATACTTATATATTACTACCGACTGGACTCGGCTTCGCCTGGAAACGATCTATTAATACTGCGTCATTTAGATTTGAGTTAATCGAAGACGATTTACTTTATCAATTTTATATTTTTTGCTTTTTACAAAATCGCTAAGCTTTTGGATAAAATAAGCCCATATCACTCCTGGCATTGTTTTTTATATATTTGTAAAGCTTCATTACGATCGGTTCAGCCATTTCGAAGTTTAGCGTTAACAGACAGACAGACAGACAAAAAGACAAAACTTTTGAAAATGGTTATTCATATCTGACATGCAAATAAGGGGGTTATTACCTCAATATAAGGACGTTATTCTGATATTACACACAGACCATCAATTTTATTTAATTGCATAGATATGATGATTGTTTTTATTACGTAAGGAAAATATAATTGATTTACTTCATAAAAAATATTCGTATGGTATCATACCGAAGGAAATAAGAAAGGAAAGTAAAGAACTAATAAAGTGTTTTAGTTATTAAAACATGATCAACCTAAAGTTCATCTCTGTACCTGCTGTTTTGTTTATCAGAATATTTTTGTACTTGCAAGGATTTATCGAGATATACTCCATATTACGTCAAACTCTCACCATTCCATGGGTTGACACACAGGGAATGCCTAATGGCATCAAGTCCGCCTCTTGTGCTCTTTTGCAATATGGAATGCAAAAAATAATAGGGAAGTATTTTTTTTTTAATTTAATGACTGTTCTGTAGCGCTGAGCCTTAGCATTACATTGCGGCGTTAATGTGCCTCAGGTTCTATTCCCGCACGAAACAAGTATTGGTATTGACTGCAAATAATTTTTCCTGGATTTCATGTGCATGTTCAATTTTGCATGTATACTGCCTGCACAATTCAGATGAGGGGTAGATTTTTTAATAAAATTTATTCCTGAAAATGAATTAAAGTATAAAATTTTCATATTTTTTGATTTTTGTTGTTGTTGTTGTGGCAGAACCACAGCTACAGCTATATTTAATTCTAGCACCAATTAGTCGGCTCGATCAGGTAAGGACGGCGTACTCACAGAATATCAGCGTGAAATAGCAGTTGAATGCTGTTGTGTTTCGTATGGTGAGTGTAGAGAATTGGGACTCATTTTTACTGAAAAATATTTTTAAAGAGCATTCAAGATTAGTGATCAGGGGTGACAACGCATTTTAGAATGTGTCTAAGGACCACAGTAAGTGGTTATCAGGAGATCTGTATCATCGTTAGTCACGCTTATTCCTTTTATGAAAATCTATAACTTTATTTTCATCATACTTAACCTTTATTGTTATCAGCAATACACTTACGTACTTGCGGAAGCACTGAATTACTAAAATTTGTTTGATTAAAAATCCTCGACTGGCCTCTAGCATATCCAGCCGTTGGTCTTCCTCAAAATCCTATTTATCACAAAAACTTGTGAGGGCAATGTGAAAAACCAGTTTACATCAGATTTTTTAAGGGAAGCTTTTTTAGTTAATATTAAAATCTTTTTTTAAATTCATAATTAGCAAAGTATCACCCGTCCTATTAACGTAGTTTTGTTGATTAAGTGATAATTCAAATAATCCTTTGTCCTTGGCAAATATATCAAAGCAACTATGTGAGATGGGTCGTGACTAACAATGTATAAAGTAAAAAGTTAGCCTTTGGAACTTAAAGACAAAGTTTAATAATAACGTAATAATATAATTAAATACATTCATGCACACGTTAGTGTTCCGTAGCGTGATTAATTATGATTATTTTTTTTAACATAAATTCATTTTTTAATATAAAAATAGTATTGGCAAACAATGTATTAATAATATTGATCAAAGCTCAAAGCTAAAAATTCCCGTTTTAGAAGTGGTTCACACACAACACTACTTCAATGGATTCGAATTAAAAACTTTTTTTAAAAGTATTTTTATTTTGATATGAAGTATACTTGCTATGTTATCATAATAGAATCAGGCGTTACTTTGCGGAAATCCATTATTCAAAAGATGTTAAAATAAATTAAATAATGTTTGCAGAGCGTCTACGACCCTCCCTCACTAGGGCAGGAGGCGCTCTTCAAACTACGTGAGACACATCATTTTAATTTATTTTTAATGCGGATCTTAGTTAATTAATTTTAATAGTACCCGGATGACCGAGATTTACTCGGTTTTCTTTTTGAAATTACATTTAAATTACATACTGATGAAATAATATTTTTTGATCTTATTGATAGAATAGAAAAAACTAAACTGATTATTTGAATAAAAAATCATGAGTGCAATTAGTTTTATTAAAATTTTCGTATTTAAAAGAAAACAAAAGAAGGCTTGAAATAATAGATTTTCTCACAAAAGAAGGGAATTTGAAAAAAAAGAAGGAAAAAAGCTGGACCAGAGACAGCACGCGAACCACGGAACTCCGATATCACGCCCGACAGACATCCCACCCGAGCTATTACGAACGTTAGTGATTCGTCAAAATTTACCTTCTTATATTGTAGCAGTTTTTTTATTGCCTGAAAACACGGACAAAACGACATTTTCTAAAAATAAATCCTAGCTAGATCGATTTATTGCCCCCGAAACTCCCTGGACACTAAATTTTGTGAAAATCGTTGGAGCCGTTTCCGAGATTCCGATTATATATATATATATATATACAAGAATTGCTCGTTTAAAGGTATAGGATATTCAAAACCAATTTTCTGATATGTTTCATAGTCGTCTGTAATGACACTAAAATCTAAAGTAAAAAAAGTTGACCATGATAAGATGACTACCGAATATTTTCAGTGTACCAGTAGTAAAACTGCGACTGCTGACCCGAAGGCAGCGTTTATATACCCTTATGAGCCAGTCTACGATATATTATAGACTTTGATACGATGTTTTACCGTAACGTTTTGTAACGGTAACGGTAGAGTAAAGTTACAGCCTATACACCCCCCTCTATAAAGCACTGGCATCGCATTTAAAAGATATTTTCAGAGCTAGGAAACATCCACCGCTCTGCCCGAATGCGTGTCGGCGGGTTTCATATATCTTCTTAAATATATTTTTTTTTAATTTCTAGACACTCAGGTTTCACTTAAAAATACAATCAATTATGTTATTGGTGCCAGGCGAAAAATAACCAGCGTTGATCGCACTAGCTCTTAGCCCCTGAACAACTGCGGGTCAACATGACATCCATAGGACTTGTGTATAATATGTACTTTACCTAATACTGTAAGTACTTATATGTACTATATGTTATATCTGAATTCACTAAGAAACTTCGTTGAATAAGAAACACGTGTTAAGTTAATAGTTACTATGTACATTACTAAAATCCGGAGTTCACGGAATACCCTAAAGATCGCTTACATAGTACATACGAGTATGTAGGATCTACAAAGTAAACATTGCTAACGCTAACGATAATTTAACTAAATTATCTTTCAAATAATCTAATTTTGAATTACTCTTAACGTAATTCTGCTCTCGAAGTCTGTTAATGTTCGTAAGACCAAAATTCTTGGTATATTGCCATAGTTGCCACGCTTGATAAATGAGGGGGAAGGAAGTTTCGCGAGATGAATGTGCAACTAAGTTATCCACAGGAAAACTAAATCAAGAGACATTGCCCAACGAATTAGTAAGCTGAAATGTGAAGAGGGTCGGCCATATAGCTCAAAGAACCTGTTTACTACCCTACAAGGATTTTTCTTGGATCGTGGGGGCGTAATACATAAAGAATTTGAACGTAGCGGAACAGTTATTTGTAGGACGTCCAAATCTGAAAGTGCTGGATTTGAATTGATATTAATTTTTTATGTTTGTAATAAGCTCTAAAATTTATAATATTACTTATTCTTTCTTAATTTTGTAATATGATATAATTAACTTTCTACAATTTTCGTGAAAGTAGTTACATTTCCTTACCTGTTATTTTCTTCCATCTTTCTTTTACAATTAATTAAAAGGGTTTGTTACCGACTGAATGCCATTGAGCTAAAACCGACTCCGCTTAAAAGAGATTCATTAAGAAATTATGCAAGAAATAAGACAGTGGAAGTTTTCTTATAAAATTCAAAGTTACATAACGTTGTGTTAATAAAATGTTGCCGTAAGTTTAAATACCTAAATAAATGAAAATATAATACTCGTTTAAAAATTATACGTAGTAAAACCACGTCCTAGCATATTAAGCTTGTAGTGTAATAAAACTAGGCAGGCGGAAACTTTTTTGGTAAAACTATAGACATCCGGTACTTGCGTAGAGTGGTGGGAAAGGGGTGGAATAAATTACGACGCGGCAGGGAACCACCAGACTCGTGCAACCACCTGGGTGTGTCTGAAGTCAGATTGGGGCGGTACATGAAGTACCTAGGCCTCCACCTGGAAAGTCGATGGGGCTTTGAAGAACTTCCGAGCGCCTAGTTCCTGGGGTTGAAAGGGTAGCGGGTGCTATGCATAGACTGCTTAGCAATCTAGGGGGAGCAAGGGAAGAAGTGCGTCGCCTCTATGCAGGAGTGATACGGTCCGTAGCCTTGTACGGGGCGCCTGTTTAAGCGAAAAGGCTGGCCATCCGACGCTGTAGAACTAAAATCTACAATGTGCAACGAAGGATGGCCATACGGATCTTGCGAGGATACCGCACGATATCCTTTGAAGCGGTGACAGTCCTGGCTCGCTTTTCACCTCTTGACATACTGGCGGACATGGATGCGAGGGTGTACGGCCGGACACGTGTCCTCCACCAGAGCGGTGGGAGTGAGCCAGATGAGTGAGTGTTCGAAAGAGTTAAGCGGCAGGAACGGCTTAACGCATTCGTAACGTGGCACGCTCGTCACTGTGAACAGCATTATGCGAGCAAACGCGTTGTTGAAGGAATCCTGCCGCACTTCGAAGCCTGGATGCATCGACGAGCAGGAAGGCTCACCTACAGACCCACACTATTTACTATTTGTGTAGGATAGGACGCGAAGCGACGGCGAACTGTTTCCACAGTGGTGGTTAAGATCAGGACTCCGCATCCTATACGCTGGAAAAATGTCCAGTGAGGGAGCGGGAGCGAACGATCCTGGTAAGTCGGATCGGTCAGAACCTCTCCCTGCCAGCAGTCGTAACCACCTTCTGTGAATCCGTTATGGTCCAGAAGGAAGCCGCTGAGCGACGAAGTCGCCAAGGCGTTCGTCACGGCCCTCCTCATATAAACGGTATTCCCCTACCAGAAACGGGAACTCTGGTGTTGAAGAAGCTCGAGACGGGGGCCCCGAATGCCTGAAGATGTAACCCCCGAGGAGGACGATGTCTCGGAAGTGCTCCCGAGACATCTTGATAACACTGCGAGGGTGCTGCAGAAAGAACTGCCCTCGGGACGTGCTTTCTTCGGAGAGAGGGGCCACGGTTACGTTCCGAACGGAGATCCCGGGACCTCTCATATATATGATGGTGACCACCGTGGGGTTTTGGCCAGTAAGAGTCTGGCATAACCTTTCTATTGTCACCATAGCAGAAGGTATCCATGAAGATTTCCCCACGATAAAATAGCCTTTTGGCTTGAAATTGGCTTTCGGTGCTCATGGACAGCTGTAATCTTTTAGCATTTGTGAATTGTGAGTTTGAACATCATTTCAGGTTTATTATAAAAGAAACACGACTGGTTCTGTTCACTGTTCAACCGTGGAAAGACTAAGTACGCACAGAATACCAGCGGCAAATATATAAGTATATTGTTGTTTTCCATATAGTGAGTGTAGAAAACCGGAGAGACTTCACTGGTAACAATAATTTGATCTTGGTTTTGAAAACATTCTGCGTTTTGATTCTTATTCATATTGCAGGGAATTTTAAAATCTACAGGTTTAAGCTGCCATATAATATTTTGTAAATTAGATCTTTTTCCTTTTATAATACACACGCGCGCAGTTAGTTTATCTTCATTCCAGGGCGATATACGTATCTCTGTTGGTGATCATGTAACCTCAAAACTGACTTTATATTTACACAATATATTTATTTTCTTGACAAAACTGTTAATAACTATGCTAGAATATTGATTTTAACGCTTGGTTCAACAATAAGAGTCCCATCAAAATAGACACAATAAGTCAGAACTTAGCCAAAATTCGCATAGAGCTGAAAATTGGCAGAGACGTTAAATACATCATTATAAATAAAATGTCAAAAATACTCTTTGATCCTACTTTTTTCGAACAATTAAACACTGCTATTTTACCTCTTTTAAAAATTGCTTATGTAGTATCGCAACCAGTTATTCTATGTCAGAATAAAATATGAGCTTGAATTTTCGGATATTGACTTTGTGATAAATATATTGTTGATTGTACTTGTGCTTTCCCAGGTTTCAAGTTTTAGTTCATATTACGTAAATTATGAGTTTTCTAATTATTAAAACCGTGATGTCTCACTGTAAGAGAAAATGTGACTGGACCATTTTTGTAGAAAATTATATGATATACAACTTTTGTAGGACCTATTTTCAAAATTAAACTTACCGTTTTCGAGAAAAATGGAGAAAAACTCAATTTTGTACGTTTGACCTTGAATATTTTTTTTTCAGAAGAGGGATCGAAGGGGATTCTTGAAATTTTATTTACAATGATGTATTTAACGTGTCTGCGAATTTTGGCTAAGCCAAATGTCTATTCTAATAAGCCAAATGACTATAATCGAAGTTCTAACAGTATCGTTGTTAGAACTTCGATTTCAATGCACAACATGGCTAACGGAATAATGTTTTATTAAATATTATATTGGTGTTGTGATTATTTTCTAACAACGAAATTAATGTTAATTGGTGACTGTAATTAGTTAGATGTAAGTAAAAACGTAAGTATATATCGGTATGATATAATTTTGTAAATACCAATTATATAATAAGTGCTTGATATGTATATGTATATACATAATAAGTAGGCTATACACAATATATAGGACTTCCTTTTTGCCCAGCTGTCCATCTGGAGAGGTACCACAAACTCTTGCCTACATACGCCAAATAGTAAAGCTTGTATTGTCGGTTAAAGAGCCAGTACAATACAGGTTGGAGGCATTTCACCTTAGTCCTCGGATATGACAATGCTTTTACTTTGTTTGAAGTGTACTGAACGTATCCATGGAATGCAATAGACAATTACCATCAGGTGAACCTTAAGATCACGCGTCACTTTTGTGCGATCTGGGCCAGTTTCGCAAGGATGATATCTGAGTTCTACAACAGCGCCACCTATCGAGTCTAACCATGCCTATAATTTTGCGGAAGTGCAAGTAATTAGTAGACAAAGTTTTACCGAAAGCTGACAAATGGTATGGGAGCATATAATATACAAACAAACAAATATTAATTCATATATATATTGGATAAAATATGACCAAAACCATCTCCTGCATCCATCAACCATCATAAAAGTGTGAAACAAAATCTGTCGGGGAAGCTTAATTATCATAAAGCAGAAACAAATGACTGCGATCAGCATTTCACCGCTGGAAAATCAAAATATATTTTGAAAACTGCCTACTACTACAACGCCATTGTTTTGCTTACAGTAAAAGCTTCCTGGCATTTAACGTTGTTGTTCCACTTTTGCACCTGCTAACGTCTTTATAATTGATATAATGTTGTTTCGATAACACAATTCACTATTAGATATATTGACAGTGGGTTTAATTTAAAGTACCGACGTGCAGGCTTCTCTTGTTGCCTCTCATTTTTGAATCGAACCCACTTACAAATTAAAAAAAAAAACTCTTGTGGCTTTCTTATATGGCACAAACTTAATTTCCTGTAGTATGGATCAGCGTTAAATATAACAATAAAAATATAATTTAATGAATTTTCAGCCAAGGAGGTAAAGCAACATTTTTCAGGAACACCTTTTATTAATATACGAATCCATGTAAATCAATTATTTTTGAGGAATATTTCTTGTTCAACGTAAGGAAAAATTACGAAATATTTCGAATACACTTAATTGAATGATTCGCTGAAACGTATCTATATATATTACCATAAATTTCACGAATTCGTCTCGCCCTTATATATAACGGCTAATAACGCAAAGTTTATTGAGTCACCACATATAATTACTTTAATTAGTGTCTTAGATCTCGCACTTGTGAGCTGTAGATGCGGAGATATTGACATCTATGAAATTATATGAGATTAATATATACATATAAATAAAATTGAAGCATCCTTCTGTCAAATTGAAATTCTATTAAGCTTGGAGGTTTATTTGAATGCTATAAAGACATCAATAAAAAATACGTGTGGCACTCGGTGACTGCCGCGGTAAAGCTATTGCATAGCATTTTTTATCAACTTATGCAATTATAATTATTTATTTATTTTATTTATGCAGTTAAGTCTTTGATATTAAATCAAGTTACACTTTTTGAGCGTGGTGACTGATATGAAAACAATTTTATTCTCTTATTGAATAAATGAAAAGTTAATATTGTTTAAAATATTTTTAATATCTTACAATACATGTAGGTTACTCAGGAATTTTTATCATTGAGTTAGCAGCAAGTGTACACGCATACGTCTAGTCGCACGCACACAAACACCGTGCCGAAGTCTGCCGAGTGCCGAAGTCTGCCGAACTGAAACGACGTTAGACGATGCACGGCTTTCAACGCCACACCTCCGTGCCCGTCGGAGTCGGGAGCGTGAGGTTTTTTCTCATTACGGAATATCTGGATTCGGTCCCCGCGCTCAAGGCCCGCGATAGAAGCTATGCAATAGCTTAAAAATATATCGCCTGGAGTTACTGTGACCGACGCTAGGTGGTTAAGGGTTAAAGATAATTAGATTAAATAAATAATAATTTTTCCATTTTATGATAGTTTTTTAAGTTTGAACTGTTTTTGTGTATACAATATTAGGTAAGAACTGTAAATTTTTTAAAGAAATTAGTTCACGTTTAATGTTTGACATTATGTAGAACTACTTAAACTTATTAAGTATAACAATGTCTGGTCCGCTTACAAGCATAATATGGTAATATTTTGAGAAGTTAATTGTAATAAATTAAAACTGTATTCTTTGGAGTAAACAAGTAAAATAATAATTTGTTATAGCGCAATCTACTGCATTTTATACGTAAAATGATTTTATTGAAAAAAACATTGATTAACTCTCAAGGTAGTACGCATAAAATATGCTAGACGGCATAAACAGGAAACGATTTAATTTAATGTTCTATTTCATTTTCTCGCAGGCTAAATTCTATTGATATATACTTATATATCACTTCTTATATGATGAGATTTTGAGGATACTTAGATTACATAAACAATTATTTTTTCGTTTTATGATAGGTTTTTAAGTTTGAACTGTTTTTGTGTATAAAAAGAAGAAGTTATATATATATATATATATATATATATATATATATATTATATATATATATATATATATATATATATATATATATATATATATATATATATGACTTAGAGTAAGGTTGACGAACGCGCTCATAGTCCACCAGATGGTAAATGGATGCTGCGACCCAGAAACATTTACATCTATTCGTGAGGTGTTTGGGAAGCTAATTTTCAATCGCATTTTTTTGTTGAATAGTGGTTCAGCCAATCCCAAGACTATCCTGGACAGACAAAATTTGAAAATGTCAACTCAAGCAAATAACCCTCTCGGTTCAATAAACGGTGGGTACTTTGATATTACGGACAGACACTTCAATTATATTTATATATATAGAAACTTCAATTGTTACAACTTTTTTTTTTAAATACGCCAAACCGAAAAAGTCCTATTGTGCGAATTTACATGTTAATTATAGGGCACAAAAGGTACTTTATTTCAATGCATCAATTTAAGTGGTAGATTGATGAAGCGCGAATCCAATTTCAATTCAATTTCAGTACGATAATGGACGGGGCTAAACGAACTTGTAGTGGCTGCCTTAACTCGATATTGATATTTTTTATTACTATTTTGATAAAATGGCTGGCTCTCTAGACGTATTTTAAGCATATATGACGGTTATTTGGCGCAGTACTTAGTAACTTTGTAGTGACATATGGCGCTAATAGCCGCGAGTTCAAGTTTTGCACGTAACAAGTGTTTGTAAGGCTTTAAATAATTGTTTCAGGTCTGGATGTTTGTCTTTGTGCAATTTATGTAGGTAAGCTGTCTATACAACACAGAATAGAATGTTAGTAAAGGGGTAACGTTTTATTAGGAAAAAGTATAAGCAAAATTTCAAAAATGAGTAATTCTTTTTTGAAATTTTGCTTATACTATACGCTGTAGCTATTTTATGATTGCAGCCCGAATGGGTGGCCTCGACCGGTAAAGGATCACTCTCTGACACACAGGTTGCACGGTTTGGGATAAATACCTAGTGTGGGGAGGTCTTCTTTAAAAAAAAATATTTATACTTATATATTACTACCGACTGGACTCGGCTTCGCCTGGAAACGATCTATTAATACTGCGTCATTTAGATTTGAGTTAATAGAAGACGATTTACTTTATCAATTTTATATTTTTTTGCTTTTTACAAAATCGCTAAGCTTTTGGATAAAATAAGCCCATATCACTCCTGGCATTGTTTTTTATCTATTTGTAAAGCTTCATTACGATCGGTTCAGCCATTTCGAAGTTTAGCGTTAACAGACAGACAGACAGACAAAAAATACAAAACTTTTGAAAATGGATATTCATATCTGACATGCAAATAAGGGGGTTATTACCTCAATATAAGGACGTTATTCTGATATTACACACAGACCATCAATTTTATTTAATTGCATAGATATGATGATTGTTTTTATTACCTACGTAAGGAAAATATAATTGATTTACTTCATAAAACATATTCGTATGGTATCATACCGAAGGAAATAAGAAAGGAAAGTTAAGAACTAATAAAGCGTTTTAGTTATTAAAACATGATCTACCAAAAGTTCATCTCTGTACCTGCTGTTTTGTTTATCAGAATATTTTTGTGCTTGCAAGGATTTATCGAGATGGAGAATATTACGTCAAACTCCCACCATTCCATGGGTTGACACACAGGGAATGCCTAATGGCATCAAGTCCGCCTCTTGTGCTCTTTTGCAATATGGAATGCAAAAAATAATAGGGAAGTATTTTTTTTTTAATTTAATGACCGTTCTGTAGCGCTGAGCCTTAGCATTACATTGCGGCGTTAATGTGCCTCAGGTTCTATTTCCACACGAAACAAGTATTGGTATTGACTGCAAATATTTTTCCTGGATTTCATATGCATGTGCAATTTTGCATGTAAACTGCCTGCACAATTCAGATGAGGGGTAGGGTTTTTAATAAAATTTATTCCTGAAAATGAATTAAAGTATAAAATTTTCATATTTTTTGTTTGAATATGCGTGGCAGAACCACGGTTACAGCTATATTTAATTCTAGTACCAATTAGTCGGCTCGATCAGGTAAGGACGGCGCTCTCACAGAATATCAGCGTGAAATAGCAGTTGAATGCTGTTGTGTTTCGTATGGTGAGTGTAGAGAATTGGGACTCATTTTTACTGAAAAATATTTTTTAAAGAGCATTCAAGATTAGTGATCAGGGGTGACATCGCATTTTAGTATGTGTCTAATGACCACAGTAAGTGGTTATCAGGAGAACTGTATCATCGTTAGTCACGCTTATTCTTTTTTATGAAAATCTATAACTTTATTTTCATCATACTTAACCTTTATTGTTATCAGCAATACACTTACGTACTTGCGGAAGCACTGAATTACTAAAATTTGTTTGATTAAAAATCCTCGACTGGCCTCTAGCATATCCAGCCGTTGGTCTTCCTCAAAATCCTATTTATCACAAAAACTTGTGAGGGCAATGTGAAAAACCAGTTTACATCAGATTTTTAAGGGAAGCTTTTTTAGTTAATATTAAAATCTTTTTTTAAATTCATAATTAGCAAAGTATCACCCGTCCTATTAACGTAGTTTTGTTGATTAAGTGATAATTCAAATAATCCTTTGTCCTTGGCAAATATATCAAAGCAACTATGTGAGATGGGTCGTGACTAACAATGTATAAAGTAAAAAGTTAGCCTTTGGAACTTAAAGACAAAGTTTAATAATAACGTAATAATATAATTAAATACATTCATGCACACGTTAGTGTTCCGTAGCGTGATTAATTATGATTATTTTTTTTAACATAAATTCATGGTTTAATATAAAAATAGTATTGGCAAACAATGTATTAATAATATTGATCAAAGCTCAAAGCTAAAAATTCCCGTTTTAGAAGTGGTTCACACACAACACTACTTCAATGGATTCGAATTAAAAACTTTTTTTAAAAGTATTTTTATTTTGATATGAAGTATACTTGCTATGTTATCATAATAGAATCAGGCGTTACTTTGCGGAAATCCATTATTCAAAAGATGTTAAAATAAATTAAATAATGTTTGCAGAGCGTCTACCACCCTCCCTCACTAGGGCAGGAGGCGCTCTTCAAACTACGTGAGACACATCATTTTAATTTATTTTTAATGCGGATCTTAGTTAATTAATTTTAATAGTACCCGGATGACCGAGCTTTACTCGGTTTTCTTTTTTGAAATTACATTTAAATTACATACTGATGAAATAATATTTTTTGATCTTATTGATAGAATAGAAAAAACTAAACTGATTATTTGAATAAAAAATCATGAGTGCAATTAGTTTTATTAAAATTTTCGTATTTAAAAAAAACAAAAGAAGGCCTGAAAAAGAGGGAATTTGAAAAAAAGAAGGAAAAAAGCTGGACCAGAGACAGCACGCGAACCACGGAACTCCGATATCACGCCCGACAGACATCCCACCCGAGCTATTACGAACGTTAGTGATTCGTCAAAATTTACCTTCTTATATTGTAGCAGTTTTTTTATTGCCTGAAAACACGGACAAAACGACATTTTCTAAAAATAAATCCTAGCTAGATCGATTTATTGCCCCCGAAACTCCATGGACACTAAATTTTATGAAAATCGTTGGAGCCGTTTCCGAGATTCCGATTATATATATATATATATATATATATACAAGAATTGCTCGTTTAAAGGTATAGGATATTCAAAACCAATTTTCTGATATGTTTCATAGTCGTCTGTAATGACACTAAAATCTAAAGTAAAAAAAGTTGACCATGATAAGATGACTACCGAATATTTTCAGTGTACCAGTAGTAAAACTGCGACTGCTGACCCGAAGGCAGCGTTTATATACCAGCGAAAACATATCCCTTATGAGCCAGTCAGTCGTCTCACGGACGTTGTAGCTATAGTACGCGCTACTTTTTAACAAAAAATATCGATATACCCTCTACTTAAAAAAAATGGTTAAATGTATCAAGTGTCCCAAACACATAAATAAGAAAAATCCTGGACTGCTGTGTTCAAAGTGTGGCAAGTGGCTTCATGCGTCATGTGCTAACATTTCTATTGATCAGCTGACGGCTCTGTCAGGTACAGAAGCTGTAGACTGGAAATGTAAGGCATGTGTAGGATCGCAGAAATCGAAGCGCCTCTCCTATATTATACCCGACCCTGAAGAAGATGACGGTGAAACATCTGAAGCAGAGGGATCCATTAATGCTGTTTTGGGAAGATCAATTGATAATAAAATGCTGCAACCAGTTTTGCAACAGTTACGGACTGAAATCAGAAATATTATTCGAGAAGAATTGCAAAAAACATTAAAATTTTATTCTGACAAAATTGATGAATTCAGTGTAAAAATTAACAACTATGAGACTAATGTCAAAACGCTAGAGAAACAGTGTATTGATTTAAAAAGCAACTTAAAAAATATTAATCTTAAATGTAGTGTACTAGAGAGTAAAATAAATCTAATAGAGCAAAAACAACTAATGTGTCAAATAGAAATTTGTGGTGTTAAGGAATTGGATAGTGAAGATCCGGTGAACATAGCTAAACAGGTAGCTACAAAGTTGCAGGTAAGCCAAAATGACGTAATTAGGGCACATCGTAAGAGACAAAATCGCATTGTGACTTCACACCGGATAGAACATTCACCAATAATTGTTACGCTGCAAGATGGAGCACGAGACATCTGGCTGAATAAAGCCAAGGACCTAAATATGACAGCGGCCGAACTAGGAATGCAAGGTAGCAATAAGGTGTATTTACGTGAATCACTAGCACCCGGGATTGCATTTTTATTATGGAAGACCAAGGAAGCCCTTAAAGATACTTACAAATTTATATGGTGCAGAAATGGCACAATTCTAATACGCAAAGAAGAAAAGGCGAAAATAATCTCCATACGCACTCTCTTTGAATTAGAATCGGTTAAGGCCTCCCAAAACAAACTTATTAATTAAACAAGAAACCGTTTTAATTAAGTGTTAAGTGCTGGAAAACATTTTGTTTTTCTCTTACTTTCTCTTTTATATTTTTGTTTTGTCTTTTATGCTTTTGTGTATACTCAATAAAATCATTTTATACCTTAGATAATGGATATTGTAGGAATAGAACACAATATAAATCCCAACATTATTGAGTTAAACTGCGATAATTGGAATGAGTTTGCAGACAAACTACCCTTAAATAACTGTCCGCTTCTGTTTTTTCATGTAAACATATCATCGTTACTTAAGAATTTTGCACATCTGGAATATATAATAAAAAATACTACACACATAATTCACATTATCATAGTTACTGAGGCTAATATTCAATATCACTGTGTCAACATGTTTAATTTACTAAATTATAACTTATATTACGAACTAAGAAATGGCAGAAAAGGCGGCGGCATTATGCTATATGTTCACTCATCCCTGCATTTTAGCAGACTTCAAATATCAACTAAGGAATGCGAATATATTAATGGCCAAATAAACTTAAAAAATGTCACTGTAGGCCTATGTGCTGTTTATAGACCACCTGATACGAACAAAGTCCGTTTTATTGATGAGTTAGCTAATATTGTTGGTAAACATTCACCTAAAATTTGCTGTATAATTATGGGTGACATGAACTTAAATACAAAGACGACAAATCCCATTATCACTAATTATCTTAACACACTTTGTGAATTAGGATTTGACCGTGGTATAACGCAATACGGATACGGAAAAATACGGGAACCGAATAACAAAATCATGTTTAGATCACATTCTCATTAGAACTGTATGGAAGAACGAGGTGTATACGGCCGGTGTGAACATCGCGCCAGCTGACCATAAAATAATAGGCTGTGCGATTCTCGGACTCGGAGCGGATCCGAACTGTGACTCACGGGCTCAGAACGCGCCGCAGTTCACTACTAAGTTGGATAATAAACAACTTCGTAGTGAACTCGATTTAATAGATTGGAAGTTGCCGTTGAGTTACTCCGATCCAAACGACATTGTTAATTACATAAGGACGCAAATGAATTGCGCATACGATAAATGCAAGTATACAAAAACTGTGGTTATTAGTAAACGCAAGTGTTGTGAGTGGTCTAATAGGAAACTATTATATATGTGTAACAAACGCGATGAATTATTTAAAATCTGGCGGAAAGATGACAATAATTCATTAAAAAGATTAAATTACAATAAATATAGAAATAAAACGAATAAATATGCTCAATTTTTACGAAATCAAAATACTAAAAAAAGAAATTTGTGAAAATTTTAGAAATCCAATAAAACTTTGGCAATTAATAAATAATTTAACTGGTAAAATAATACGTTGTATTGATGATATATTACAAAAAACATTTAATATTGATCCTAAAACATTAGCAAATAAATTTGGCCTAGAATTTGATAAAAATGTTAAAAAAATATGCTTAAACTGTAATAAGCCACTCTTAGATCCCCGTTCCTATGAAATTAATCCAGATAGAACGGTAAAAATAAAAAAAGCTACGGATTCTGATGTTACCAAAATTATTAAAACAATGAATGATAAGAAAAGCCCCGGGTTTGATGGTATTCGCGTTTGTGATATAAAATACATTTCGAAATCAATGGTCCCTCTAAGTACACACTTAATTAATCAATGTCTAAAAACGTCAATTTATCCTGACTTACTAAAAATAGGTGTAATCCGACCAATCTACAAAAAAGGCAAACATAATGACTTTAACAATTATCGTCCTATAACTATTCTCTCCTGCCTAAATAAAATAATTGAACGTTATTTGAGCAATGAGTTAAACAATTACCTTATTAAATCCAATATAATAAATTCAAAACAGTTCGGTTTTCAAAAAAATAAAAGCACAACGCAACTATTACGGCAATTTACTGATGAAATAAATAATTATTTAGATAATAAAATGCATATTTTAGTATTATTTATTGATTTTAGTAAAGCGTTCGATTTATTAAATTTTAACACATTATATAATAAGCTATCACGCTGCGGTATTCAAGGACCGTTCTTAGAACTTCTTAAGAGTTATCATCAAAATCGTTATACCACTGTCAAAATATATAACCAGACAGGTGATATGTTTGCGACTGAACGCGGCACAGCACAAGGTTCGATACTGGGTCCGACTGAGTACTTGCTATTTGTTAACGATATGGTAAATGCAATAACTAAGGGTTCCACATATCAATTTGCCGACGACACTTGTATCGTCATTGCCAATCGTAGTATGGATGTAGCACAAACTGAAACGCAGGAAAGTTACGACATGCTATGTAAGTGGGCACATGATGTCGGCCTAGTGGTTAACGCTCAAAAAACAAAACTTGTTCACATACACTCATCTCACAACAAAGTTGCCACCGCACCGATTATCATTTCCCACAGCCATGAATGTCTCCATGGAATACTTCAACACTGTAATTGTCAACCCATTGAAAATGTCAAAAATCACATGTATGTTGGTCTGATTATTGATGAACGATTCTGCTGGAGAGCGCATAAAGATCACGTGTGTGCAAAACTTCGCTCTGTGTTGAGTAAACTTTACGTTTTAAAATTTAAGCTACCATATAAGATACTTAGATTACTTTATATGGCTCTAGCAGATTCCGTCATTAGTTATGGACTTAGCAGTTATGGTAGAACTTATGTAACGTACATACATGAAATTTACACATTACAACGCAAGATGCTTCGATGGATAGTGCCTAATCACATTAAAAATAAGTACATAGATAATGACCAGGGCCTTTTTAAATATTGCAAAGTCATAAATGTCTTCGATAAAGTTAAATTTAATATACTGACGGAAGTTAATAATTCTGAATATCTACTTCTTAAAAAACGACCTGTAAATCTACGAAATATAGCTTATAAATCCAACATGTATGTACTTCCGAAAACTAAAAATTTCTATGGAGCAAGAAAGTCCGCCCATCTTGTACCTACTTTTATTAATGAATTGCCAATAGAATTACAAGAAACTTACGGTAAATCCAAACTGTTTAAAGGTAAACTTAAATCATATTTGTTAAATCAACCATACTTATTGTAATAGGTACTTTTGTTTTGTTAAAATAATGTGATTTAATATTAATACATCTTTGTGTATATAAGACGACTCTCTAGCGTAGATAAACCCGTAGAGGTTTAAATGCTAGTATTGTACTGCATAATGTAACATAAATATGAATAATAAATTAAAAAAAAAAAAAAAAAAAACGATATATTATAGACTTTGATACGATGTTTTACCGTAACGTTTTGTAACGGTAACGGTAGAGTAAAGTTCCAGCCTATACACCCCCCCTCTATAAAGCACTGGCATCGCATTTAAAAGATATTTTCAGAGCTAGGAAACATCCACCGCTCTGCCCGAATGCGTGTCGGCGGGTTTCATATATCTTCTTAAATATATTTTTTTTTAATTTCTAGACACTCAGGTTTCACTTAAAAATACAATCAATTATGTTATTGGTGCCAGGGGAAAAATAACCAGCGTTGATCGCACTAGCTCTTAGCCCCTGAACAACTGCGGGTCAACATGACATCCATAGGACTTTAGGATATGTACTATATGTTATATCTGAATTCACTAAGAAACTTCGTTGAATAAGAAACACGTGTTAAGTTAATAGTTACTATGTACATTACTAAAATCCGGAGTTTACGGAATACCCTAAAGAACGCTTACATAGTACATACGAGTATGTAGGATCTACAAAGTAAACATTGCTAACGCTAACGATAATTTAATTGAAAACTAAATTATCTTTCAAATAATCTAATTTTGAATTACTCTTAACGTAATTCTGCTCTCGAAGTCTGTTAATGTTCGTAAGACCAAAATTCTTGGTATATTGCCATAGTTGCCACGCTTGATAAATGAGGGGAAGGAAGTTTCGCGAGATGAATGTGCAACTAAGGTATCCACAGGAAAACTAAATCAAGAGACATTGCCCAACGAATTAGTAAGCTGAAATGTGAAGAGGGTCGGCCATATAGCTCAAAGAACCTGTTTACTACCCTACAAGGATTTTTCTTGGATCGTGGGGGCGTAATACATAAAGAATTTGAACGTAGCGGAACAGTTATTTGTAGGACGTCCAAATCTGAAAGTGCTGGATTTGAATTGATATTAATTTTTTTATGTTTGTAATAAGCTCTAAAATTTATAATATTACTTATTCTTTCTTAATTTTGTAATATGATATAATTAACTTTCTACAATTTTCGTGAAAGTAGTTACATTTCCTTACTTGTTATTTTCTTCCATCTTTCTTTTACAATTAATTAAAAGGGTTTGTTACCGACTGAATGCCATTGAGCTAAAACCGACTCCGCTTAAAGAGATTCATTAAGAAATTATGCAAGAAATAAGACAGTGGAAGTTTTCTTATAAAATTCAAAGTTACATAACGTTGTGTTAATAAAATGTTGCCGTAAGTTTAAATACCTAAATAAATGAAAATATAATACTCGTTTAAAAATTATACGTAGTAAAACCACGTCCTAGCATATTAAGCTTGTAGTGTAATAAAACTAGGTAGGCGGAAACTTTTTTGGTAAAACTATAGACATCCGGTACTTGCGTAGGGTGGTTGGAAAGGGTGGAATAAATTACGACGCGGCAGGGAACCACCAGACTCGTGCAACCGCCTGGGTGCGTCTGAAGTCAGATTGGGGCGGTACATGAAGTACCTAGGCCTCCACCTGGAAAGTGGATGGGGCTTTGAAGAACTTCCGAGCGCCTAGTTCCTGGGGTTGAAAGGGTAGCGGGTGCTATGCATAGACTGCTTAGCAATCTAGGGGGGAGCAAGGAAAGAAGTGCGTCATCTCTATGCAGGAGTGATACGGTCCGTAGCCTTGTACGGGGCGCCTCTTTAAGCGAAAAGGCTGGCCATCCGACGCTGTAGAACTAAAATCTAAGTGTGCAACGGAGGATGGCCATACGGATCTTGCAAGGATACCGCACTATATCCTTTGAGGCGGCGATAGTCCTGGTTCACTTTCCGCCTCTTGACATACTGGCGGATATGGATGCGAGGGTGTATGAACGTGTCCACTGCCAGAGCGGTGGGTGTGAACCAGATGAGGTGTTCGAAAGAGTTAAGCGGCAGGAACGGCTTAACGCATTCGTAACGTGGCACGCTCGTCACCGCACTTCGAAGCCTGGATGCATCGACGAGCAGGAAGGCTCACCTACAGACCCACACTATTTACTATTTGTGTAGGATAGGACGCGAAGCGACGGCGAACTGTTTCCACAGTGGTGGTTAAGATCAGGACTCCGCATCCTATACGCTGGAAAAATGTCCAGTGAGGGAGCGGGAGCGAACGATCCTGGTAAGTCGGATCGGTCAGAACCTCTCCCTGCCAGCAGTCGTAGCCACCTTCTGTGAATCCGTTATGGTCCAGAAGGAAGCCGCTGAGCGACGAAGTCGCCAAGGCGTTCGTCACGGCCCTCCTCATATAAACGGTATTCCCCTACCAGATACGGGAACTCTGGTGTTGAAGAAGCTCGAGACGGGGGCCTCGAATGCCTGGAGATGTAACCCCCGGGGAGGACGATGTCTCGGAAGTGCTCCCGAGACATCTTGATAACACTGCGAGGGTGCTGCAGAAAGAACTGCCCTCGGGACGTGCTTCCTTCGGAGAGAGGGGCCACGGTTACGTTCCGAACGGAGATCCCGGGACCTCTCATATATATGATGGTAACCACCGTGGAGTTTTGGCCAGTAAGAGTCTGGCATAACCTTTCTATTGTCACCATAGCAGAAGGTATCCATGAGGATTTCCCCACGATAAAAAAGCCTTTTCGCTTGAAATTGGCTTTCGGTGCTCATGGACAGCTGTAATCTTTTAGCATTTGTGAATTGTGAGTTTGAATATCATTTCGGGTTTATTATAAAAGAAACACGACTGGTTCTGTTCACTGTTCAACCGTGGATAGACTAAGTACGCACAGAATACCAGCGGCAAATATATAAGTATATTGTTATTTTCCATATAGTGAGTGTAGAAAACCGGAGAGACTTCACTGGTAACAAGAATTTGATCTTGGTTTTGAAAACATTCTGCGTTTTGATTCTTATTCATATTGCAGGGAATTTTAAAATCTACAGGTTTAAGCTGCCATATAATATTTTGTAAATTAGATCTCTTTCCTTTTAAAATACACACGCGCGCAGTTAGTTTATCTTCATTCCAGGGCGATATACGTATCTCTGTTGGTGATCATGTAACCTCAAAACTGACTTTATATTTACACAATATATGTATTTATTTTCTTGAAAAAAAACTGTTAATAACTATGCTAGGACTGGATAGGTGACGCTGTAGTCAAGTAAAAAATTCTATTATGGACCAAAATGACTCGTATTCACATATGGCGAGATGGTTTGTACGTGATAGAATACGTATACCTATGTATAGGTCGTCTGGTAAAAATTTATTGAATTCAAGCGTACACATTATATCATCATCATCATCATCATTACAGCCCTTCACAAGTCCACTGCTGTACATAGGCCTCCCCCAAGTAATGCCACAAAGCACGGTCCTGAGCCACCTGCATCCATCGACGTCCTGCATGTCTTACCAGGTCGTCACTCCATCTTGTGGGGGGGTCGCCCTACACTACGCCTACCGGTACGAGGCTGCCACTCGAGAACCTTTCTTCCCCATCGGTTATCGCTTCTTCGAGCTATATGGCCATCCCATTGCCACTTCAGCTTACTAATCCGTTGGGCTATGTCGGTCACTCTGGTTTTACTGCGGATATCCTCATTTCTGAGTCTATCACGCAGTGAAACTCCGAGCATAGCCCTCTCCATTACTCGCTGAGTGACCTTGAGCGTCCTCATACGGCCAGTGGTGAAGGACCACGTCTCAGATCTGTAAGTCATCACTGGCAACACGCACTGGTTATACACTTTAGTTTTCAGAGATTGAGGTATACCTGACGAGAAGATGTGTCGTAATTTCCCGAACGCTGTCCAGCCGAATTGAAGCCGTCGATTGACCTCTCGGTCGAAGTTGGACTTACCTAGTCGGACTATTTGTCCCAGGTAAACGTACTCGTCAACAACTTCGAGCATAGTGCTCCCAACAACTACCGGCATAGGTGTGACATGGACATTAAACATGATCTTTGTTTTGTCCATGTTCATCTTAAGACCTATCCGTTGAGACCATTGAGGTCATTGAGCATAGTGCTAAGGTCCTCCAACGATTCTGCCATAATGACTATATCGTCGGCAAATCGAAGGTGAGTGATGTACTCGCCATTGAAGTTAATACCGTATCCTTTCCAGTCCAGTAGCTTGAAAACGTCTTCCAACGCAGCGGTGAAGAGTTTCGGGGATATAACATCACCCTGTCTTACACCTCTCTGCAGTTGGATAGGTTTCGTACTCTGGTTCTGTACTCGGATAGCCATCGTAGCCCTACTGTACAAACACTTCAGCACTTCAATATACCGACAGTCAACTAGGCACCGCTGAAGAGACTGTAGCACCGCCCAAATTTCGACGGAATCAAAGGCTTTCTCATACTCCACATACGCCAGGCAAAGTGGCAGATTGCACTCTTCGGAACTTCTGTACAATTTGCCGAAGGGTATGTATGTGATCTATGGTATTAAAGCCTTTTCGGAAACCGGCTTGTTCGGGAGGCTGGAAGTAGTCGAGTCTGCGTGCGAGACGATTCGTAATGATTCTCGAAAACAGCACGTGGACGCGGCTCAGAAGGTCTGTAGTTCTTCAAGAGAGCGTTTTCGCCTTTCTTAAAGAACAAGACCACCGCGCTTCTGCTCCACGCCTCCGGAGTAGTGCCACCATGGAGGATGGAATTGAAGAGCTTCTGAAGGACTTCAAGTACCGGTGTTCCACTCTCTTTCAGAAGCTCCGCTGTAATTCCATCCTCGCCCGGGGCCTTGCCGTTTTTAAGGTGATGGAGAGCCATTCTAATCTCGCTCAGACTGACGTCCGGGATATCATCGGGATAGTGTCGGATAAGACTTGCTCTTGGATCGTTACTCACACTTGCGTGTGGCTCCAACAATGATGTGTACAGCTGCCCATAGAAACTCTCAATCTCACTCAAAATCTCAGGTGTCTCGGAAACAATGCTGCCACACTCAGTCTTCAGCCTTGACAGTTGGCTCTTTCTGGCAGACAGATCTCTGGCAAAGACTTTGGAGCCCTGGTTCCGCTCGATCGCTTCTTTAATACGAGCAGTATTAAAGTTGCGTAAGTCTCGCCGCATGCATTTGGAGATCTGTCTGTTCAGATGCCTGTATGCTGTCAAATCTGTTGACGATTGCAGCCTCATCTCCCGTCTAATAGCCATGAGATTAAGAGTGTGATCGGAGAGTTTTTGTGTTCTTCTGCGGCGGGTCTTGCAGAACTTAGCTCCGACCGCATGGACAGTTTCCACGAGCTTGTCATTCATATCGTCCACTGCATTGCAATCCTCTAGGCACTGAAAGCGGTTATGTAACTCGAGATGAAAGTTTTCGGGATTCTGGATTAGAGATTACCTCTCCAAGTTAACATTTAGGTTCAGTGTGCCTCTAACCATTCGGTGATCGCTGCCAGTTTTCACACTTGCGATCACTGAGACATCACTGAACAGTTAGCGTCTGGTCGTCATAATGAAGTCAATCTCATTTTTTGTCGAACCGTCGCGGCTCGACCAGGTCCACTTCCTGTGGGGCCGCTTCTGAAAGAAAGAGTTCATCATAAAGAGTCCCTCTTTCTCCATAAAGTTGGCCAGCTGCTGGCCATTTAGGTTCCGTTGCCCTACTCCAAATTTCCCCACCTTCAACTCACCGCTTTCTCTTGTGCCTAGTTTTGCGTTGAAGTCTCCCATCAACACCGTGTAGTGGGTTTTGGAGGAATGCATGGCTCTGGAAATATTCTCATACATTTCCTCCACCTCCTCATCGGGATGTGCCGAGGTTGGTGCGTAAACCTGTATGACCTTCAGCGAATACCGTTTGGTGATTCTGGGTATCAGGTACGCGACCCTCCTCGACACACTCCCAATCTTTACAACGTTGTTGACGAGAGACTTGTGGACGATAAATCCGAAACCTCCTTGGGACAGATGGTCGCCCTCCCGGTGGTAGAACAAGTTGCCGGACTCGAGGATTGCCGTATCCTCCCCTCTCTTCGGACCTCGGATAATCCAATAATATGCTAGCGGAACTTGTCTTCCTCTTCTTCCAGCTCCAGTATCTTCTCGTCAGTCCTCAGAGTGCGTGCGTTATATGTTGCCAGGTCGAGTCGTCGTAGGTGGCAACCGAACCTCCACCGGAGATTCTTAGCACCCCCTGCCCCGCCGTTACCATGGTCGCCACCGTAGCCAGGAATAGCGGGGCTGCCGGGGACTGGGGGCCGTTTTTTTGCGTCGTTATTCATGGGGGGATATTTGCCATAGTTGCCACGCTTGGCGAGCGGGTTGGCAACCGCAGTTTTTTATTATAACACAGTTGTTATCAGAAAGATGCTGCTGCCCATCTCCTGCCTGTCTCCCTCTGTCGCCTCTTACGACACCTACGGGAAGATATGGGGTAGTGGATATTCTCAACCGCCACTACACGGCAACACATTATAGTTAACATTTAATCACTATAGACAGGTACACAGTATATATAGTTCCACACGAACAATACAAATGTTAATAGATACATAAATTTTAAGGAGTAGAAAGCGTTGGTATAAAGCAAAAAGAAAAAAGAAAAAAAGAAGTTAGTATTCGCGAGACGACAAATGCGCACTACGGCTAGCCAGACAGACTGGCATTAATTTAATTCTAACCAGACTACTACTCTTGCCAGAGAGTAGTATGTTCCTTGATTTTAACTTAATAGTCCCGTCAAAATAGACACAATAAATCATAACTTAGCCAAAATTCGCATAGAGCTGAAAATTGGCAGAGACGTTAAATACATCATTATAAATAAAATGTCAAAAATACTCTTTGATCCTACTTTTTTCGAACAATTGAACACTGCTATTTTACCTCTTTTAAAAATTGCTTATGTAGTATCGCAACCAGTTATTCTATGTCAAAATAAAATATGAGCTTGAATTTTCGGATATGCAGTCAGACTTTGTGATAAATATATTGTTGATTGTACTTGTGCTTTCCCAGGTTTCAAGTTTTAGTTCATATTACGTAAATTATGAGTTTTCTAATTATTAAAACCGTGATGTCTCACGAATGGTGAGTCGTAAGAGAAAATGTGACTGGACCATTTTTGTAGAAAATTATATGATATACAACTTTTGTAGGACCTATTTTCAAAATTAAACTTACCGTTTTCGAGAAAAATGGAGAAAAACTCAATTTTGTACGTTTGAACTTGAATATTTTTTTTTGCAGAAGTGGGATCGAAGGGGATTCTTGAAATTTTATTTACAATAATGTATTAAACGTCTCTGCGAATTTTGGCTAAGCCAAATGTCTATTTTGACAGGACTATAATCGAAGTTCTAACAGAATCGTTGTTAGAACTTCGATTTCAATGCACAACATGGCTAATAATGTTTTATTAAATATTATATTGGTGTTGTGATTATTTTCTAACAACGAAATTAATGTTAATTGGTGACTGTAATTAGTTAGATGTAAGTAAAAACGTAAGTATATATCGGTATGATATAATTTTGTAAATACCAATTATATAATAAGTGCTTGATATGTATATGTATGTACATAATAAGTAGGCTATACACAATATATAGGACTTCCTTTTTTGCCCAGCTGTCCATCTGGAGAGGTACCACAAACTCTTGCCTAGATACGCCAAATAGTAAAGCTTGTATTGTCGGTTAAAGAGCCAGTACAATACAGGTTGGAGGCATTTCACCTTAGTCCTCGGATATGACAATGCTTTTACTTTGTTTGAAGTGCACTGAACGTATCCATGGAATGCAATAGACAATTACCATCAGGTGAACCTTAAGATCACGCGTCACTTTTGTGCTATCTGGGCCAGTTTCGCAAGGATGATATCTGAGTTCTACAACAGCGCCACCTATCGAGTCTAACCATGCCTATAACTTTTGCGGAAGTGCAAGTAATTAGTAGACAAAGTTTTACCGAAAGCTGACAAATGGTATGGGAGCACATAATATACAAACAAACAAATATTAATTCATATATATATTGGATAAAATATGACCAAAACCATCTCCTGCATCACATAAAAGTGTGAAACAAAATCTGTCGGGGAAGCTTAATTATCATAAAGCAGAAACAAATGACTGCGATCAGCATTTCACCGCTGGAAAATCAAAATATATTTTGAAAACTGCCTACTACTACAACGCCATTGTTTTGCTTACAGTAAAAGCTTCCTGGCATTTAACGTTGTTGTTCCACTTTTGCACCTGCTAACGTCTTTATAATTGATATATTGTTGTTTCGATAACACAAAGGTTTTGTTTTTGTAAATGGTCTGCATGCGAAAATTTTGAATAAATACAATTATGTTTATGCTGAAACACTTAAATTGAAAGTTTTGTTAGGCTCAATACACACACGTTTGACTTAGATTATTATTTCAGGGTTTTTCAAAACACTCATAAATTATGAATAAAAAAAATCAGTCTATCTTCCTACATTTTCATTAATTCACTAATGAAAGTGTAGGTAGGCTGAATAAGCGCTACTCCTAAGGAATACCACAATACGCCGTTCTAAGCCAACTGCGTCCGTCAACTTCATGTCTGTTTTTTATACAATTTTTATTAAAAAAAATGGTGACAAAGCAGCACACAGTATACTTAAAAGTAAGTGGATCTTGTGGCCCAAAGATGAACACGTACATCTATCCTTTATTAAAATCAAAATGTAGATACGTTGTCACTTACACAAATGCATAAAAAATAATTTGCAACTAACAAATTGCGTGTGTGTGGGTTAAGTAGAGCATAGTTACGACGTTACTTGACATATTCGTATGTCTTGTGGCATTTCTTGTAGTTCTGAGACTAAAAAAAGTAAATTGCCATTTGTTGTGGAGATTATCGGCTTGTGCGGTCCACGTGTGGTGAAGTTGACTAGTTGTCGCTGCCGGTGATAGGACTGGATATTTTCTCGCTCAAAGTCTAAGTATAGTAATTATGCGCGGAAACGCAGCCAGCGTACTTGGGTCTTAAGTATACGGTGAGGACTGTAAATGTTTAAGTTTTTCGTTTTTTTTTACGGTTATAAATATTGTTATAACAGTTATATAAGGTTATTAAGGTTGTTAATGTCAGCATGGGCTCGAATTTTATTTACTCGCGTGCTATACTTTTAAAGCGAATTAATTCAAACAAACCGTGTAGTGTTGGAACATCCACTACCTCAAATCGTCATATAAGAGGCGGACACAAACCAAAAGATGAACAGCAGCGTCTTCTTGATAACAGCTAGCAAATAAAAGCAGCGTCTTTTTGATAACATCTTGAAAATAAAAGAATGCGGTGGCCAACACGTTTGCTAAGCGTGTCAACTATTTCTCCCTTGTGAGGCAATCTATGAAGCCTATATACTGCAGTAAATTATAGGCTGTAATGATGATGAATAATGATGATGATGAAATAAATGTAACTGAAATATTTACTTCGCTTTTTAACACGCTTCTTTATATTTTAATATTAACTAAATTAATCTGTATGTATATACGATATATATATATATATATTATATATATATATATATATATATATATATATATATATATATATATATATATATATATATATATATATATAATGGAATTTTTTTATTTAGTTTTACCCACTTCCAGACGTCTGAGTGATCAGTTCACTTTACAAACGTAAATAAGCGATGGAAATAAATATTTCAATGAATATGAACTGTTAATTTTTTTCATTGAATGAGGATCACAAACGAATACACCGTCAACCTGATAGTAAGTGGATGCTGTGGCCCATAAACATCTACATTTAGCATACATACATACATAAACACTCACGCCTGTCACCCAGAGGGGTAGGCAGAGACTACAGACTTCCATTTAGCATGAAATACCTTTCTCGCCTCTTCCACATCCATATACCTACGCATACATGCTCGTCGGTTAAGGGTACTCTTATATTGGACCATTTTTAGTATATCGCCAATTTGGTCGATAAACTTCCGCCTAGGACGTCCCTTTCCGACTCTTCCATTCACTTCTGCAACATATATTTGCTTTGTCAGTCTTTCCGCATTCATTCTTTCTACATGACCAAACCACCGAAGCTTTCCTTTCTTAATCCTGGTCACCGAATCATCTTGAAAACCACACTCTTCTTTTATCACACAGTTTCTCACCCTGTCACTCAGATTCAGCCCTAACATACTCCTTAGCGATCGTATTTATACTGCATTTATTCTACTCTCGTGCTTCTTCTGCCACACCCAACTCTCACTACCATACGTTAAAGTAGGGACTAATACAGCACTGTGAATTGCCATACGTGCCTTTTTTGACACAATCTGACTTTTCACAATGGAGTGTAGAGCCCCATTTACTATATTTCTTGCATTCACTCGTCGTTAAATATCCTTATCATATCTCCCATCCCTGCTGAATACACATCCCAAATATACGAACTCATCCACTTGCTCAATTAACTCTCCTTCTATTCTTATTTTACATACCGTTTTGCTTTCTTCTCTTTCAAAAACCATCACTTTCGTCTTACTTGCGTTCACTTTCATTCCCCTTTCTTTTAATGACCTGTTCATTAATGTAACCATCATTTGCAACTCGGCCGCCGACGACGCAAGTATGACTTGATCATCGGCGTACAAAAGGCATTTGATGGTTAACTGACCTATTCTTAACCTGCATTTTTCAACTTTCAAATTTTCCAAACAGCTGTCCATAAATAGGTTGAACAGCCACGGGGAAGCTACACAGCCCTGTCTGACACCTTTATGGATGCCAAACCAGTCCGAGTAGACCCCGTTGATTCTAACATAAGCACTCGAGTCCCTATACAGAGACTTTAATGCCTGTATCAAACCAGCGCTCAACCTAAATGCGTTCAGCGTTTGCCATAACACATCCCTGTCCACTCTGTCATAAGCCTTTTCCAAGTCCATGAACGCACAAAAAACTTTTTGGTTTTTCGCCAAAAACTTCTCTGCGATCATGCGCATGGAAAAGACTTGATCTGTACACCCCATTCCCTTTCTAAATCTCGCTTGCACAACCCAAATTTTTTCATCAGTTTCTTTCATAACTCTTTCAATTTGTACCTTAGCATACAGCTTTCCCACAATGCTAAGAAGGCTGATACCACGGTAGTTTTTACAGTCCTGCTGTGACCCTTTTCCCTTATATATTGGGACTATCATGGCTTTGCACCAGTCTCCCGGTACCCGCTTTAGTTCCCAAATTTAGCCTCGATTAATAATCTAATTTCAGATGCGTTGCCACCCCAGAGCACTAGTTTACAGTAAAAAGCGTCTTCGGTAACACTCACCATAAGAAACAGAAGCATTAAGCTGCTATTTCACGACGGTGTTTTGTGAAACCATGATTCTTCACCGTTCTACCCGACCTATTTGTGCCTACCTTAATACATGGCTGCCCTATCACGTAAAACGATAATTCCCATTAGTTTCATCACAGATCATGATCGGAAGGTTTTTTTTTTCAAAGTTTTTTAACCCCAATATTATTTATATTACTTGTTTTGTATGTTAAAGTGCGATATCTAGTCATCAAGAGCCCCGTAGAGTTCAATTATAAAATATAAGGGTATGAAAAAAGGTCTCAATTCTTCGTAAGATATACTCAGTGTTCTACAGTGAAATTCCTATTCATATTGAAAAAAATTTCACGGCAGGCACAAGTCCTTCGCATGATTAAAAGAAATTGTGTCGCATAGTTTGATTTCTTTTTGTTTTACATACAACTTTGTTTTTATTTTCAACAACTTTTATATATATATATATATATATATATATTTTACATTATTCAACAACTTATATATCTATTTATAGCGACTACTAATCATGAGGTCCTGGGTTCGAATCCAGGGTCGGGCGAAAAATTAATTATTGAGTTTTCCGTCAAGAAATTCTCAATAGCTGCCCGGAGTCAGGAAGTTGGCGGTATATCACCCCCGTGCTTCGGAAGGCACGTAAAGCCGTTGGTCCTGCGCCTGATCTCTCTCCGGTCGTGTTGGTTTACCGTCCCATCGGAATAAGAGAGTGATGGAATAGAGAGTGCACCTGTGCTTGCGCACACACTTGGGCATTATAATCCTGTCCTGCGCCGATGGCTAGTCTCCATTGAGGCTGGCCGCCGTGACCGAAATTCGGTTTGAAAGCCATTATATCTATTATAAAAGAAACAGTAACAGAATATATATTTAAATCTTTTTTTAAATTACCGCCTTTATATTGCCTCATAGGTGGACCCTTGTCGCAGTTGCGGCACTTGGCAGCCATGCTTTTATGTATTTTAATCATAATTGTCACTGAAAAGGAAAAATAATTTAACCGTCAAATTGGGCATTGAGTTACATACATATTCGGAATCAGTGATTTTTTTCTGCATCGATCTATTTAGGTAGCATTGCAATTGAAGCAGTTTAGTGGCGCTTCAATAACCCGTAAAGAGGCGGTATTATTTTGTCGATTATGGAAACGACACTGTAGCTTTATACGAGTGTAACTTAAGTGATGTTTACTTACGAGTACTGTAAAAAAATTATTATTTAGTCAAAATGTGTCGAAAAAGGCACGTATGCTGTGTCGGTCCCTACTTTAACGTATGGTAGTGAAAGTTGGGTGTGATTCCTCAGACGTTATTATTTTATTATATTTTATTTATTATAGACCCAAACAACTTTAAATTTTAACTTATATAACGTCTCAACTTAAACTATTATATTCAGTTCCCAACGCAAACTTGGTCAAAGTAAATAAGTTTGTAATATGTTGTGTGTGTTAATTACTAAGCCAGAAGGCCCAAACTTGAAACGGATAACTTATCTGTGACATTAACATACTCGTATTCACAACTTTCGAGGTGAAATACTCGTGACATGAACTTAATATTAAAACTTGAAATTTAATTACCAGCGACATAATATGGGTACTTGTGAAGTAATATAAATCAATTAATAAATGAATAGAATAGATGCAATTTTCATAAGCAGTAAGCCGTCCAAGTGTTTATTTCTTGTGTGGTAAGCCAAGTAGATTTTGCACAATGGATAATGAAATTGACTACTGAATGTTAATTGAAATTACAAGAAAAACGGAGTACAATAAAAATGATTTTTTTTTCATATTCCTAAATTGGAATCCTCAGCGGGAATGTATAAGTTCGACATACACAAAAGCGAGTTAAGAAAAACATTACCGTGAAACATATAAAATTAGGAATGAAATATATCTAAATACATAATAATGATGTATCAGGTGGACTGTGTGCTAGTTTGTTACCTTATTCTACAAAAAAAATTCAAAGTTAACGTTTACGTTTGACTTAAAGTGTATTTAAGTTAATTTATAATAGCCATTAAAATTAAGGCCTAAAGTGTTAGTCTATACACAAATGCCGGGTAGCCCAGGGGCTAAACGCTCGCTGTTAATTTCACAATACGGGAGTAACACGAGTTCGATTCCTGCTGGCATCAACGAAATTGTTAATTGCAATTTTAAGTGCTGATTTATCACGTGCTTGGCGTTGAAGGAAATCATCGTAACGAAACCGACATATCTGAGAAAAAATAAAATAAAAGAAAATTTCGAAGACATGTGTGAAGTTAGCCAACTCGCATTGCGATAGCGATAATATTCCTTGCCCCAACACCCTGTTAGAAAAGATAAGAGGCGTAAGTACTAGTATTTTAACGTTTAAGGGTTATATATTTAGTGCTAATATACAATATAACTTGCCATACAACTTAACCACAAGTTAGACCAAAGTTCAAGAGAAAAAACATTTTTTTTATTTTTTAAACTTGAAATTTTAAGTGTTGATTTACCGAGTGCTCAGAGCTAAAGGCAATCAAATGAAATCTTTAGGAGACCTGTATGTCTGAAAAATAACAAAAACTTAATTAGAAGACATGTAAAGTTCGCAAACACGCATTGGGGCAGCGAGGCGGATATTTCCTTGCCCTAAAACTCAAAAATGAGAGGAGGCCTGTGCCTAGCAGTGGAACGTATATAGGCTGTAAATGTTTTAACACAATAAAGTCAATGCTAAGACATACGGTTTTATTTACAATCGTCGATTATCGCTTACTTAAATTCAATATTAATTATCTCTATACCACTTTTTTCTACATTGTGGTGTAGTGATAAAGGAAGGGGGAACTTTAAGCGTTTATTAAATTGACGTCAATATTTATGAGCAAGGGCTACAAGTAAGTATATATAGAACACTTAGCTGCTTGCGAAGCTATAATTAAAAAATTCTCCTATTTAAAGAATACACTTACCGTTTTATCAAAGATGGTAGATATGACAAGGATTTAGAACGACTATTTAACGCAGGACACAGAATAAATGGAGCTCTTCACTATATTGTGGGAAAACAGAATGTATGAAAAAAAGCACGCATGGAAATTCACAATGCTGTGTTATAACCTGAGTCCCTACCACAATGCATGATAGTGAAAGATGGGCATGGCAGAAGAAACTCGAGAGGAGGTCAAATGCTGTAGAAATGCGGTCATTAATATATGGGGTATATTAGGGCTAAATTTGAATGACAGGGTGAGAAATAAAGAGATCAGAGATAAGTGTGGTTTGCAAGAGGATGTTGAGACCACGATTAAGAAAGGAGTGCTTCTGTGGTTTGGTCATGTAGAAAAAATTAACGATACCTAGGTGGATTGAAAAGTACTCGGCCTAACACAGATCCATTCAATTCTAAAAATCAAATCTACCCATATTATTTAGTTCAGTTCAGACTAGTTCATTGTGTGAAGTTCGAAACGTGTGCGATAATTAGTTGTGATTTTATAAATTTATTAACAAAGTAATCGGACATAATTTCCGCGAATGGAGCAAATCGAGCAGCGTTCCGTCATTAAGTACCTCCATAAGAAGGGGCTATCATCAAAAGCCATCCATGATGACATGGTCAGTACATTAAGCGATTGTGCTCTGTCATATTCATCCGTCAAAAAATGGATAGCAGAATTTAAGCGTGGTAGAGAGAGTGTGAAAGATGAACCCCGCTCTGGAAGGCCTTCGACGTCAACTACTGACGAAAATATTAAAAAAGTACTTGATTTAATAATGGGAGACCGCAGATTAAAAATTAGAGAGATAGCCGAGATTATAGGCATCTCTTATGAACGAACTCAAAACATCATTGTCAACGAGTTGGGTTTCCACAAGGTGTCTGCGAGGTGGATTCCGCGACTGCTTTCAGTTGAACAAAAAAGGACGCGATTGACTATTTCACGCGACTGTTTGGAGTTATTTGAAGCCGATGCAGATGATTTTTGAATCGTTTTGTTACTATGGACGAAACATGGGTTCATTACTGTACACCGGAAACAAAACAACAATCAAAACAGTGGAGAAGACCTGGTTCACCACCCCCTAAAAAGGCTAAGTCGATTTTGTCGGCAAATAAGGTGATGGCTTCAGTATTCTGGGACTCGAAAGGTGTGATTATGATTGATTATCTTGAAAGGGGTCAGACTATAAACTCTGATTACTACTGCACCTTACTACGTCGTTTACGAGAGGAAATAAAAGAAAAACGTCGAGGAATGCTCAGAAGAAAAGTCCTGTTTCATCAAGATAACGCCCGTGTTCACACGTCAGTACAGTCAATGGCTGAAATTCACAACTGTGGCTTTGAACTATTACCGCATCCGCCGTATTCACCTGATCTGGCACCATCAGACTTCTTTCTGTTCCCTAACCTAAAAAAGCACTTGGGAGGTCAAAGATTTTCGACAAACGACGAGGTCAAAGCAGCTGTAGACGCATATTTTGACTCTAAGGAAGAATCATTTATTTTCAACGGTCTAAATGCTTGGAAGGGGAGGTGGCAAAAGTGTATTGAACTTGATGGTGATTATGTAGAAAAATAAAAATATAACTGATTTAGTATGTGTTTATTTTCTTGGTTAGGCCGAGTACTTTTCAATCCACTGAAAGAATGTTGCAGATGTGAACGACTGATTCGGGAAGGCACACCCTAGAAAAAAGTTTATCCACCAAATTGGCAATATATTGAAGATGAACCAAATAAAAAGTAAAGTTACAGCCTATATACGTCCCACTGCTGGCCACAGGCCTCCGATTATTTCTGAGAGGATTTTAGGGCAAGGAAATTGTCCGCCGCACTGCCACAATGCGTGTTGGCGAACTTCACATGTCTCCGAAATATTTTTTTCTTATTTCTCTGATATGCAGGTTTCCTCACGGTGTTTTCCTTCACCGCCGACCACGTGGTAAATCAGCACTTAAAATTGCAATTAACAATTTCATTGGTGCCGGCGAGGATCGAACCCTAAGCTACCACGCCTCTACCAAATAAAGGGTACCATTAATCGACGAGGATGTACGCATAGGTACTCTATATACCTGTAAGGGAGGCGAGAGAGTGTGTCGGGATTATGCCAAATGGAATTCCGTAGTCTCTGCCTACCTCAGAGTGACAGACGTGAGTGATTTCTTATATTTACGCTGTTCCTAAACATTTAAATAAAACTAGTTTTTACGAATTTTATCACGTATATTAACTAACATGCTTCAAGATTTCGAGATGCATGAGTGCACAAGCTTGATTTGCATGTGGTTTCTAAGGACAAACTAAAAGATTAATTAAAAAACTGAGCAGTTCTCAAAAATTTTGTACCGCAAATATTTGTTCGATTTTTAAAAATGTGTTTGTTTTAAATGATTTTATTAAAGAATTTGCTAAAAGTAATATAACATTTGAGTAATTTAATGTTTGTTACCAATAAATATATACCATTTAGGAATAAAACAGGTTTATTTCCGAGCATGGCATTACCGTGGTCAATTTTGTTACTAAACAAAGTTCATTTAATTAAATGTAGTTCTTTGATTATTCCGTGTTAAATATTTTATATGATTACATATGAAGGCATTTAAACCCCCAAAAAAATTTTACTTGTAAAAGTGTGCTAATTTTTAAATTACAAGATGGACGAAAACCAAACAATTTTTTTCTATGTATTTTAAAATAAAAATAAAATGTAAATATTGTTTGATGATATAAAATTACAATTTTTCGGCAAGTATTAATAAGTAAATATAATTAGTTAAAGTCCAAAACTAACATTTTTATCTGTAAAAAACCTTCGTTATTTTTATGGACAGTAACAAAATTGATTATGATTGGTAACCAAGAAATTATTAAGGCCCATTTACATTGTTAGGAATAATGGTATAATTGGATTTAGTTTAATAAATCGGATTAATCGGAAAATAATAATAGTAAAATAATAATATCTTAATTAAAATAAGCAACCCTTTATTTTAAAATTTATGATGTAACATATGGGAAATAGACTTAATTTCTAATTCTATTTGCTCTAAGCTCTTTTTAATTCTAGTGTTCCGTAAGATTTACATTTTCTTGAATTTTTTTTCGTTTTCTTCAAGTAATTTTTGTAGTTTATGTAACATTTTGCTGTAATATTTCAATGTCTTGTCTCGCTCTCTTTTTTATTTTCTTGATTCTTTGCCGCTTCTGTCTCTTCCATTGAATGATTGACGTTTTATGATTTTTGTTGATTTTGTTTTTCGTCACTAAGCTCAGATTTTTTTATGTTTAATTTTCATCCTTTCTAAATTTTTACGTCTTGATTCTTCTAACTTTTATGGTTTATTCTGGCTTATTTCGATAGCGTTTCATTTCTTCCGTGGCAGATAGCGGTGCCATTTTGTACGATAAACTTAAAATTAAAATCATTTATTTGAGATTTCATTCAGCACAATACCATCTTCATAAAAATTTTTTTAAATAAACAAAAACACGACTTCAATAAAATCTTTGTTTTGAAAGTTAGGGAGAAGAGGTATTACTTCGTTAAAGTTTGTTTTTCGTTTATTTTAACATTTGTTTCACCATTTTTTTATTAAAAAAAACTTTCTATATTATTATTTTAATTTACTTTGGTGATTTATTTAATAAAAAGTTAGAATGGAATATCCTATTACTACCAAAAAAGGCATTATGAAAATCGGTCATGCAACACAAACAAAATAAGTTTTTAATATAACAATACTTTTTGCAGACAAGCTTTTATACGCATACTAAATTTCATTCAGAGCCTATTAACCATTAAGCAGTTCCTTCATGAGCAGACACTCTTGTCTGTGACATCAGGTTAAATCTGTCAAAAAACGCTTTGTCATAAAAACTAAAAGTGCTTGCAAAATTTTAGCTCAATCGGATACCAACATTGAAAAATGGTTTGCAAATTTTGACGGACATATTTTTACTTACATACGAACATTGCAAGTTAAATAAAAGCAAAAACATACGTGGTCGATTTGTGTGGTGTTTTTTTTTTGGAAGTCTGTTTAAAATAAATCATGGCTAAAAACTATGTATGGCATCGCCAACATGAAATTCGTTCTGGATTTCAATTAAATATATTCAGCAGATTATACGAGAGCGAAAAACAAATACTTACCTAACGTTAAACATATATTTCATATTCTAATATTTTCTATTCGTTGACAGTAGGCTAATGTATTCGTCCCTTAATGATATCAATTGTGTTACCAATGAGATCAACATATACGTTACCTACTCAAAAGTAACAAATTTGAGGTAACAAAATTTGAGGTTATGGGATTCTTTACCGCCTAAAAATATTATTTTATTAGCTAACGTTGTAAAAAATAGTGAAAACAAGAGTGAATGCACATAGAAATCATTGGAAAAATGTTTTTTTAATAAAGTATGTACTTACCGTTAAAAGTCCAGTAACAAGTTTGAGTTTAATCGGTACCCACGACACTCATGCACGGATTGTTTGACACAGAATACAAGTCAGCCTACCAATTTAAGATTAAAGGACTTCGACATGGAGAAAAATGTTTACATAGCATTAAAAACATCCAAAAAAGTAGTAATTTTTGCAAAATATGTGAAATATCATGGTAACAATGTTGATAATCAAAATTGAGTTAAATTTAGGACAACAAATAAATTGAAAACATTAACAAATTAAATAAGTAAATACATGTAAAAAGGTATCATTGTGTAAATAAATAGTGATGTGATTAATCAAAATGGAAATATGTACTCCTAAAGTTTTATTTTTTGGTAAAATCAATTTTCAAATCATGTGATATAGGACAATCTACAATCCATACAAAAAAATAAACAGGTTTCAGAAAATTAATATTTTATTATTTTTAAACGCTTCTGGTAGCATTTTATTTGTGATTAATTATATCCATAGATATGACTTAAAAAGATTTAAAAAAAATCTGATAAATATGGTGTCTTATATAGTCACAAAATAAACACGAACTTAAAGGACATCTAAATTTGAGGCGGTACAATTTTGGTGAGAACTGCCCAACTCGTTAAAGAACATATAGCTGTTATGATGAATCGATATACCGAGAATTCTGCAGTCTATGTACACGTACAGGATCGCCACTGTCACTATATTTAATTTTTAGTTAATTTTATTTTAAAATCTTGTTGCTTCCCCTTAGAAAAAAGGGATACAAAGGGCAAACTTAGTGCCTAAAAGCATTCTCTACCAGCAGAATTGATAGACCACAAATTCTCGTGAAAGAAAACCAATCCCTTCCAAGGATGATTCACGAGGCTATTGATAAAAAAGACATCCTTATTTGCAAAAGAGGAGATAGCTGGGTGGTGTTGGCTGTATAATATAATTAAATCCCTACCCCAGCTAACAACTGCAAGACCTGAAGATACTAGGGGTTCATTGCGTAGATTGAAAAAAAAAATTAATAATTTTAATCTAGAAGAAGCCGTAATTAACTATGGCATTAAGACGTCGAACACCTCAGTCCCCCCCCTCCCTCTGTGACCATGGTTGTTGTGAATTGCTTTGAAACATCAAGAATATAATTTAAGTTATATACGCGATAGAATTTGTAAAGAATAGTTTTATTTAAAGGATGCTTAAAATTATGATTTGATTATGAGCAGCGTAGAAATGGTGTAAAAATGTCTATATCGTTCGGAGTGTGTCGTAAGGGGTGAATAAGGGATTTATAGCGGGGGATGGGTAACGTGACCATTTATTTTTTGACTCAAAACGGGACATGGGTTTATTTAGGTCAATTAACAGGTAGTCAATAAAAAAAACTTTTTTTAAAGTTATTTATTCATAAAAATCAGTAAGCTTAAAAATTACGAATTATATATATATATATATATATATATATATATATATATATCTGGCTCTTGGCATCTTTTTTTATATTCACCTAAATTATCAATAGCGCCTTTAGAACTGAAATTTGTAGGTCGGCGGTACGAAAGCAAGTCCATTGCTCCAGATATTCACGGCTTGTTTCATAAAATTCTGTAGCCGCCCTTTTCACCAATTCTTCATCTATGTCAGTAACAATATCTTTCGATTTGACGGACCGTAATGGAAGAAACTGATTGGTCTGTTTCTGAGTGAAATTATATTTTAGTTGATAGATTTTTTGCAGCTTCAATAGCCGATACAGTCTGAACTTCAAGTTTTAATACAGCTTGATGACAACTTGCTGACTGAGCGTGTAAAAAATAAAGCCAAAGTATTCTATAAAAAAAACTTTTTTAAAGTTATTTATTCATAAAAATCAGTAAGCTAAAAATTACGAATTATACACACACACACACTCGCACACACACACACACACACACATATATATATATATATATATATATATATATATATATATATATATATATATATATATATATATATATATATATTTACAAATTCAGTTCATGTTAACCCACATAGCAACAGCCAGCGCGCCGTCGTGACGTATATCGCAAATGGAAACTTCCTTGCCGAAACCGGTTCCTTTGTTTTCAACGCCTCGTTCAACTCATGCGCATCGTCAGAGTTCTACGGACCTCCCGTCAGTCGGAACCTGCTCCTGACGCGAAGTGCATGTCGCTCGTTACTAGAATTGGTCGCTTACGTACTGTTATAAATTGTGTATTTTACTACTGTTTTAATTGTTAATTTTGCTGTAAAACTTCTCTGCCTATTCTCCCTAATGTTTGCTTCCTGTCTGTGCTGTATGAACTATTCTAAACTATCTGTGCTTGTATTCTCCTTCTGAACTTATGTGTTGCGTGTAATGTCAACAGCGTACAACCACAATACCAAGCGCCGCAGCCACTACATTTGCACACAAATACTCCTGCACCGGTGCCATCAACATACGCAACAACAGGGGCAACTCTAGCCCCCCCCCCCCCCAGCGAATCGCCCCACGAAGTGTATACAGGCTCCTTCGCTGTTATACAGGTTCCAAAAAGAGGAGGAAGAAAAAGAAGGCGGCCACTTAGGTACAAGAAGCAAGAGGAATACCGACCTCGCACCCCCCCCCCCTTACTTCCACCTTACAACAACCGCGGCAACGGCCACAAAATTAACCCCGAGAACAACCCCAACGCAGGACTGCAACAGTCGCCATACCCATTACACAGACCACCCACGTACCAACCACCATCGAAGAAGCCCTCACGGAAGTTGTGGGTGTGGTGATTAGGATATTAGGAGACGTTCTAAAAGCAATGACTACAGGGTCCAATCCTCTAACGGCGATATTAGGCGCCCTAGCCCAGCTATCAGCTATCAACAGAGGGCCGACAACTTAGAATCCTCGACTAGAACCCCGGCGGCATCACTCGAAAGGCCACCGAACTCCGAATGCTGGTTCAGCGGTACAACAATGTATCAAATGTGATTTTGTTAATCATTGGAAGCGATATTTGTATACTTTTAATTATAAACTGAATTAAAAAGGAAAGTTGTCGGACGTTAATTATTCATCCCTTCCTCAAAAATTACCTCATAGAGATTATTTGCCATAGTTGACTGCTGTTTCGGTTTCTTTATGACTTCTTTTGTGACACCTGCGGGTTAATATAGGGAAGTGAATTTTCGTAGGTGGCGCTATTATACTCCACCCATACAATCCATTATAACAATTGAAATATCTCCTAAAATAGCACTTGACAATAGTGCTCAGAATGATTTAATTAAGTAATTATAATTATTTTAAAAATACAAAATTCTTTTTGCCTAATATACTTAAATACCAATGAGCTTTTCTTAAAATAAATAAGTTTTCTTAATTACTTACTAATTGCTAATTAGTTCATTTCAAATCCGCAATTGTTTACACTATTAATCAATTATTGGATTAGTTATTAATAATTTAATGTACAAAATTATTTTTGCCTAATGTTCGTAAGCTAATGCACTTTTTTCTAATTATCTTTCTAATAAACTTCTTACCGAATGCTCCTTTAATTTTTTTTATGTAATTATAATACGAAGAATTGGATTTTTAATCAAGGTTCTCATATTTAATAATAATTAGACACAACTTCTTCTCTTTTAAATTTAATAAGGGATTTGTATTCATTGTAATTTACCATTGAGTGATTTCTTTTTATTTGCTTTTGTCACAAATACTCGACATTTAAATAAAAATAATTGTACGGATTTTATTACGTTTAATTTAATGTCTTACTTATTTTTATTGTCGACGTTTTTACTGCCTTATAGCACCTATGATATCGGCTGGGGGTGGGGGATGAGGTGTTTGTATTCCCGATGTCATAGTTAGCCCGACTACCTTCAGCTTTTGAATGTTAACTGTTAGTCAAATACGCAGTAGTAATGATGAGAACATGAAAATGTAGAATATTTACTTACACAACTTTTACGTTGTGTAATTCTTAAACTTAGCTTGTAGCTGGAAATATCGTCTTGATTTTGAACCGGCTTCAAAAATAAGGTGGTTCTTAATTCAAGTGTATGTTTTTTTATCTATATTACGCGATATCTTCGCAGATTGTGAACTGATTTTAATAATTCTTTTTTTTATCAAAAAGGCTTCACCTCACGCGTGGTCCCATTAGATTTTGAAAAAAAAGTTTCATATTAGGCTGTTGTTTAAGGAATTTCATATGATGTTTTCGTGTATAAAGAACCTATTTTAATGATTCATCTTTCTTAAATAGGGTATACTTCAAGGGTAGTCCCATATCAATTTGAAGAAAAAATTTCACACTAAGGGTTTTTACTTATTTGTTAAAAGCTATATTTATGAAAAAGCCATTTAGCGAATTATCGTTTATTATGATACATTTCTGTCTTTGTTTCACCCACCATTTTGTAGTTTTCGGTCACCATTTTGGTTTTATGTAAACAATGCCTAGTATTTGCGCATCTAGTTGAATAGATAGATACTCAATTGATTAAAATACATTCAGCGGTTTGAATGCATCGTGGGTATATTCTACATAGATTCTCACAAAGATACCCACGCGTGAAAAGCGTAACTCTGTTTTTACTTTCGCGGTAAGAATCATCAATTGGAATAAAATATTTACTAACAATTCCGATCGCATTGTCTATAAAATATGCGACACATTGTTTTTTATAAAATATGCGATATAAATATTTTAGTCACGAGTGTCGAATGACGAGTGGTTATATTGAATAATTTTCAACGTTGAAAATTTATTCGAAATATTTATATTGAAATGGATTCAAGTTATATTATATGCAATATTTGATACAAATTAATATTTAAGTATCTTTGTAGCCTCAGCACTCTGAGTACCCATTTAAATAAAAAAAGTATTATTAAACACAGAGAACCTGATTACAGTGGCCTAAGTAATAATATTGCTATGGAGAGGGCTATTCTCGGAGTTTCTCTTCGTGATAGAATCGGAAATGATGATATCCGCAGTAAAATCAGAGTGACCGACATAGCCCAACGGATTAGTAAGCTGAAGTGGCAATGGGCCGGCCATATAGCTCGAAAAACCGATAACCGATGGGGAAGAAAGGTTCTCGAGTGGCAGCCTCGTACCGGTAGGCGTAGTGTAGGGCGACCCCCCACTAGATGGAGTGACGACCTGGTAAGATATGCAGGAAGTCGATGGATGCAGGTGGCTCAGGACCGTGCTTTGTGGGCCTATGTTCAGCAGTGGACTTGTGAAGGGCTGTAATGATGATGATAAATGATGAAATAATAAAATACATGGGTATTTACTGTTATAAAAAGGAATGGACCATTATTTATTTATTTAACAGTTTATGTACACACATACATCATGGTCCATTCCTTTTTTTAAATATATGTGTGATGATATGAAAATAAATTTACTTTAAATATATTAATAACACATTAACGGGTATAAAAGTAGCTAGTCGTAATATCGTAACATCCTGTTAATTGCAAATTCTCCTGATTAAGATTCGGATATTAGATTATTATTCAATATATGTCATGAAATGTACCGTTACAGAAGACGCTGACTTCAGTAAACTTGTATAAATGTTATTGCTGATCAGACCAAAGTGTCATACTTTTAGTCAACAGACTTTTTTGTCAGCCTATAAAATTTTCCATATCATTTAGAATTATATTCATTATAGTTCTCATCGTAGGAATAGATTCAACTTATTACGAAAGTCAGTATTGTACTCAGTTTTAATTCATTATTGTAATGAAATATGTAAATACGTCCTTGTAAATGTCATCCAGACAAAATTATTCATCTTAAAAACGTTCAGCTTTGCTGCCAAAACTTAACTATATGGTACATTTGATTATCACTACGCTGACGTCATATAAACAGTATAACAAAGAGCCAAACTTAAGTGAAGATATATATACATATTATATATATATATATATATATATATATATATATATATATATATATATATATTTGATATTTACTCGTTAATACAGTTCATACGATACCAGACATGCCATCCATCGATTTTAGGCAGGCGTACGCAGAGGTACCTCATAGAGGGAATTTTGCCATAGTTGCCACGCTTTGCAGACTGATTGACATTTGCAGTATTTTTTTTTTAATTTTGAATAGTTACCAGAAAGATGCCTTGCCTTTTAGTTTCCCTTTAGCCTTTCGATACCAATGGAAAGATATGGGGTATTGGATATTCTTACATCGTCACTACACTACATTAATGGAGTTATGGTTGGAGTGCTGTGGTTGCCAAACTGCCTGCGAAGCGTGCAACTATGCAAATTTCTCTCTATGACTAAGTCTATCGGATGGCCTACATTCAGCAGTGGGAATTTGATGGACTGTAAAGTATGATGAATAAAAATATTATTCTTAGAATTAATGTGTCCATGAAAAAGCAAATATTTAATTTTGCCACTAGTAAAGTATAACACAAAAATATTTTTTCATTACGTTTTATCGGTAAATCCAACTTCAGATATAACAGCTTTTAGTTAAATTATATTAATTATTATACATTATACATAGTTTGATAACCTGTGGATGAATAAAGGCCAGGCCATTTTAACATAAAAGGTAAATTATTGTTATATATTATATATATTATATTACATAGTAAGGTACAATATCGGCAGCAGTAGGTAAACATGACAAAACGATGCGTACACCACGTAAAATCAAATTTAAGTAACTATTTTATTTTTTGTACGGTATCTGTTAAAATATTTTCTTGCAGTACAAATACAGTTGCAATGGTTGTAAGTAAATAGTCGTTGTCAATTATGATCTCGTCACGTAACACCTCAGAAAATGGAAAACTAGATTGTAGATTCCGTATTACCAGTAGTTACGTATGGATCTGAGACGTGGTACTTCATTGCTGGCTATTATGAGGAAGCTCAAGCTCTATCAGTGAGCTATGGAGAGCGTTATGCTCAGAGTTTCTCTGCGTGATAGACTTAGAAGTGAAGCTATTCGCAGTAGAACCAGAGTAACCTACACAGCCCAACGGATAAGTAAACTGAAATGAGAATGGGCCGGCCACACAGCTTAAAAATCAACAATCAATGGGGAAGAAAGATTCTGGAGTGGCTGCCTCGTACCGGTAAGCAAAGCGGCGGTTCCTTACTAGATTTTATACATGGTAAAGCCACGCTGCAGCTACATCATGGTTGCAGTACGAATGGGTCGGCTCGACCGGGGAAGGACCGTGGTCCGTCCGTGGCTGGTGTTTTATATTTTATGCTATTTTTAGCATTAACTAGCTGCTTAATACTGCTGTGTTTCGTATAGTAAGTTTAGAGAACCGTATACCCGTTTTACTGGAAACGAGGCATTCCATCTTGGGCCTACTACGTGATTAAGAATCAAAATGCAGACGCGTTGTCACCCAGTTGCAATAGTCTACGGGCCACAGCATCCACTTAACATCAGGTGGATTGTGTGCTCCTTAGTCACCCTAATTCTATAAAAAAAGATGGATTGACGATCTGGTAACGTATGTATGAAGCCGATAGATACAGGTGGCTTAGGACCGTGATTTGTAGTTTTCCTTAGGGGAGGCGTATGTTCAGCAGAAGATTTATAAGGGCTACAACGGTAATGGTCATTCGGGACGTATTTAATTTTTGAACATAAGTTTTATTCGAGCCTCTTCACAAATTTTTAAACCGCTGTAAACTCCCATTATCCCAAAGGATGTTTTTTTATCTTATATCTCCTCAGAATAAATTGAGCAGATGCTGCCTTTAAACCAACCAGTAATTAATCTTAATCAAGTGAAACATCCTTTATTACATACGTAGCATCGCGATTGTAATCGCTAAGGTGATCGATTGCGTCCAAAATGTCTACGAAATGCTTAGACCATCTTTAGACAATGAATTGATTAGATGGTAAAATGTGGAAGATACGATGTGTGGCTAGCCCATCCCTTATATGGTTACAATATTTCATTAGTTACTTTTTACGACCTGCTGGACAAATAACACTGTTGGCACATAGATATGCAGGCAATTCCTGTGCACACTCTCAGAAATGCATCCTATAGAACACCTATACGTAGAGCCGTGCTGCGGTTATATTAGTAGTATAGTTGTAACACGAATGGGTCAGCTCGACCGGGGGAGGACCATGCTCTCGCAGAATACCAGCGTAAAATAGGAGCTTAATGCTGCTATGTTTCATATGGTAAGTGTAGAGAACCAGAGACCCTTTTTACTGGAAACGAGGCATTCCACCTTAGGCCTCACGGTTGACAACGCCTCTGCATTTTGATTCGTAATCGAGGATAGATGTAGATGTTTATGGGCCACAGCAACCACTTACCATCAGGCAGACTGTGTGCTCGTTTGTTACCCTATCCTATAAAAAAAACCAAGGGCCTGACAACTCGGCACCCAGTTTTCTGCTAAAGTTTACCAATAAGCCATATAATCATGTCTATCTGTTAAGTCCAATGGAGAGATATGCTAAGAGGCTTATTGCAGGTGGCTTACTTAATGCAGGCCCGGTCATAAGTGACAGCAGTACTCCATGGATGATCGAAATTGCGTTTTGTATAAGGTAAAGACCGAGGCTGTTTCGGCGTGATATATTACAAGGACACACTGTTTGTCTTTCGATTGTTGGACACGGCTGTTTTGGCTTTCGATTTAATGAACCGTTTATAATTGAGGTTCTGAGAGTGCTGGAGGCGTTAAATCAATACCAGCTTCATTTGTCGAGTAACTCCTTGTGAATCCACAGAGATTTTTATGAAGTATATAATTAAAATTAAAAAAATATACATATTTTAATCAACTTAATGAGTGTTTGCAGTAAAAATATAGATTTAAATAAAAGATAAACTTAAATAAATTTTAATAAAAGATAAAGGAAATAAAAGATAGATATAAATAAATTTAAATAAAACTTTGCTATGTTTTATTAGCTCGAGTAACACTAGTGGATCTAGTGTAATCGAGATACTACTACTAGTGTGAATATAATAGCTACATAGTTGAGGTGTAATTGTATCTATTAGGAGTAAAAAGTGTGACGACACACGCATTATGATCTATAAACATGTTAGCTTACCTGCTGACGTTACCATTATGCATAGTCTGCCCTCGGACTAGGAATTATTTATATCATACTACCTCGTTTGTCTAGTGGTTGTAGTAGTGCGACTGCTGATCATGAGGTCCTGGGTTCTAATCCCGGTTCGGGCCAAAAAATCAATTATTGAGTTTCTCTATCAAGAAACTCTCAGTAGCTGCCCGGAGTCAGGAAGTTGGCGGTGTCTCACCCACGTGCCTCGGAAAGCACGTAAAGCCGTTGGTCCTGCGTATGATCTCTCTCCCGGTCGTGTCGGTTTACCGTCCCGTCGGATTACGAGAGTGAGGGAATAGAGAGTGCACCTGTGCTTGCGCATACACTTGGACACTAATCCTTTCCTGCGCCGATGGCTAGCCTCCGTTGAGGCAGGCGGCCGTGGCCTAAATTCGGTCTGGAGGACATATTATTACTTATAGCATAAAGCCCTATTTTTATATTCTTTTTTTTTTCATAAAAACGTTACACTCACACAATGATTTTCTCATGTATCTTGAAGTCAGTTTACATATATAAGTTGCAATGACAAACATCCAGACCCAGAACAACTATTTAAAGCCCGTATAAATTTAACAACTATTTAAAGCCGTATTTAACAGTGGTAGAGCCACGCTGCAGCTTTGCTGTTGCACGAATGGGGCGGCTCAAACCGGGGTGGTACCACAACCTCACAGAATACCGGCGTGAAGTGAAAGCTCTGCTTCCGCGTTTCGTCTGATGAATGCAGGTGGCCGGAGGCCCAAATCCCCCCCCCCATCAACATGGTAGCGGAACTAAATGATGATAGACTACCCCAGGAGGGTACCAGCACCCCTGGAGAATCCCTCGCTGAGCATCCACGACCATGTTTCTCCACTTCTGAGCGTGGGTGCTCAGGCGGAACGCGTATTCTGGGGGGGGAGCAAAATTCCGCTCAAGATTACAACTGCTCTTGGCAAACGGAGCAACGAGACCAAGGCGACCCCTGCCACGCTGTCCGTGAATTTCTGCAAAATCAGGGGACTTCACTCTAACCTAAACGCCGTTCACTACCATCTCGAGACGGCGAGGACGGCTCTGCTGACCGATACCGCAGGTGTCCTCTCCGGCTGATGTCTCGTATCTCTCCTACCCGGGGTACAAACTGGAACACTCCTTTGTGCCTCGGGCTGAAGTTTGCGTTTACGTCAGAGAGGACATCTTTTTTCGACGCCTCGGCAGACTTGAAGGTTCGGACCTGTCCATCCTTTGGCTACGCGTAGACAGCAACGACCATCCGCGCATCTACGGGTGCCTCTATAGGTCCCATAGCGGTAATGCCGAAACAGACCGACTCTTCGACCACGTCCAACTGGCTACAGATTCGTTGCTACAGAAGATCACCTCCGCGCAGAGATCGTGATCCTCGGCGACTTTAACGCCCATCACGCCGAATGGCTTGGTTCACGTTTTAACCGATCATGCGGGGGGGATCTGTTCAGGATTTTGCCTTGGCATATGGTCTGACACAACTGGTTACTTCGCCTACGCGTATTCCAGATGTGGAGGATCATGCACTTTCCCTGTTGGACCTTCTGCTGACCACTCACCCGGATGGATATCAGATTTCCGTCGACGCCCCTTTAGGCTCCTCGGACCATTGTCTTGTCCGGAGTGTGGTGCCACTCACGCTGAAATCGCAGTTGCATTCTGCAGGCTGCCGCTGTGTTTGGCACTATAGCTCAGACGATTGGGATGGGATGATGGGATGGGTCTTTCTTTGCATCCTACCCTTGGGGGCGGGTTTTCTTCTCGCCAGACGATCCCAACTTTGTTGCGAATTCTGTCGCTGATGTGGTACCTCAGGATATGGAACTTTTAATTCCTTCCTCTGTGGTGATCATTGGAGGCAAATCTCAGCCACGGTTTGGTCGCTCCTGTAAAATAGCATCATGCAATAAGCAGGAGTTCTACCAAGCCTGGGATGACGCATCAGCGTCCCGGGAGGTAAACACCAGCGCTATAAAAAAGAAGTATAATTCCGCCTCTAGGTCCTTCAAAAGAGTCATTGCGAAGGCAAAGTCAGAGCACATAGGCAGAATTGGCGAGAAACTAGTTCGCCTTCCTTCTGGAGCCCGTGCATTCTGGTCTCTCAACAAGGCTGTCCAGGGGAATTTCTGTCAGCCATCTCTCCCATCTCTGCATAGGTAGGACGACTCACTGGCATACCGCAAAGGAGAAAGCCGATCTTCTAGGCTCTTTCTTTGCATCCAACTCGACTCTCGATGACTGGGGGAGTACGTCTCCGACCATTCAGTGGTTTGAGTGCTCCATGCCGGAAGTGCAGTTCACACAGCGCTCGGTTCACAAAGCACTCCTCTCCCTGGACATCCACAAGTCGAGTGGGCCTGACGGAATCCCCCCAATTGTGCTGAGCACGTGTGCTTCGGAGTTAGCACCGATTTTAACGCGTCTTTTTCGGTACACCTACTCCCTAGGCGTAGTCCCAAAATCATGGAAGACGGCTTTCGTCCACCCGATCCCTAAAAAAGGCGACCGCTCATACCCGTCCAACTACCGGCCTATCGCCACCACTTCCTTGTTCTCTAAAACAATGGAGTCCATTGTAAACTGCCAGCTCATGAGGTACCTTGAGGATCACCAGCTGATTAGTGACCGCTAATACGGTTTTCACCGTGGTCGGTCAGCTGGTGATCTTCTGGGCTACGTAACTCACAGATGGGCGGAGGCAGTAGAGTCCAAGGGGGAGGCATTGGCCGTTAGTTTGGACATTGCGAAGGCCTTCGATCGGGTCTGGCACAAAGCGCTTCTTTCGAAGCTCCCTTCCTATGGGCTTACCGAGAAATTGTGCGATTGGATCGCTGCTTTCTTGCAGATCGGAGTATCAAGGTCGTTGTATACGGTGCAAGCTCCGATTACAAGCCTGTTAATGCTGGTGTTCCACAAGGCTGCGTGCTATCGCAAACGCTGTTTCTTCTGCATATGAATGATATGTTGCAAACCCCTAACATTCATTGTTATGCAGATGACAGCACTGGTGATGCTGTTTACACCGGCCGAGATATTTGGGAAAATGTGTGTCGGGAATAACTTGTGTCTGAAGTCGAGTCTTTGCTGAAAAGAGTCTCGGATTGAAGGCGACTAAATCTAGTCCAGTTTAACCCCCAGAAGGCACAAGTTTGCGCGTTAACTGCTAAAAAGAACCCCTTTGTCGTATCTCCTCAGTTTCAAGGCACTCCCCTTGTTGCCTCAGCCAGGATCGGTATCCTCGGCGTCGACATATCGAGTGACGTGCAGTTTCGTGGTCACTTGGAAGAGAAGGCCAAATTGGCCTCTAGAAAGCTTGGCGTGCTCAGCAGAGCGGGACAGTATTTCATGCCGGCACACCGCCTGCAACTTTACAAGGCGCAGGTTCGGCCGCACATGGAATACTGTTCCCATCTCTGGGCTGGGGCTCCCCAGTACCAGCTCCTTCCAATTGACCGCATCCAGCGCAGAGCGGCTCGAATCGTCGACGACCGAGCGCTTTCCGATCGGCTCAATTCACTGCCACTGCGAAGAAATGTTGCATCTCTTTGCATTTTCTTTCGCATATACCATGGGGAATGCTCTGAGTAATTGTTTGGATTAATACCGGCCGCCAAATTTCTTGAACGCACTACGCGGCAAACGTCCCGATACCATCCACACCATCTGGATGCTTGGCGGTCCACCACTGTACGTTACAAAAGGAGTTTTCTTCCGCGTACAACCTCTCTGTGGAATAGTTTACCACCGGCGATTTTTCCGGACCGATACGACCTGGTGACCTTCAAGAAAAGAGCTTACTCCTTTCTAAAGGGCCGGCAACGCACCTGCAATTCCCCTGGTGTTGCGGTTGATCATGGGCGGCGGTAGTCACTTAACATCAGGTGAGCCGTATGCTCGTTTGCCCCTTCTTCTATAAAAAAAATACTTATTCAGTAGGGTATTCGAACCCGCGGCCCTCAGCACCGTAATTAATTCTAAGAATTAATAATAAAAAACACAAAATAACATTAAAGATGACATTTCAGTAAGAGTAATTATAGCTATGTTACGAGCTTAGGGTTCGTGACAATAAAAACTGCCGATTGAATTACCAAAATTTACATTTTTAGTACCGAAAACTAATTAAAACTTAAAGGACACTAATAATTAATCACACTGATTCACATTATTTCGCTCCGAAACTTTGCTTGTCTCGCCAAATTCAATACTGCCCCGATCGCGTCTTAGAGCGCCTTTAAATACACATTTACACCGAAACATTCAGAATATTCCCGTAGATACGGGCGCCGACCGACCAGACGCAGAAAGTTCGAGTGTGAGGCTTCTAGAAAGCTTAATTCTTCTGTTCGATACTAGATGGCGCTGTTGGTCGAAAGTGAAGATTGACATTTTCTAGGAAGCCCTCTTCGCTCCTTTCCCCGACACTAGATGGCGCTAGTGCCTGGTACCTGACAACTTAGTCGCGCAACAGCTATAATAGCAATGTTATGGCTTGCGACCTTGGTCTGCCGAAGAATGATAGGGAATATTGTTGGAATTTCTGAGTGTTCGCTGTACATCTTGGAATGCTCAAAGATCTAAACCTAAAATAACTTAAATCTTATTACTGTTATTTTATTAAGCTGTTTTAAATTGGTTTAATTTCCATCGTTTTAACTCATTATTATTGTACCTAGCTTACCTTTATATTTAATATGTGGATAACTGTTATTTGCATACTTGAAGTAAATTTGAAAATTGTATTCATTGATATACGCTGTTATCCTTATTAAAATAAAAATGAAATAAAATACTTAAATCTTTTACCATGTCGTTAGATCATCAGTGGTTTCCAGGCCTTACACTATAATCAGAATAAAATTCTCGGTTGCAATTATACGCACTGGATTTCATATTTTAACCGACTTCAGAAAAAGGAGGAGGTACACAATACGACTGAATTTTTATACCTCAGAACTTTTTTTGAGTGTACCGATTTTGATGATTTTTATTTGAAAGCTGATGCCTCTCATGTGGTTTCATAAAAATTGGTCAAGGTCTGACTAGTAGTTTTTGAGTTACAATATGTGTAAGCAACAGTAGCCTAATGGCAGGACGCGGACCGCGAACTCAAAAGGTCATGGGTTCAAATCCGCTATTCGACTACTGGCGTGAACCACTCGTAACATAAGCAATTTAAGCTTACCACGAGTGGTTAAGGGGAATATTAGTATGTAATGTTTATAGCATTGTTAATACTCTTTAAAAAAAATAAAAAAAATCTCTAATAATGCGCATTCAATTGACTTTACATTGATGATGTTAACATTTTATTTATATTGAAGTCAGTTGTACAATTTTTTTAACCTTACCACTTGTATTTATATGAACAAGAGAGAAGTCAGTTGTACAAAATTTTTAATTTCACCACTTGTTCAGTAAGATCACATATCATTATAATTCTATTTAAGTTTTGTAGGAGAGTTATTTTACGCTAAGTAGCTACTATTAAGATTATATATTCTTGAAAAATAACAGAAGAGTTCGTGAAATTTTTAAATAAAACGCATGTTATAGTTCATCATCATCATCATCATCATCATTAGAGCCCTTCAAAAGTACACTTCTAAACATTAGCCTCCCCCAAGAAACGCCACAAAGCACGGTCCCGAGCCACCTGCATCCATTGACTTCCTGCATGTTTTACTAAGTCGTCATTCCATCTAGTGAAGGGATGCCCTACATTCCGCCTTTCGGTAAGAAGCTGTCACTCGAGATCCTTTCTTCGCTGTTGGCTGTCGATTCTTCGAGCTATAAGGCCAGCCCACTGCCACTTCAGCTTACTAATCCGTTGGGCTATGTAATTTACTCTGGTTCTACTGCGGATATCCTCATTTCCAAGTCTATCACAAAGAAAAACCCCAAGCATATCCCTCTCCATAGCTTGCTAAGCGACTTTAAGCTTTCTTATACGGCTAGCAGTGTAGGACCATGCCTCAGATCCAAAGGTCATCACTGTAAAATGCACTGGTTGAACAATCTAGTTTTGAGGTATGCCCTACGAGACGATGTGTCGCTATTTCCTGAACGCTATTCAGCCGAGTTGAATCCGTCGATTGACCTTTCAGTCGAAGTTGGACTTACTTATTCGGACTATTTATCCCAGTTAAACATACTCGTCGACAGCTTCGAGTTTAAATCACAAACAACAACAATTATCGGTATAGATGTGACATGAATGTTACACATAACTTTTGTTTTGTCCATGTTCATCTTAAGACCTGTCCGTTGGGAGACACTATTGTGGTCTTTGAGCATAGAGCTTAGATCCTCGAGTGATTATGTCATTAGGACTATATTATCGACAAATCGAGGGTGAGTGATGTACTCACAATTTAAGTATACCGTATTCTTTCCGGTCCAGTAGCTTGAAAACATCTTCCAATGGAGCAGTGAAGAGATTCCGGGATATTGTGTCACCCTGTCTTACAGTTATCTGCAGTTGGATAGGTCTCCTACTCGTGCTCTGTACTCAGATAGCTATCGGAGCCCTACTGTATAAACACTTCAGCACTTCGATATACAGATTGGAACCGCTGAAGGGACTGCAGCATCCCCCAAATTCCCACGAAATAAAAGAATTTCTTATAGTGCATATGTGCAAGACAAAGTGGCAGATGATACTCTTTGATCTTCCGTAAAATTTGCAGAAAGATGTGTATGTGGTCTATAACACTAAAGCCTTTTTGGAATTTGGCTTGTCCGGGGGGCTAGAAGTCGTCGAGTCTGCGTGCAAGACGATTTGTAATAACTCTCGAAAACAGCACGTAGACGTGGCTCTGAAGGAAAATCAGTCTGTAGTTCTTCAAGAGAGCATTGTCACCTTTCTTGAAGAACATGAATATCGCACTTCTATGCTTCCGGCATAATGCCACTATAGAGGATGGAATTGAAGTGATTCTGAAGGACTTCAAATATCGGTTTTCCACCCACTTTCAGAAGCTTCTCTCTAATTTTGTAACTTTAATTGAATGTTTTCTGGAATATGGACTGGAGCACGAAGGGGTCGGACCTCTCACTTCATTAGAATTGAGCTCTCCAATTTCTTGTTTAGGTTCAGTATGTCTCTCACCATTCGGTGCACGCTGAGAGTTTTCACCTTCGCAATCACTGAGACACCACTGAGCAGTTGTCCTTTGGTTGTCATAATGAAGTCATTCTATTTATTTGTGGAACCGTTAGGGCCCGAGCAGGTCCACTTTCTGTGGAGCTGCTTTTGGAAGAAAGAGTTCATCATAAAGAGTTTATCATAAAACCCTCTTTCTCCATAAAGTCGGCCAGCTGCTGCCCCTTGGCTTATTCCGTATTTCCCTACTTTCAGCTCATCGTTCTCCCTTGTATCTAGTTTGCGTTGACGTCTCCCATTAACACCGTCTATTGATTTTTGAAGTTTCAGTTTCACTTCCTCATCGAGATGTGCCAAGATTGGTGTGCAAACGGGTATATGTTATTAACGAAAGACTTGTGGACGATAAATCCGACACCTCCATGGGACAAATGATCGCCCTCCCGGTGATAGAACAAGTTGTAAGGTAGATTCGAGGATTATGGTATCCTCCTACTCTCGTCGAACCTCAGATATACCTATAATATTCCAGCGCAACTTGTCTATCTCTTCTTCCAGCTCCAGGATTTTCTTGTGAGCGCTCAGGGTGCGTTTGTTGTATGTTGCTAGGTCGAGTTATCTTAGGTGACAACCAAACCTCCACCGGAGATTCTTAGCATCCCATACCATGATCGCCAACGTAGCCAGGAATAGCGAGGCCAACAGGGGCTGGGGGCCGTTTATTTATGTTGTTCGTCATGCAGGCTATATTACCATAGTTGCTTCGCTTAGCGAGCGAGTTGGCAACCGCAGTTTTTATTGCTTTTTGCTGTTATCAGAATTATGCTGCTGGCCATCATCTGCCCCAATTTCCCTCTGTCGCCTCTTACAACGCCCACTGGAAGATATGGGGTAGTGAATATTCTTACCCGTCACTACACCCCGTGTTCCACTACCGCACTAAACTTTAACATTTGCGACAGACGCAAATAACGCACAATTGAATAAAGTTTTCCAATAACTCAAGTAATGTGAGGCACTTGAGTAATTATTCAAACAGTTTGCACATGAAGAATATTTAATATGTTTCAGTATGATTATAACTGTGTTTAGTGGAATACATTAGAAAACATAAAGGCATACATTCAGCATTTACATTTACATACAGCGATTAGAATTATGTTTCTGTAAATAATAATAATAACGATTATTTATTTCTTAGAGATAAACATAACATACAGCTTTATAATAATATGCTGTCACAGATTTGTGAGATACTGGTGTCTAAACCATGGTTACCTTTAAGACAAATCACTAGCCTCCACCTTCGGACCAGTGTAAGTAATATTAGGTGTATGATAAACAAGATAGAAGCCAAAGAATGAGCACCAATGACAATATGTTATTATTTTTATATGCGATGGCGTATACCGTGTAGTGGCTGTGTTAAAATATCAACTACCCCATACAGTCCCGTGGGTGTCGTAAAACTGCGGTTGCAAACACGCCTGCCAAGCATGACAACTATAGCGAAATCACCATTATGACGCCATTTATGAGGGAGACCTATGTTCGCGGTGGACTTTTACAGGCTGTTACGGACGGATGAACGAATGAGTCCTTGATGGAGCCACGCTGCAATGTACTATTATAGCTGCAGCACAAATAGGTCGGCTCGACACAGAAAGTGCCACGCTAAAATGGAATAACAGCGTGAAACAGCAGCATCAAGTTGCTTGTAGTGACGAAAACCTGATATAATTTTCAAATAGAGGTATTGGTTATTGGGTTGGTGGTCTGCATTTAAATACTTAATCTAGTGTAGATGTTGGTATCTATGGGCAGCATCCATACGTCAGGAATTGGACGGCAGTTTTTAAGAAAGATATAGCAAATACCCTTAACGTTAAAAAACTTTGGACAGTGACTTTATTAGATTTACTGAAAACTAATAAATGTCACTATACTATTTGTTAAACATGATGTTGAGATTTTTGAGCCATAGATTCAAATAAATAAATAAATAATATTAATGAGATCGAGATGTCCATGTTTATTACTGAAACATTACATACGTTACCATTGGAACATGTGGACTTTTTCTATGTTCATATCGACTTCATATTTTCCACAAAATATGACACCAGATGCTATGATAATTCTGTTCTTTTGCTTTAAATAGTTTAACGAATAAATTAATAAAATCATTATAAATAACCATTATTTCCTGTGATATTTCTACACATAAAATACTTGCAATCTATAAAATTCTTAAAACGCTAATTTACAGATACAGTAACATAATAATTAAAATATAACTATAAAGGGGGAGGGTGGGTGTGGGGTTTTTTGATATAAATAAAAGGAAAAAGAATTTGCAGGGGTTGGAAAGTGTTATCTTTATCTTAATATTATTTTAACTATATAAATTTAAGCTTCGAGGTAAGGTAGTCTTGTGACATATGCCTTCTATAATTCCCTCCACTTGTTTTACACATAGGATAATATGATAGTAATTGGTATGTGGCTATAAAGCTCGTAAAACCGACAGCGTTAAAGATATTTTATTTAAGGATTTATTATTAAAGGATTTACTTGGAGTGATTTAAAGATAATTTATGCATTTGTAGGTAAATCTTCAGCTCAGTATCTTTTGTTTTCGACTGCCTTCTCGAGCGCATTCTAGGAATCTTTTGTATTCGTTAATTGAATTTCTGCACCAGATGTGCTTATACAATTAGCATCTTATTTATTTATTTATGTAATAATTTAATAATGTATGTACACACGACGTAATGTTACAATGAAAAATAAAAAGATATTTTGTATAAAGGCACTGCTTATTTCATATTGAAATTTCTTCCAGCAGGCCTGAACATAAGTTACGGTCTATTTCAGTTTGTTTTGACTGTACAGCTTTAGTGTGACTGTAATTTACGTAGTTTTAATTATTTTTGGGATAAAGAATTACCTATATTAAAAATGATAGGAATCGATTCAGTAAACGATTCTGAACAAACTACTTTCTCAAAGTGCGTTAATTATGTTGCAAGATATATATTTTTTTTTTTTTTTTTTTTTTTTTTTTTTTTGTTGTTTTTTTCCTTATATGTTTTTCCTGGTAAAAAGCATTTCCATAATAGTTATCTATGGTGACAACACATCGAATATAATCAGATGTCCGTAACTTTAATTTACGTTTGTGGATATTACTACGTATTATACGTACCAGATCAATCAAAATTCATAATTGCACAAGTCATAAACAACATTACTTTATCAAAAACATTTGTTGTTTCGCTATTGGCACATCAATTGCTTAATGGAATCATCTTTAAAAAAAAAACAACAACATTGTGAGAGAAAGAGGGTAACATTAATACAGCTATCTCATTTTGTACCAGATAAAATTTGCATATGCATAAAGAGTTCAATTACAATTATTTTAGTATTCCATCTATGCTTGTACTAACTACATATGTACATTACTCTAAGCCTGTAACTCTGAGAATTATTAGTTAACATTTTTTTATATTGTTACATGAAAACTAAACATAAATTTTACATTAGTTATTTGTTTTACCTAAGTATTCCAATTCTACGTTAAAGTATGGATACAAGAGTTTGTGTGAATTCGAATGTGAAAACGGAGATTTAACGAGAATAGGTGTTACTGGTTTTATCGCTTTTGATTTTAGGTAACGTTCCAAGGCAAAAACATTTTTTATATAACAGGGGGGGGGGTCGAGCATACGGCTCATCTAATGGTAAGTGACTACCACCCCCCAGGAACAACTGCACCACGTAAGCTCTTTAGTAGAATAAGCTCTTTTCTTGATGGTCCCTAAGTCGTATCGGTCCGGAAAAGCCGGCGGTACTAAACAATTCTACAGAGAAGTTGTACAAAGAAGTAAACTCTTAGTAAAATTCACAGCAATGTACAGCGAAGCATCCAAAAGGTGTGGATGGTATCGTGAACTTTGACTATGTGCGTTCGTGAAATTTGGCGACTGGAATTAATCCGAACAATTCCTCAGAGCACTCTCCATGGTAGATGCGACGGAAAATGCAAAGGGATGCACCATCCCTTCGCAGCACCAGTGAATCGAGACAATCATAAATAACTTGGTTGTCGACGATTCGAGCTGCTCTTCGCTGGATGCAAATGAAGTGCCTTAAAACTAAGGAGATACGACAAAAGAGTTCTTTTTAGCGGCAAATGCGCAAACTTGTGTCTTCTGGGATGCTGCTGGACATCGCTGGTATATCTTACTTTTGCCGTTAATATGACTTTATACTGTCATCTATGGAACGTCATAAGATTTTTATTGCACATCCGAAAGTTGCCCTCTTATAACACTCGCGGGATGAAATGGCAAGATAGGTTATATTACGGTGCTATTACTCGACAATTTTTCTAGTAATATTTCTCTTAATTATTATTATATGACGTACTTACTTCAGTGATTTAATAGAATCCCAAACTTAAGAAAATTAGTAATAAAAATAAAACTAAAATGAAAGAGATAAAATGAATTTGATCACATTGCAATTGGGTATAGGTCCAATTGGTTTTTTATTTCATTACGTAAAGAAGAAAACGCTAATTGATTAATAATAATGAAAAAGCTTTCAAATAAAAACACACATTTCAAGACGGTATCGAGAATTTGTCGTTGTAGAGTTTGGTCGTGTTATATAAAGTTGAGAGGATATTAGTAAATGTAAATGTCTACTGAATCGAACCGCCTTTAGAATTTCAAAGTTGCCTGTTACGCCGAAAATCCCACCAGATTGATCCACAATGGCCTTATGCTAACGTTGTATGTTAATTTAACGTAATTAAACGTTGACTGATAAATTTTACTTTTATTGTGATTGTGATCATTACTATTCGTCCACAATATGCAGAGGCGCCTATAAGTTATTTTAAAGAAAATCATAACAGTGAAAGTTTGCTGATGTCATTATTTCTTTCTCCTTTAGATTTTTTCTTTCTCCTTTTGTACCTGCTAAGGGCCATTGTCTTGTCTTTTACGTTTGTCTTTTGCACTATCATATATGGAACCCTTTTGAGTTTCTTCCCTACGTCTGTCTACTTGTCAAGTTATAAATATTATATTTTATATGATGTTACTGCTGTTAGCCAGTTGGTTTTTACCACTTTATGATGATGATAATGATGATGATTAATTTCTAAAATGACTCAGTTTATTATTGAATGGTAAGATGTTTCTTCACACCAATCAGTGTACAGATGAGCTATCTAACCGTCGTCTGAAAATCGGTGGTGTACTTGTCGATCGATGTCTTCTCGTCTAGCTTTCTGAATACTGAATACCAGCGTAAAATAGTAGCTTAATGATGCTGTGTTTTGTATGGTGAGTACAGAGAACCGGTGACCGCATTTACTTGAAACGATGCATTCCATCTTAATTTGATTCTTTATTAAGGATATATGTAGATGTACATATATGGAACACAGCATTTACTTACCATCAGGTGGACTGTGTGCTCGTTTACTACCCTTGTTGTAAAAAAGAGCTTTAGGCCAAAATTATAATTAACACGACAGCGTGTAAATTTTACAAATATTACAGGTATCTCTAATCAGAAATATCTTCAGATTATTCTGCAAAACGTAACCCAACATAACGCAGGTCACGCACACGTGTGCACGTAACATTACACACACTAAATTTAGACTTTTTTATTTTGTTACCAAAAACAGTAATCTACGTAATTATTGTCTTATAAAAATAATTTTTATATAAATACGTGATTATAGTTTCAAGAAATAAACTCTCAACGTGGAAGAGCCAGGCTACACCTATTAAAGGTTGCAGTACGAATAAGTAGACTTGAGAGAATAGTAGCTTAATGCTGTGTTTCGTATGATGAGTGACAGGAACTTTAGAGAACTTTAGTGAACGGGAGCATTAGAAACCCGACATTCCATCTTAGTCTCCAGAGGTGACAACCTGCGACAACATATCTGAAATTTGATTCTTAATCGAGGATAGATGTAAATGACTTTGAGTTCAGATGATCAGTTGCCACTTGCTACAGCATTCATTTTCCATTAGGGAGATTGGGTACACGTTTTTCTTTGTGTCCCGAAGCAAATATGGGCAACCCTCTGGAAAGCGGGGGAGGGAGGCGGTGAATGCTCATAGCATACCACGCAGCCGGCTGCGTGGTTATGTGGAGACTTTTACCCACTAAACACCGGCTTACCGATCTGACGAGAGATCTCTAAGCCGTATACGAACGCGACCCTCCTTGGCAGAAAGGAGGGCGCAAGGTGCACGTTTGTCACCACTACTCAATATAAAACAAACTCTTAATATATTCTTACCAAAAATTACTAATTAAAATCACTCATTATAAATAGAATGTATAGATAGCTCGGTTGTGCAGTGGTCGAGCGTTCCAGCGTTGTAGAGATATTAGATCGCAGGTAAACAATTGTTCCGAATTTTTGTCGATAAAACACATATTACTTATGTAAAACGCCTCTACAATATGTAGAAAATACTGGAGTGATATCACGTGTCTTTATGATGTAAAAATGAAATCTTTTGTTTTTTGGAAATGAAAATACAGTTTTGATATATCTCCACAACTTTATTTGTACAATAAATAGAAGTGAAAATACACAAAATACATCCACAATATTATATTACCACCAATGTGAAAGTTTTTCATCTATCACGTAGCTTAATTTTATGAATAATAAATATTTTAGTGATCCTTTGCTTTATTTACTATTAAAAGTTCACAAAAATGACGTATGTACAAAACAGTATAATGCTCTACATATTAAAATTATCTATAAATTAAAAAATATATTTTAGATTTTTTACATTACGGATAGTTTTACTTAAATATAGTATAAAGGAATGGGGAAGAAAGATTCTCGATTGGTAGCCTTGTAAGCGAAGTGTAGGATGGCCTCTCCATTAGATGGAGTTAGGACCTGGTAAGACACGCAGGAATTCGATGGATGCAGGTGGCTCGGGACTATACTTTGTGACATTCCTTAGGGGAGGCCTATGTTACACAAAGGACTTGTGAACGGTTATTTCTTTGACAATGATGATATACTATAATGGTTTATAGTACATATATAATAATAACCTAATTACTAAAAAAAATAACAATAATTTGATCACTTCTAGTATCAAGCGATTTTTGTTTATTATTTCAAATTGTGAACTTCTACGGTACTTTTTTAATGTAAAATTTGAAAATATTATAAAACATTCTTAGCTTTTAATCCAAATAGAGTAGTAACTACAATCCAAAAAATAAATTAAATTTAATGGAAGGTAGGAGTCAGGGTGAGTATGTCCGGCATCTATCAATATACTTCTATCTACTAGATGTCAGGCATAAGCAGATACCCGGTACCTATGTGCCTGCATGCGTTTTAAAGTTTTTATAAGGTTTATGGGTAAGCTAATGTTACTGCACATTATTGCATAAGAGAGTTGAACAGAAAAAGGTCCCTTGAAGAAGGCTCACAGGCGTCATCAGCTCGAATGAGCACGCTATTAAATCTTATAACAGTTTACGGTTGTTTCGTAAATTTTAATCTTATCATCTCATACCATAAACATCCCTATTAATAATAAGGAAGAGCTATAATATTTTCTGCAAGTTATTCACAACAATATATGTATTGAAATGAACGACTTTTCTTAATTTCCTTTTTCATGTACCTAATTAATGAAATAAATATTATATAATTAGTTAAAAAATATTTCATAACATAATTTAGGTTTTAAAAAGTTGAATAATTTAATGAATGTATTATTTACTTTAAAATTCAAATTTTTAACATTCCGTCCGCTTTTAAAAGTTTCCTTGGCAACGTCTCACAATAGTTTCACAAACCAAAATAACACCAATCAAAGATTGCAATCTTGAAATATTATGGTGACCTAAAAATAAAATGGAAACCGTCGTTATTAGTAGCTAACGAACGAATGCCGTATAAACGTAAACAAGCTACTTCCTGCTCATTTCAACGTGCGACGTTTACCAACACCATAGCATTAATGAGCTGGATCTAGTTTCAAAGCTTGCATTACCTCAATTAAAATTAACTAAGTCCTATGATAGTGATGGTAGTTCTGAGATCTATAAATGTACTATAACTTTAACATGAATAAAAACTATTTTTGGGATTACGTCACTTTTATAAAATTTTGATTTTTGTTTTCCTGATGAAAAGTTTGATTTTGAATTATTCATTTCCTGTCGTTCAAACTTAGTGTATTGTAGCATGCAAGGTCCCCATTAACAAATGAAATATAGTAAATTATTTTTAATTTGTAAAGTGTTCGTGTAGATAAAAAAAATTATTACGTTATAATAAAGATCATATTTTTGTACTTAAATAAAAAGTGTTTTCACTTTTCCTTTAATGTTACAGAATGTAGAATATAAAAATATATTATTTGTAAAAGTAATTAGCGATTGGTTTAATTAAAGATAACCATGTATAATTTAGATAGATAGATATAACTCTTTATTGCATTTGAACAAAGCTATTAAAATAACGGAAAGCTTACGAACTACAAACGATAGTCATTTCGCTTCAAGCGATTGCTACCTGACAAAGCGAACGTAAAAATGACACTGTAATTTTATATTTTGACAGATAGGTGCAACGTGCAATAATCAAGTTAGTTATTTTTTTAATTTTCGAAGCCAACTAGAATATCGTTCAAATAGATACATTTAAGTCTTCATCCTCTACTTTTCCACATTAGGGATATTTTTTTCCTTAAATTTATATGGGGCCATCCCTGAAGCATAATAATTATTTATTTAATAAAAAAAGAATAATTTAAATCGGTTAAGCTGTTTCGCACATGAATAAAATATACGCGCATATATTACATTAAAACCTTCCCGTTTTTTGAATTCGGTAAGAAGATTACAAGGTATAAAGTACATAATATTAAAAAATGAATTTAAGAAACTATGATTTAAATTACGACCCGTGCCGTGCAGTGGTAAGAGAATCGACTACTTCATATCATCCGGTGGGTGTCTTAAGAGGTGTCAGAGGGAAATAAAGCAGAAGATGGTAGCATCTTACATTTAACGGCCCAAAAAAATTAAGTGCGGTTGTCACTCGTCCGCTACGTTCAGCAGTAAACACTTAATAGAATTTAATGAATGCATGAACGAATATTTAAATATTAATTTGAATGAATGAATGAATATTAACATTAATTAGTTCATGAGTGAATATCAAAGTATTTATTTATTTGCATGATTATTAACATTGATTTAAAGTACGATAGTCACTTAATATAACTATTTAGTGATGTTGTGTTTCATATAATTAGGACGTGATGGTTTTTGCGCATGTGATGATATTTTAAAAATTGTAAAACTTATATTTTTGTGACATTTAAAATGTACTTACTTAAATAATATAAATACATAATTATAAACAGCTGTCTAACAACTGTTTATTACATACACTACAAGCTCTAATTCAATACGCATAAAACTGACATTTACTCGTATTTTTCGCTACTAACATACATTGTTAATATTTACATTAATTTATTATATTTTAATACATCATATTAAATTTTCTTTTATTCTTAATTTGAGAACTGTTTAAGCTACGGTTAAATTTAAACGTAAACCCGTTTTTATTTTCGTCACTGACCCTGAAAAGTTCGCGCCATTCATTGTCGCACTCTCGGTAGTCCGCATGCGTATCACTGTGAGTTTCGTCAGTGACCGTCTTGTCAGAAAATGCTTTGACCTCACATCCACTAGGGCCAGCACCCTTAAAACAATCGTAATAAGGTTTACAGTCGATGCTGTTCGTACTCCTTGCAATGTAGCTTTCTATTCCGTCACGATTCCTTAAATCATTATTGTAGCAGACTAGAAAGTTGTCTTTACCCAAATGTCAATCTTTACCAACGTCTGTTGCTAAAGTGAACCGTGCAGCCGATTCACTAATGGAGTCATCCCTAATTTTAGGCCGCCTGTTACCGTTCATGTTGTGCTCAATAAACGACGTATTAGTGTTTCTACCACAATCTCGGTGTATGCTGTGGTGATTGGAAGGTGACAGATGTGTCAATCTATAACTGACGCATGAGTCGTTTCGTCTTACGATGGTTCGAGTAGTGCCAGTCCTTGAACTGCCAATGGGAGCGAAAGATGTTCCATTTTGATCAGCAGCAGCCGGAGTGAAGCAGCAGCAGAGACATTTGAAGTAGGACCTGTGAAATTCTCGACGAAATTTTCCTGTAACAATAATAATTACTATGATACGATTCTTATAAACAAATTGTCAACATAGAGATATAAAGAAAAATCTAGAAGTTTACGTGGTGTATGTCGAACATAAAATAATATAACATTTACATAAAATATAATGTATAACATTTAGTTACGGTAACAAAATCAAAATTATTGTGCTAATTTTATTATGGCCGCACCTCACCGGGATGCCATGGTGTATTCATCGACGAGACATAGAAAAAATAAATAAGTAGAGGAGAGTTCACACTTAATTTATTTCAGACACTACAATATTATACGTGTCTGACTACGACTAGTCAAATGATAATCTGGGTAAACCGGCCGGCTGCAAATGGAATCATGAAGCCGAATATCGAACTAAAAAGTGCACCTTAGGAGAGTTTAGTGTCCAGCATTAGACTGCCGCAAGCTGATGATGACGATGATCCCTAGCATCATTTGACAAATGATTGTTTTTTTTAATAATATATACAAAAACAAAAATTAATAATATAACGAACGTCACACACACACAACAGGGTAACCTTGATGGCTACTCGCGTTTGAGTTACAGAAGTTTAGTTTGCACACGTACTATTCTATTGGCAACGCGAACAACTTGATACAATGGCTACGTTACCAAAATTGACGTCGGCGCCAAATCGTCACAATTTGAATTAACTTTTATAAAATAATACACGAAGTTTTTGTCAATATTGCCAGCATTGTCGCTTTAGCGCCCGTGTGAGATACGGCCCAAAAGATAGGGTGCTTGATATAAATTTAGATGGGTAGAAGCAGTAGGTACTTCAAAACTTAAACAAAACGTGATGGATAAATTATTACGCATCATTGTAACTTTGTATTTGTAATCGAAGGTATTTTACATGTAAACTTTGTACACAGGTTTTGTGATTTTTGTGACTACATACAAAATATTCATCAATTATTTATTAAGAAGTATTTCGATCGCAGTACCCCTTTACTACGATTTGTGATGTACATTTTACTCAAATGTATAAAGAAATCATTTGCATACGACCTACATTGAAATTTCAATTATTAATATCAATATGACATTTAAGAATTTTTATTGTATGTTATTATATTTATAATACGTCTACAAAAATATTTTTATAGTCAATTTCCCTGTTTCAGCCCCTAGAGCTTTTCGTTTAACCTTAAATAATTTTAAGTAGCGTAAACATCAAACACATGCGACAAAAAATAAACGGGCATAGGTCATTCTTTGCGTGATATGTAAATTTGGTCAGGGCCAGCGATCACTTACTAACCTGAAAACCCAGGAAATCCTGCAAGCAAAATACTTATGTGACGCATATTTAAATAAAATGAACATGAAGCGTTACGTTACGTTTCCAAAAACGTAACGTATAACTTAATTAGGTAATCTGTTTAGTTTGAAACAAGAAATGATAGATCATATAAAAGCGAAAACTAAATAAGTATTGCCTATACACCATAGCTTGTTACACTCAATTGAAAATTATACAATACGTGTCATAAAATATTAGAAAATGTTTCAAAATTAAAATATTAGAAAATAGTAGTAATGCAAGGGTAGATACATACATATTGTAATATACAATTAATCACATGAAGCCATATTTACAAAACTTTCAGCTAAATGGATATATTAAACCTTTGTTGATTTATTTAAATCTTAGTATTTAGGTTTATAATACTACAAAGAATAGAGAATTACTAAATAACTGAGAATTATTTACCTCTGTATATTTTTATGAATATTGTTGTCTTTTTATCATTACCCTCTCATTTGTAAATAGAATTTATAATGACATTTGTGTCGTGATTGATGAGGAAAAAACAATTGGCGTACTCTGGCACCAGACACTTGAGGAAAACTTGGGAACACATTTGCAAAACGAATACCAAACGAAGTAATTTAGTATGCGCATACAGGAACACAAAACCACTTGCTCAAATTGTTTTCAAATATTGCACTCACATTTATTCAAAATACGGCTGAAAGGGTGTATATCTGTTTTGTTTGGGCGGCTTTTATTACGTATTACATTAGAAAAACAAAATTCGAAACGAAAACCTCTGACCTGAGTGGGCTTATGTTGAATCTTTGTTCTTTTAAAATTATAACTATACTGTAGTAGACTATTTCTTTTATTTTTCAGTTCTGCCACAGAAAAAGTAGAAAAGTTATACTCTTTCTTAAGCAGTGAATTGTAGCATAGCTTTATTTTTTACAATCTCAGTTTCCCGGATTCTATATCGACGGTTTTGTTTGAAGAAAACCGAGATATTCGATAGGTAACAGTAACTCCAGTTCATTGTTGCAAAATGCTCTGATCAGTGGCGTATGCGTTACTAAACTTATTGGATTTTATAACAAGTGTGGCAGGTCGCCAAAACTTTTAACTTTGATTTATAAACTCTTTTTCTATTTTAAAGTTTGCTGGATGGGGTACCAAACTTTTTCCTATATTCTGTCACCAAATGAAAAATTTTGCACTGCTGTGTTTAACTAAAGGTTATATAGAGATACAGTATTTTTTCAGGGCGTGAGGTACACCATGTTGATCCTCAGCGTTGACAACACATCTGTTGCCTTATTTGTTTCTAGTCAGCTGCAGATGCATATGGAGTGTAGTAGTCACTTACCATCAGATTGACTGCAAGACACTGGATAAAGTTAAAGATACAGCATGTATACGTCCCACTACTGGGCACAGGCCTCCTTTCATTTATGAGAGGGTTTTAGTGCAAGGATGAGTCCGCCGCGCTGCTCCAATGCGTGTTAGGAAACTTCACATATCTTCGATTTTTTTTCTTATTTCTCAGACATGCTATGATATGCAGACATGCAAGAGGTAAATCAGCACTGAAAATTGCAATTAACTATTTTGTTGGACACAATACAAATGTTTTAATAATAACGAAATGCAAATGTGTGTTAAATTAATGTACGTATATGAAGATCATTCTGGCATAAGACAACGATAATATTAGATTTAATAAGTTTTTTTAGGATATTTTTGTAGCATAATAACAAACGACTTTTACCGAATATGGATAATAAGAACAGTGACGATAGTTTGATTGCGTTCGTTAACTATCATCAATTGTTAGAATTAAATGTTGATTTGTAGCTTGAAATTTAAATTATTAATAGATGAAGATTTAATTAAAGAAAATATTTAAAAAAAAACTACAAACATTATCTCCAATTGTATTATAGTTCTTAGAACATTGTGTTATTAATGCTATTTGTCCTAAAGAATTTTTTTTAAATTAGTAAAAGAATTTCTATGATAGAAAACTTACCGCTCATGAAGTTATAGATAAGTGGATTGACGGCTGAATTCGCGTAGCACATGACGTGTGAGATCAGGGCTATGCATGTCATCACGTCGCTTTGTTGTACGTCGTAAGCCACTCTAATGAATTGTTCGTTTGTTTAATGTTTATATTACACTTTATTAAAATAGGCAAATAGACAAATGATGTTCTTAAATTCATGAACGGACTTTATGGACTTCTTTTTTATCAGCATGTTATAACAGAGGGTGTTCTTAAATTAATTATCTAAAGTCTATTGGGACTTTTTTCTTCAGCAGTCAGTATAAGTATACTACTAGGCGTGGTCCTTTTTCATTTTACAGTGGATTTGTCTAAACGTCAAACTTTGGAGGCGGATTAACGATCAAGTATCAGGCTGGGTATTTTCCCCGCCGGGCGCTACAAAATATTAGACATTTCAAATCTAAAGAAGGCTGATGGAAAACAGTAAGTAATACTGAATAATGAATAATACTGTGGACTTTAGTGTATAGTTCTATCCATCCATTTATTAAAGGCTATAATAGTCCACTGCTGAACACAGGCCTCCCACAGATTGAGTCATAGGAGGGATTCCGCCATAGTTGACACCCCTGGCTAGCGGGTTGTCAACCGCAGTTTTTTGTTATTTTGAGTTGTTACCAGGCAGATGCTGCTGCCCATCACCTGTTTCAATTTTCCTCTGTCGCATCTTACGACACCCACGGGACGATATGAGGTAGTGGATATTCCTACGCCGCCACTACACTACACGGTGTGTAGTTCATTCCAAGCCCTTTGAACTGTCTCAGATTTGAAGCAACAGTAGCCAAATGCGGCTTTTGTCTTCTTATATACCTACTTTTATATTCTTCAATAATTACATATATAGCCCTATATAGTATTTTAATAATCTCCCCTTTTGTAGTGTTCGTATAGACCTTCTAAGAGCATCTGAAAGCAACATAAACGGGACGTGCTGTGTCGAAGTGGCATTCGACCTTGAACGCTACTCTCTCCCTCTCACTTAAAATAGTTACTGTCTCTTTCCCCCTTGTTGTGCATAATTCTGTCATCATAATTCTGTTAAAACATAATAAAATAAGTATACATATAGCACTGATTTCGGTAAGTCACTGGTTGGACACACTGAAAGCGCCATGGAAAAATTGGCATTATGCGTGTGCTCCTGTTCCCAGATGACGCCTTGACACATACTAGTATAGGTATTGTATAGTTTGTAATATGTAGTATATTGTAATTTGTATTGTATAGCCAATATTATTTGTAAATTATGTGTTTTTTTATGTTATCTGTGATGGCGTCATTTTGGAGAATAAACCTTTCTTTCTTTCTTTCTTTCCAAATGAGAGTGTGCGGACCACAAACTCAAAAGGTCGTGGGTTCAAATCCGCCATACGACTACTGTCATGAACTACTAACGCAAACATTTTAAACTTACTAAGCTGCTAATGATAATAGTGTTGCTAATATTTAAACAAAAGCCATGGGGCACTTCAATTACTATGCTTGTCAGGTGATTGATTTACTAATCATCATCTCGTACTATTGATCAGATGATATGTATGAAATAGTTATTACTAGGGAACGAAATATAATTATGGTCGTTATCAGCATACAGTATTTCCGTAGTAACACAAACAAGAGGAACTTGACTCGATTATAATTCAGTGATGCTAACGAACCGTTATTTGTTACTATCAAACTCATTTTCCACTTGGTAGCGTTTTATTTCTGTGTAGGATTCGTTTGGATAGTTACTAACCTCTAATTTATTTCTATTCATGATGGTTCCGTGGCACTGAGGCATAACATTGTGTTTGGCGATAAGGACCGCGGTTTCAATTCCCTTAATGAACAAATTTGGCATGGCATGGCCTACTATATATTGTTCCGAGTCTGAATGTTTGTTCTGTGAATTTATGTACGTAAACTGCTTCCATTATATAAGAGAAGATGTTAGAATGGTAGTCTAACACCAAACACAAGCTCTACGCAGAACCTACTATATTACAATCTGAAGAGAATTGAGATGATTACAATCTGTAAGGTATTTTTTTCACTGGCTTCAGTAGACACACCAGCTTCACTGTCAGTTTTTGTCACTTTAATGCTTTAAAAATTCACTGCCTTGTTGGTTTAGTGGTCAAACGTGCGAATGTCCATCATGGGGTCCTGGGTTCAAATTTGAGATTTTTTTTACAATATAAATTCACTAATAGATTGGAGACTAAAAGGTGAGTCACCACCTTGTCTTAGACAGCACGTAAAGTCGTTAGTCCCTGACCTGATCTTTTTCCGGTCGTGTCGAATTGCCATCCCATCAGACTATGAGGGTATGGGAATAGAGTGCACCTGTGTTTGTCCGTGCACGTAGTTCAATCTGCGCAGGGCAGAATTGTAGTACACACACTTGTGTACTATAATCCTGCCCTGTGCAGATTGTTAATTTCCGTTGAGAATGGCCGCCGTGACCGAAATTCAGTCTGGGACACATTATAAAAAGTTTATGGTCTCTCACCTCAGGACTGACAATAGATGAACAGGGAAGTAGCAAACTGCAAACATAACGACCACTGCAACCAGCATCTTCGCTGCTTTCCGACGAGATCTTAACTGACCTTCTGTAGATGCGTTAGCATGGATCGAGGGGGTGGTCCGTCGGCTTGCTGCTAACCCTATTAAAACCATAAAACAATTTATCCATCAATGAAGTTTTTTTATTGATTTCTAAGGTAATTCAACACTGGTAACTACTTAATACATGTATCTTATAAATGATTGTAATGTGTTCGTATATACACAAAATTAAAAATTTAAAATAATTGGTAAAATTTAAGTAAACTTACCGATATCTAATAATAAAATAATGCAAAAGTTACTTTAGCTTATATACGTCCCACTGCTGGGCTCAGGCCTCCCCTCATTTCTGAGAGGGTTTAGGGCAAGGAAGTGTCCGCCGTGCTGCCCAAATGCGTGTTGACGAACTTCAAATGTCTTCGAAATATTTTTTTTCTTATTCCTCAGACATGCAGGTTTCCTCACGATGTTTTCCTTCACCGCCGAGCACGTGGTAAATCAGCACTTAAAATTGCAATTAACAATTTCATTGGTGCTGGCGGGGGATCGAACCCGGGTTACTCGCGTTCTGTTATGTTTACAGCGAGCGTTAACCACTGAGCTATCACGGCTATCTAATAATAAAATAGATATCACGATATCTAATAATAAAATAATGCAATTAAAACTTTTTTATTTGGGTTTCGGGTAGGAACTTATTACATTTAAGGCAAGAAACTTAAATTGATACGGCTGATCACGGCTAGTGTTACTGGGTTCCCTTTAATGTTGAGAACCGGATACTCTCGTAATGTAAATAGGGCAATCCATGTCAGTCCTCAAAAGTGTCTATGGGCTTCAGCTACGCTTACAAGTGCTATTTTTTCACCCTTCTTTAAAAAAATTCTTTGTTTAACATTACTCAGTTAAAAGGAAAGTATTTTTGTAATATTCGTATAAAATATGAAAATAAGGTTTTAAATAAAAAGTAAAAGCAGACTTCAAAGTATTTCTCTTCAACGCATTAAACGATTTTGAAACGGTTCGCAGCAAACGACTTCGTTTTCCATTAAGAGCTGATTAGATTTTGGAATAGATCGCTAAATCTGTTCAAAAGTTACTCCAAAAATAATTTTTTTGAAAATTTTACTTTTGAGATTTCTTAAAATTTACCGCTCCAAATCTAAGTTTGGTGAAACCTTTGTTTGAAAATCTAAGTTTGGTGAAACCCTTTCGAACGCAATGCAGATGCGTTGTCACCCGTGAGGACTAAGATGGAATGCCTCGTTTACAGTAAAAAGGGTATCCGGTTCCCTACACTCACCATACGAAACACAGCAGCATTAAGCTACTATTTTACGCTGGTATTCTGGAAGACCGTGGTCCTTACCCGGTCAAGCCGACCCATTCGTGCAACAACTATACTACTAATATAACTGAAGCATGGCAACCTCCATCTGTTTTAAAGTCCAAAACATAAAAGTGAATTCTAGTTGCGCATACCTCTATATTTTAAGACACGTGTAATTTACCGGGTTAATTCAAACAACGCCTCTCTATTCATTAGTGAATTTTTGCAATTTTTCGCATGAATTTAATTTTTATGTGGCCTCGATGTTTTTGTACTTGTCATACAAGTTATTTGAAAAAGACAACTCGTTAATTGATTTCCACGTAAACAAATGTACCGTGCCAAATTATTGTACAGTGAATCACCCTTTATTCACCCGTGTCAAAATCCGATGGATTGCAGAGTGCGCGAAATTGGTTTTGATAAATTGATTTTTATTACCAATCTTTTAGGAAATTGAGGAAGCAATTAATTACCCTCTTTAAAATAAACAGAATATCTGCAATTAATTATCAAACTTGAATGATTTTGCAAAAGCAGAGTTCTTTTCTTTATAAATAATGACTAATGAAACGAAAGTATTATTAGGGCCAACATAGACATACAATATAGACATAAATAACAGACACCTCCGTGGCATAGTAGCTTAGCAATGAGTTGCAGCACTAAGGGCTGCGTTTGAATTCTGCACGGAACAAGTAATTGTATCGCCCACAAATAATTGTTCCGGGTCGGAATATTTTTCCTTGTGCAATCTATGTTTATACACGTGGATTTTCTCGTGTATCGTAGAGGTAACGTTAAAAAAAATAAGCATAGCTTTTGCTTATTATTGGTTGATCCCTCATTTTTGTCTTTATCACTAGTATCATCATTACAACCTATAAAACTCCACTGCGCAACAAGAACCTCCCTTAAATATACATCAAAAAGAGTTCGGTTGAGCGATCGCTTTGAAAATTCGAAACCTTTTTTGTTATTATTTTAAAATATAGAATAAAAATATAATACATATTCGGTTGTTTTCCATATGAAAAGAAATTCAAGCTTAGGCTTATTTATAAATCCGACTTAGTCCTATTTAACGAATTTTCAATATTTTTTCGAAGAAAGCTGTAATTAAAATTGCCAATGAAATCAGATTCTTCAGAAGAAGAGAGATCATTTTTCACCAGTACGTTCAAAATAACACAGCGGGCGTTTTTCGAAAATGGCGGGCTACACTGCTACAGTCGAAATTCCATCAAGTGGCGTCGGCCATGTTAGCATACGCGTCAAGTGCGTGCAAAATCTGTTTAATGATTTTTTATTGTGATGTATTTCGTCTTGTTTTTTTGATGAGTTTTACGTTGTTTTTCTTGATGTAGATCACCGTAGTGCATTACACAATATCATTAATAAGTTTGAATATAAATATTGCGTGTTTGTAGAAAGTATGACGTTATTATTGTTTTGATAACCTGATTGACAAAATGAAATATTGCAAAATGACATACGTATATCATTTTGTCCATCTATATATTCATCGCAACAAAACTTATTTTATTTTTATTAAAATAGGATGCCGAGTGACAATAAGCGAACAACTAACTGTCAGTATTGAAGTGTAGACTCTATGAATGACGCTAATAAAGCGGTCCAGGAATATTGGACGGGATTACGGCTTCTGTCAATTTTTTTTGTGTCCCTCAAGCTAGAATTATGCGTTGAAGCTTTAGCGCCCAATTCTAGTGCCTTGAAAAAGATATAGTTGTAGCTGCTTCCAATAACGATGTGATAACTGGCACTGTTATGGAACAACAAGAATTAATTGGTTCTCATTTAATTCAAGAAATGCCTTTGGTTATCGTAGTATCAAACATTCTTACCAATATGGATAAGTATTTTATAAGATATCCAACAGAACAACTGTCTATTATAATGCGAGACCTTCCACGTCTAAAGACATTGCAACCTTCCTCATTGAAGTCCTTTAACCAGCACCACAGGGCACATATATTCAAGGAAAATAAAGCGAAAGAAAACTCGAAAGTCTCACTGGCACCTTACTTTCACTCCTAACATAGCAGAAGTTATAGCCAAGAATATACTATAGAATCCGCCGGACAGGTAAAAAAAAACACTTTTCAATGATGGCAATAATAACCCCAAAAGACAGCTAGAAGTAGAAGAAGATCATCAAGACTCATTACAATGAGAACTCCACTGAACTCAACTAAGATTTTCCAACTGCATCAAACGATATCAACGACGATTGCGCTTGCATACTGTAATGACCTCTTTTCCCGTTCCAAGACCGGCAAGTGCTGGTTACGGTGTATCATTGGTTCTCTTCGAGCTTCATGCATCATGCGCTAACTTACTCAAGAAGAGCAAGATCATTTCATGTTTAATATGTAAATCGTTTTGTCCGTATAGTAAGGACAAAATCAATTTCCTTAGAGGTTGTGATTAATTTTAATTATATTTTTTGTATGGTTTCTATTCAGTTTACGTACGTTAATGAATCTAGGATGATTATTGAATATAGAAACCGATTATAACTGTAATAATAGAAAATATATGATCAAAAACAAAACTGTAAGTCATTTTGGACGTACTTCCCCTACTTCTATAAAAATAAATACCTAGATACTTACAATTGTTTGGACCACTTGGTGTTGAGCAAAGTTTGTGTGATTCCGTATGGCCGGGTATATTGTCCGATCTCCATAAGACTCTCACTATTTGACAGTAGGCAATCATCATTAAAAGTAACGGGAACCTGTTGAGAATGAATAATAATTAAATTTATTGTATAAAGACTTTCACCTATAAACTACGAACTTTCTACATTAAGAAAATTAAGGTGGAGTTACGAGTTTGAAACTAAGAATCAAAACTGAAGGAATATTAAGAGAACTTATAATAAAGCATTTTTTCTAGTTAGTTAGTTAGTTAAAGTAGGCCGTTATAAGTAATGTAAAATAACAGCCCATGGGGTGTACAAATATATTTGTCCCAACGTGTAGTGGCGATGTAAGGATATCCACTAACCTATATCACCTCGTAAGTGTCATAAGAGGCGACAGAAGGATGCAAGCCATGAAGCCAGGAGATGGGCAGCAGCGTCTTCCTTCATTACAGCCCTTCACAAGTCCACTGCTGAACATAGGTCTCCCCCAAGTAATGCCACAAATCACGGTCCTGAGCCACCTGCATCCATCGACTTCCTGCATGTCTTACCAGGTCGTCACTCCATCTAGTGGGGGGTCGCCCTACACTACGCCTACCGGTACGAGGCTGCCACTCGAGAACCTTTCTTCCCCATCGGTTATCGGTTCTTCGAGCTGTATGGCCGGCCCATTGCCACTTCAGCTTACTAATCCGTTGGGCTATGTCGGTCACTCTGGTTTTACTGCGGATATCCTCATTTCTGAGTCTATCACGCAGTGAAGCTCCGAGCATAGCCCTCTCCATAGCTCGCTGAGCGACCTTGAGCGTCCTCATACGGCCAGCGGTGAAGGACCACGTCTCAGATCCGTAAGTCATCCTTAGAGTAACCAAAAAAATTAAAAAATCATGAAATATTAGCAAATATCTCCCCAGTGAAGCATTCTATGGGATGACATTTGATAGGGTGTAATGAATGAACGATTCCCATTGGTACGCACAGGGCTCTTCAAATTTCGGAGAGAGTTTTAGTGTAGGAAGAGTCCGTCACACTGTCCTCATACGTGGTAACGGGTTTTATATGTTTTCACTTTTTTTTTAAATTTTCTCAGTTAAATTAGCACTTTTGTAATTAACAACTTTAGCGATGTCTTAGGGATATTAGAACAGTAGAGTGGATTCAGTATTTTTGTACGGAACAGAAGGATAAACAATGATTTCAAATAAGTGTCTTATAACTTTATTATCCTGGTATGATAGTTATATATATACATTATTTGTGAGAAATATTGTAACGATGTTTGTATGTAAAGTAATAATAATAATCATATTATAATCAACAGCCAAATGAATATAGATAAAATCACATAGATAAAATAAATTATCCTAGATTATCTATCTAATTAGTTCATTTGTAGTTAAACAGGAAAATAAATGTCGTGGCGAAATGAATTACTATTATTTCTATTACTATCAAAGCGTATTAAAAGTCTACTGCTGGACCTCTCCAACAGGTTGTCTCTTTATAGTTACCAAGCTTCGAAGGCGGGTTGGCAACTACAGTTTTTTTACATTTAGTAGTTACAAGGAAGATATTCCTGCCCATCTCCTGGTTTGTTTTTCTCTGTCACCTATTATGATACCCAGGAGACGATATGTTGTAGTAGATATTTTTACACCGCCACTAAACAGTTAGGAGAAACGAATTTGAAGACATTATGTTTCCACGCCCGCAAGAGTTATTACTATATAGAAGATCTTTTTATTAGAATTTTATATAATTATAAAGAAAGAAAGATTTACTCTACACGCACACTTTCAAACCATATATTTGAATGTTATGGTTAAAATAAAAAATATGTCGAGTGATTCCGAAACAAATCACGATAAATACACCGGCGGAATGTCTAAAGAGGTCATAAATTACAAATACGGAAAACATTTTTACTGCGCTACTTACGTGTAAAGGAAAAGAGCCTTTATGATATGCCACTTGAGATCACTGTCGTCTGACCATGTTGATGTGCACTGCATAAAGTATTGCACATTAAATCGTAACTGCATTTTCCTTTGCACCTGTAGTACTACAAACTCCGGTACATCTGATGAAAAAAAAACTTTCAAATTCATGCAGGTCAACTACATACTGACATTTTAAAGTATTCGTTTTAAATAAACATGATAGTTTAGAGGATTAGCGCTTGCCTTAATATAAAAATATAATTCACATATTTCTTAGTTTACAAATATGTTATACATAGTAGAACATTATTTCGGTTGTAGTACGGAGGACGGTCCTTCCCCGGTGAAGCCGGGAAAGGACTACGTCTTACGGAATACCTACGTAAAATAGCAGCTGAGTGCTGTTGTGTTTCGTATGATGAATGTATACACCGGAAATCTTGTTTACTGGGAACGAGGCATCCAATCTTTAAGCATAACAACACATCTGTATTTTGATCTAGAATAAATGTAGATGGCTTTGGGCCACATCATGCACACACTATTAATAGAACTGTGTGCTTGTTTATTACCCTTGTTAAAGTACTTTTAAGTCTTCGAAAATTACATGTATTTAATAAAATTCTTACTGAATAGAAGTGACAAAAGCCATATAATGAGTATAGCCGTCTTCGCACGTCCTGTAGTTGACTTAAACTTGAGCGGAAAGCAGATGGCATACCAACGATCAACTGAGATGAAAGTTAGTGTGAGCACCGATACCGTCACTGAGACTGACTGAAAATGAAACATAACTATTAATTTCTGTTTGTTGTTTTAAACTAAATCTTCTATAAATAGAGTCTAGCTGTCTGATTCGTGATATTAACTAGTTATCATGTTAAATGTAAAAACTAGAAACGCTAATTACACTCTTAAATGTATTCAGAGAAACCATTAATATTTCACCAAGTTGTCACCCCACCCTAATTTTTTTTCATATCTCTTTACAGTTCTTCGAGCTATATGGCCGACACATTATCACTTAAATAATCCTGGGATGCCTTGGCCTATGTCAAATCAAAATACACACATCAAAACTTCGAAACATTTCTAAATCAAAACAAAATCCTTGAAGCCTGCTAACGTGCAGCATGCTACAAAAAAGGCAGTTTTGCCGACCTACGTATGCTACGCACAAATGGAGCGAGGCACTCGAGAATAGTGGGGAAGCACTAGCTATTTCCTTTAATGTCTCAAAGAACTTTGACAGAGTTTGGAACGCTATCCTTTTTGGTTAGCTTACAGCGTACGACTTATGCTCTGGCCTGATTTATTGGTTAAAGGAGTTTCTGAGCGAACGGTCTTCCTGAGTCGTCATCGATTGTTGCTAATCCAAACTTATGTCGAACACCGGGTCGCTCAGGGGTCCGATTTCTCCGCAACTCTTTCTGCTGCAAATCAGCGATCTGACACTACCCAGTATCTATTGGTATGCAGACGACAGCGTAGTTTGAAGAGATATGAACTAAGTGCTTGGGCCAGTCGGGATCAAATCTAGTCCAAAAGAGAAGCTATGTTTGAGCATATGAATCTCACGCTACAAGTAGTCTTCGAATGGTGCGATGCCAATCTTATGAAATTCCACGCCTACAAAGCACAAGCGTCTTCACTGTAAAAACGAGCCAGTTTACTTAGACTCCTACTTTCCGAAACGAATCACTGAAATACACCGACCGCCTTCAGTTGTTGGGGGTTGAGATATTCTGAAACCGGAACCTCGAACCTGAAGCTTATTTTTGAGCCAAATTTTTGTTAAAACCAATCTTAACAGTCTCAATCACTGGCACAAATATGCCAGATTTTCGGTTTTCTACAAGATTAATTTCTTGAGCGTGTGCGCAGGAATTGTACAAATTAAATTCTCTCTCTCCCTTATACTATCCGACAACGAAACGTCTCCAACCTTTTGTTGTACCACTCACTCGAACTTAACGGTTTGCTACATAATTCTTCATGCGTATAGCAAAGAAGTGGAATCAGTTGCCAGCATCTGATTTTCCATCCGATTACAATGTACAAGTCTTCAAGGCAAGGGTGAATAGGCTTTTGTTAAGTCAATGTGCTTCACCATCATAGGCTACATTATCACTTACCATCAGGTGGGATAGTAGTTAAACGGTGGCTTAGAATAGTAAAATAAAAAACAAATGTTCTACTGTGGGCATCCTTACAGGGACAGATAACAGATTTACAGATTTTATCATGCCGAGAAACTCCAAGCCTCTCTTACCTAACTCTGAGTTTGAACATTCCAATACAACCAGAAGTAACAAAAATATATTATGCTCAGTAAGTCGCTACAGACATCACGTAATGTTATATGTACAGTTTCTAGTTTCAGATACATATTGGACGATAATATTTTTATTTTTTAACTTTCTATTGGCTCACAAAATGAAACTACTAAAATATTAATTTAAATTACTAAATCACTATTAAATTCATAAGAAAAATATACTAATATACTGACCTGAAAATATAAAACAATCCGACACATAGCAGTGCCGAAAAACCAAGTCTCAGTTACGTCCCACAATACTGTCGGTGGTAAGCATATCAGGATCACCATGAAATCGGCTACCGCCAAATTCACAATAAAATAATTAGTAACTGTCCTCATGGAGTGGTTTCGGTAAACAGCTATGCACACTAATGCATTTCCTATCAACCCAATTACAAATACAATAGCATGCGTTACTATAAGTACCCATTCGTATGGCTGCGGATAAATATAATCATTTAACATCTCCAGATATTCTTCTTTGGTCATATTGCAAAATTCTGGATCCCCAACACAAGGCTCCTCCGTGAAATTATACTGATCATATTCAGTTGTGAATTCTACTTCTGATGAAATTGCAAGATCTTTTGTGTCATTACTTATAGTCTTATTTTTATCCAAGAGTTCATTTGCAATTATTTTTGGATTATTATTATTTAAATATTCTAGATCATTAAAATCTTCATTACCGGTCTTTTCTGCCTCTTTTGTTATATTTAATAGAGATCTTTTACTTAGTCTTATATTATAATTAAACTTTTTTGATAACCTTGGGTTGTCAATTTTTTTTTCTAAATTATTTAAATTTATTGAAAGGCTATCTATCGGATCTATTAACTTATCTTCATTCAAATATCGCCTACCTATGCCTTCATTTGCACTAATACATAAATTGCATACTAAAATGGCAGTTACTGTTCCTAACTGCATATATCTTCCCATTTTGTCGATTAATGTGATTATTCCCCTTTTTAAGTTATAACGAATGTTAATTTTCTAAGAGCGATGCTGGCCATTGTTACTTAATGGTGTTTGTTTTGTATTAAGTCACGTTCATGTTGAGGACGGCATCTGTGGAAGAAAGAAGATACTTAGAATTTATTGATGAGAAACATAAAGATTTTAATCACGTAATGTTGAAAATTTATGTAATGACTACCAGGTATTAGGTATAATATCAAAGGTACCATGGTAATAATTTATTAAATTTACACAAATACTACACATTGAATAAAACTACATTTACGGATTATACCGCGATTAATCAACTACTTTTACTTATTTTTCATTCCCGACGTTTTGGGTGATTTACAGCACTCATGCTCACGGGGGACTGAGATGTTTGACGTCCCAATGTCACAGCTATCCCTTCAGTTTTTTAATATTAATTTTTTACTGAAGGTAGCCGAGCTAACTATGACATTGGAAGGTCAAACTGTAAAAAATAATTACAAAACATAATTTAGAGGGAATGACGAATTCCAATATGATCGATCTCCTATTATGGCATAGATTTCTACTTTAATCAACAAGCACTTGTGTAATTTTTTTACCTTTATTTTTTGTTTAATATCGCAGGGTACTGATTTCTCGTTATTCAAACTCCATTTCATCCATTCATATAATAAGGACCTATGAAAGTCTATTGCTAAACATAGGCCTTCCCCATAGAATGCCTCATATGAGAGATTTTGCAATAGTTGCCACACTTGTTAGGCCAATCAAAAACCGCAGTTTTTTATAATTTTAAGATGTAATCAGGAAAATCTGCTACCGAGATGGGTAACTGACCCTTTCAGTTTCCCTTCATCGCTTCTTAGGACACCCGCGGGACGATATGGGGTAGCGGATATTCTTACATGCCATGCCAGGCACACGGTTAGTGGTTTTTAACTTTACTAGGATCCACAATAGTTTTTTTCTCATGCATCGTGGAGACAGTTAACATACATAAATTTCGGATTATTTTAGTAGAATTAAGTTATCAAATGAGCACATGGACCATCAGATGGTAAAAGGATGGTTCGGCTTATATGCATCAATATATAATAATGTCCTCCAGTACCGAATTCCGGCCACGGCGGCCTGCCTCAACGGAGGCTAGTGGCGCAGTGTATGCGCAAGCCCAGGTCCTCTCTCTATTCCCTCACTCTCATAATCCGATGGGACGGTAAGCCGACACGACCGGAGAGAGATCAGGCGCAGGACCAACGTCTTTACGTGCTTTCCGAGGCACGGGGTTGAGACACCGCCAACTTCCTGACTCCGGGCAACTACTGAGATTTTCTTGACGGACGAAAACTCAGTAATAATTTTTGGCTCGATCTCATGATCAGCAGTCGCACTACTACAACCACTAGACCAACGAGGCAGTCATCAATATTATATCCTCTATTAAGAATATGAAGAAAAACAAGATGTAATGAATCATTTCCATTGATCATAAACAAATAGACGTACATTTATATGTATAACATTATACATATTTTAATACATAATATTACATAAACTTAAAATCATTCCCTTCCTTGTCTAAAATAAATTTCAACATTATGTACCATAATTTTCTTTGACGAAGTTGTTCGTAGAACTAGCAAAGAATTTCGTCATTGCATTTTATAAAAAAAACTCCTTACTTAAAGTACATTGAAGCACAGACCACGTCTCAATTTTCTTCGAGTAATTGAGATCGACACGACTTGCCGCAGCCACAAAATAGTGAGACTAAAATAACTTAAATAAGCGTTTTCCTTTAGCGTTAACTTTTCTTCAATTAGATTTGTTGACTAGAAACGGTGGAAAGAGTGAACTATACTTTCGAGCATCTCATGAGGGTGAAATTTACTTGGTTCTGTTCGTGTTTATTTTATCTGCTAACTTATTTTCTCATTATTTTTTAACTTTACTTATTTAGATTTTTTACATACATAATTTTGTATATATTTCCATTTTCCATAACATAGATCGACATTACAATCATGCATTGAAACAATTTTTTTCCGGATTTAATCGCTTATATTAATTTATTTTATATTCTCGACGTTTTCGAAAATGATTTAAGAATTAGGTAAACACGTCATGCATGGCGGCGGCGTAAAGAGAATCCACTACCCCATATCATTCGTTCTGTGTCGTGTAGTGGCGGTTAAGAATACGAGTATCCATTACCCCATATCTTCCCGTGAGTGTCGTAAAAGGCGACAGAGGGAAACAGGCAGGAGATGTGCAGCAGCATCTTCCTGATAACAGCAATTTTACAACAAAAAAACTGTGGTTTCCAGCCCACTCGCCAAGCGTGGCAATTACGGCAAAATGGCTACTACGGCTACGGTGAGCAACGACATAAATAAACGGCTTCCAGTGCCCAGCGGTCCCGCTAGTCCTGGCTACGGTGGCAACCATGGTAAGGGGGAGTGGGTGATAAGAATCTCCAGTGGAGGTTCGGTGGACACCTAAGATGACTCGACCTGGCAAAATACAACGCACGCACCCTGAAGACTTACGAGAAGATCCTGGAACTGAAAGAAGAGATAGACAAGTTTCGGTGGAATATTATAGTATTATCCGAGGTCCGAAGAGAGGGAGAGGACACGGTGATTCTTGTATCCGGCAAATTTTCTATGACCGGGAGGGCCGACCATTTGTCCCAAGGAAGTGTTGGATTAATCGTCCACAAGTCTCTCGTTAACAACGTTGTAAAAATTGGGAGCGTGTCGACGAGGGTTACTTACCTTATACTCAGAATCACCAAAAGTTATTCGCTGAAGGTCGTGAAGTTTTACACACCAACCTCGGCACATCCCGATGAACAGGTGGAGGAAATGTATGAGGATGTTTCTAGAGCCATGCATTACTCCAAAATCCACTATACGGTGTAAATGGGAGATTTCAGCGCAAAACCAGACACAAGAAAAGAACGGTGAGCTGAAGGTAGGGAAATTTGGCATAAGGAAATGGAACCCAAGGGGCCAGCAGCTGGCTGACTTCATGGAGAAAGGGGGACTCTTTATGATAAACACATTCTTCCAGAAACAGCCTCACAGAAAGTGGACCTGGTTGAGCCCCGATGGTTCGACAAAAAATTACATTGACTTCATTATGACGACTAGACGGCAACTGTTCACTTATGTGTCATTGATCGCAAGGGTGAAAACTATCAGCGATCACCGGATGGTTAGAGGCACACTGAACGCTAACGTTAAGTTGGAGAGGTCTCGTCTAATGAAGGCAACGCTCCGTCCACCTCGTGCTCTTATCCAAAGTCCCAAAACTTTTCAGCTCGACTTACAAACGCATTTTAAGTGCCTAGAAGACATAAAGACATTTATTCCAATACTGACATCTACAACACTACACATACACATGACAAATTACAATTAAAAATAAAACGAGTGACTTATTAACAAACAAACAAAAAACAGGAAATTAGACTAAAGAAAATAAATACGCCCATTATATGTGTCTGTAATGTGATATGATGAAGTTGTGACGGGGACCGTCTCAGCGTAAGCTGCGATCTTGAAGCGCTGATTTTCAGACGGCCTCGAACAAGTTCGGACGGTCAAACTTTATGCGAGCGATTTTTTTTCTTAAGCTCGTATTCAATACCTCTCCCAGTGTTTTACTAAATAGTTTATAATAATATTTATCATAAACTGTGAGATATGTGATATTAAATTATCATTAAATGTATAATTTAAATTTATGATTAGAAGTATTAAATAAATAGTTCATTCTTAAGTAAAGCACGATCAGTTGTTTATACTTCCCTTCTGTTCGTTTAGTAATATATATATATATATATCGTTTAGTCATATATACATATAAATGACAAGCTGGTGGAAACTGTCCATGCGGTCGGAGCTAAGTTCTGCAAGACCCGCCGCAGAAGAACACAAAAACTCTCCGATCACACTCTTAACCCTTCAATCTCTAAGCGGTCGAATTCGACCGCGGCGCTATTCCGTCAAAATTCAAGCGGTCAGATTCGACCGCGCTCACCCACAGCACTTTAAAACATTAAACCATACACCACGAAACCAGAATTTCTATGTAATTTATTCTACTCTCGTGCTTCTTCTGCCACGCCCAAGTTTTACTACCATTCATTAAGAACTAAGACAGCATTGTGAATTGCCATTAATGCGTTTTTTTAATACTATGACTTCCTACAGTAATATGAAATATTAGTGTAAAAAAGATTTGATTCTTTTTTTTTGGCGGTATCAATGAGAACAAATAACGAATAAGTTTTACTTAGTTTATGATTACCTTTTTTAAGACGAAAATGTACTATAGCATTTCGGAAACAAAGAACTGAAATGAAATTTTGAGGTCTTCGTTTTATAGAAAACAAGAATTTCCTTTACACAATACTTCTTATAACACAATATTCACCGTACACAGTTCAATTTCAATGCCTTTTCCACGAACGATCGAAAATACACAAATAAATTCCATTCTTGTGTTGTTGACTACGCTGTTTGCCATTCCCATTTTATTTAATATATTTCAAAGTTACATAGATTATTATTAATATCTTTATTATTTGGTCTTTTTTGTAGGAACAAAGTTGAAAAAAGAGCACAAAGTCCACCTAATGGTGAGTATGCCGTAGCTGTTAGATACGTAACACCTATCAACGATTAAGAACTAAAATACAAATGCAAAATTTCCCTGAAGGGTAAAATGAAAAGCCTCGATATTTGTCAAGTTTTTTCGCTTCTCTATACTTACTACTACGGTGGAAATATTCTGCCTTTTGACGATGTGGTAGCGTGATCCTTCTCCGGTCGGTCCGTTCCAGTCGTCACTTGACATAATAAATTAATCCTCATGTTAACTCTAATAAATAAATGCGTTTTCTATTTATTGCATCCATCCATCCAACCAATCTTTCTATTCACAAGCCACTGCTAAACATAGACCTAACACATAAATTGCCTCATAGTGAAGATTTTGCCATGCTTTTGTATAAAACGACTATTTTATATGTGACCAGGATAAATAAATATGTTTTGATCTTTCTGAATGATCTTTCTAAAGGTTTAATAATAGGCCTTTTGCAATATTTATGGCGTGATCGTCTTAGTAAGGATCCTTATTTACGTTGTGTTTGCTTAGTAACTTTAAAAGTTCTTTAAGGTGTCTTTTCGAAGAATGAATATTCACTAGAGCAATTGAAAACAATTGGTAGTGCCTTATAAGTGAACCCCGTTCACGAAGACAGGGTATGGGTGTGCGTTTACAGTCCAAGTTTACCTCGGTCTCAAACGCTTGTGATGCAGTCAACACACCACTATAAAAATCGTTTTCAAGTCCCACTTTAATTAATATAATGCTTTTACATATTTACGACCTTCCACATGTTTACTTTATTTCATAGATCTTACTATTATATTATGTATTTAATATATAGTAATTATGTAATTATTGCTCAAAAAATAATTTTACTAAAACTTTATTACATGGTTGTTTACAGACAGAAAAGATAATCTAAATCTAAATTAATTGTAAAGATTCCAAAATAAACTATGTTCAACGTATGTAAAATGAAAAGCTTATTATTTTTTGGTCGTGTTGAGAACATATTATATAAAGTCGTTTTTATTATTATCTCATGAAGAAATAAACAAATCAAGCAATTGCCGCCGGCAAAACAACTTCGAGATTGGGCGTTTTAAAACTCTCCCCACTTTAGTGCTTTTTGCTCGAAAATTGTGGAGAGGGAGTTAACGTTTTCATTTTAAAGGAATATATAGCAAACATTACAAAAGGTGAGAAAATTAATCAAGTTTGTTTTTTTTTACAACAGGTTGTGATATCCAAAAATAATCTTTATTGAAAAAAAAAACTAACATACGTACATAAACTCAAACCTGTCGCCTAGAGGGGTAGGCAGAGACTACGGACTTCATTTGGCATGATCCTGACACACCTCTCTCACCTCCTTTACATCCATGTATCTACGAATACACGCTTGTCGGCTAATGGTACTACTATTGTGGTCCATTTTCAAAATATTGCCAATTTGGTCGATAAACCTTCGTCTAGGGCATCCCTTACCCAACTCTGCCTATCACATCTGCAATATAAAGGACATTGTTCTGCGTCCATACAATGTTCGCCTAAGAACCAACATTAACAAAAAATACCTTTTTAAGTCTTAAATTATACATAATTGTATGTAAGGACAATAACTCTTGACGGACACTTCCGAAAACAGAGATATTAGCAGTTATCGTAGAGATTTTGAGGTTATCTTTTATTTTTATGAAATATTACTATGTTATTGCTAATGTAAGCAGTTCAGTCTTAGCCTAGCACTTATACGGTAAATAAAACTCAGGTTTTGATTAGGTATTTGTTTTATACATACCAATTAAATACAATTTATAGACACATTTGGCAACCAAAGTAATGATTGATACTATTAACCATCATTACTTTCGAGCAAAATATTATTCAAGAATTGAGCATGGGGTTGATATTTTCTTGGTATCGGGCCCAACTTAAATACCATATTATGGTCATAACATGAGCGCAGCAAACTATAGTTCTGGGCCCAACAACACAATTACAACGATATTTTTTTACTGCCTCCCTCCCAATTTCTGGCTCATCAACCAAAATGTATACAAAATAAGTTTTACTACTAATATGGCGGCTATGTATTCTCTCTCTCTCTCAAGAGCGATACATTTTCAAAATGTTGTAAATGTAATTCACTAATCAGTAATCAACTCCTGTTTGACCTCCATGCAAACTTCAACAACATAAGTACCAATCGCACGTCTGACGCCTATCTATTTTATCGTCTTGTCATCTGTCAACATAATTTTTTTTGCGTGGCACAATGTTGATTGGCCAATGAGAGTACAATAGTATTGTTATTTTTAATGAATACACATGATTTTACTGTATTCCAGTTCCTTGTGTTGTATAATAATCTTATGTATATTTCGAATTATTAACGTTTTCATACCATATTTGAGTTTATGACAACTTTTGAAATACTGTTAAATATAAGAGGTATTGTGCGATTAGCCAAATCACAGGAGCCCAGACGCAGCAAATTAATAAAAAAATGCGCACAAAGCTTAAAATCTAAAAAGTCCTTTTTATTTTGACTCCATAATTCAGAAGTGTCCGTCACTATCTAATGAATGTTATCTAATGCATAAGTAAGGATAAGAATTTTAGTAATTGTCAAATTTATATTGGTTCTTAGGCGAGATTTAACAATGTCCTTTACTTTGTCACTCTTTCTTTGTTCATTCTTTCTACACGACCAAACTACCGAAGCATTCCTTTCTTTAATGTCGCAACATCAGCTTGCACACCACATTTTGCTCTTATCACAAAATTTCTCACCCTGTCATTCAGATTCAGCACTAGCATACTACTTAAAGACCGCATTTCTACAGCATTTATTCTACTTTTGCGCTTCTTCTGCCACACCCAACTTTCACTACCATAGATTAAAGTAGGGGTTAACACATCATTATGAATTACCATACGTGTCTTTTTTGACACCAGAGTGTAGAGCCCCATTCATTCTATTTCCTGCATTCGCTCGTTGTTCTATATCCTTATCATTCCACCTTTCCTGCTAAATACATATCCCAAATACACGAACCATCCATTTTCTCAATCAACTCGCCTTCTATTTTTATTTCACATTACGTTTTACTTTCTCCTCTTTCAAAAACCTCTCATCACTCAATCACTCATCTTACTTGCGTTCACTTTCAAACTAATTTCGGGTTTACATTTATTATTATTACAGCCATTCATAAGTTCACTGCTAAACATAGGCCTCCCGCAAGGAAGGTTACAAAGTACGATTCTAAGCTACCTGTATCAATAGACTTACTGCATCTCTTACCAGGTCCGCTTTTTACCGTACACTTATTTCTAGTACGAGGCTACCACTCGAGAACCTTACTTTTCCATCGGTTGTCGGTCCTTTCAACAATATGGCTGGTCTACTTTAGTTTACTGATGATTTGGTTACCTTTAAAGTATGTAAATGATCAAGTACTGTATAAAATTATAAATTTAAATAGTGTTAGCTATTTTTAAATTTTATACCGCGAAGTAAATAACACGTCCCAAAGAAGTAAGGTCAGTGGACGTAAAATATGGATCACGCAAATATATAGGCAGTACTTTGTAATTTTATGGATCAATTTCTCATATTTAACAAAAACAACTTTTTAAATTAAATAAAAACAAAGCGCACTTATAAAGAGTTCGATAGACGACTGATTCAGTTTATACTGTAATACCCCTGGGGCTATTTTCGCAACGTCCGTTTAATTGAGGTACATAAAACCAATACCGGGTTACCTTGATTTATTGACATTATTCAACTGAAAATGCTACAAGATTTACCTTACATGTTACTTAGATTTCGTTTATTGATATTTACTCCAATTTGTAAGGTCCTTAAAGATTCTTTTCGGTGAAACTACATTTTGATTTAAAGAATCTTTAAGCTATTTCGTTGCGTAAGTATAATTTCGTCTTAAGACGCATCTAAGGGAAAAATATTATGTTTTCTGATGGATGGCATTATAGCTATGTTGTTTAAGGTAGTTCCCACATCAACCGATAGATCGTCGATAACTTAAACTTACTACTACTTCTTAAAATCTACCTCCTTTCACGCGGCAAAACAAAAACAGGTTAAAACAATGGCGAAATCGTTAATAAGTGTGTATGCAGTGAAGTTAGCTCGATCGATATTTTCTACCACATCGATCGATCGAAGTGAGTGGAATGAGGTGAATTGGGTTGCTGTAATTCTATATGACCTAATTTGAATTGGCTGCATTTAGAGTTCCAACTTTTATTGAGTTTTATATTATAATTTAAATTAGGGCCATACTCAACCTTTTTATAGGGGCTACAAACACGTTTCTACGTGGTAGAGCCGTGCTTCAGTTATATTAGAAGTATAGTGGTAGCACAAATGGGTCGGCTCGACCGGGGAAGGACCACGCTCTCACAGAATACCAGAGTGAAATAGTAGCTTAATGCTGCTGTATTTCGTATGGTCAGTGTAGAGAACCGGAGATCTTTTTTACTGGAAACGAGGCATTCTATCTTAGTCCTCACGGGTGATAACGCATCTGCATTTTGATTCGTAATCGAAGATAGATCTAGATGTCTATGCAACCACACACACGCCACAGCAACCACTTACCATCAGGTGGACTGTGTGCTCGTTTGTCACCCTATCCTATAAAAAAACGTTTCAGTCATGGTGTCGAAGACCGCAAGCAAAAATTATTTAGGTCTTAATTAAAAGGTAATTCAGAGCCAACGATTTATTTACTTTATTAATGAAAAAAGAAGTTTTAACAAAGATGTTTATATGTTATATGCGATTTTTGATATTGTGAACACATTTCAAAACATTTCAAGATCTTGCTAATCGCTACATGCTATCGTTATTACATCATCCAGATGAGAATGCGTAAGTTTGTTTCTGTACAAATTCTTTGAGTATTTCGTTTTTGAAAAATACGATTCTCACACTATTTCTTCATCATAAATGCTTAGATTTTCCTCGAATGCAAACACTTTGTTTGCCATATTGTAGACAATATTATTTTCACCTTCGACTCCGATCGAGACTATTTAAGTTTTTTTCCGTAATATTACATAGAATTGCTAAAATACACCACCATTCATCATTTTCTAATTCAGGGTACACTTTATTATTTTACTTTAAAAACAGAATTATTTCATTCTGTAAAGAAAAAAGCTTTCCATAACTTTTCCTCTCCGCCATCTCACCGTGGTATATAAAAGGAAGCCGTTATACTGACTTGTCTCTTCTTCTAGAAGGATTTTAAATCTTCTATGGTTCAGTGCTCTTGCTCGTATATAATTGACAATATTGATAACTGTCTTTATTACAGCTTCTATTTCTGGATTTACAACACACGCCGCCAAGTTTTCTTGGTGGATAATGCATAGAGTATGTTTGAATTAGACTATATTTAATTACACACTCACAGAATGCAACGTGGTTAACAGGTGGTTACCGCGTGCTCGGCAGTGAACGGAAACAAAGTGAGAAAAGTCGGCACGGTTGAAAAATAAGAAATTATATTTTTTTGAATACATGTGAAGTACACCCATTAGGGTAGCACGGCGGACATTTTATTGCCAGAAAACCCTCTAAGAAATGAGAGGAGACATGTGCCCAGCAGTGGGACGTATATAGGTGGTAATTTTCACTTTTTTATCTTCAAGAGTATGACAGCGCAAAATAGCAGCTTAAGGCTGCTGTTTGCTGGTCTGGTACTCAAGGTTTACTAGTATGGGTATCACTTTATTATTTTACTACTGCATTATACATAATACACACATACAAATATTATGCCAAAATAATCTCAAAAATTTATGAATTTTACTTTTGAGTTAATGTTTTATTGTTCTTTTGAGAAACTGCTGATACGCCAGTACAACCTTTAAGCTTTGACAGCGCGCGACATGTTAATCTCCCGTTCGCTCGGGACCTTTATGGCGGGAAAATTTGCAAATTAGCAAATTTTTTGCTATATTGCAAATTTTGCTATATTTTCACTTTGAGACAATATTTATGGATAAAACGATAAAAAAAAACAATAATAATATTTTATCTGTGTGACATTTAGAACAATATTTCTAAAATAGTTTTGTGTGAATTTGAAATAAATACAACGTCAAGTTATTTGAAATATGTAAGAAAACTATTTTTACTTACATTTTACACTAAAAATAAATGAGAATTTGAAAAATAACACATTTATGACCCAACCGCCATAATGGGCCTTCCAGATTTTGAAGTACTTTTGGCAATTTACTTTTCACTTTTATACCACAAATTATATATATATATATACGTGTTCACTATATTACAAGGAATATAGGTAAAAAAGTATAATACTTTCGTTTTTAGTCCAGACACAAATATAAAATTCTATAAAAAAGACGGAGCACTTTCATCAAAACGACAGGTGGAACGCCGAAAGTTCAGAGTGATTTCTTTTTTTTTTTCTAAGAAACATTGCCAGGTTATGAATCTTTGATACTATTATCTATTGCATAGTGTCTGTGGTTTTGTTTAAAACGAAAAAATATTTTTTTTATAGGTACACATTTTTACATAATTCTGATCAAATTCGTGCTCTACTGAGTGAACGGGAGGTAGGTATTGTACGATCTAAAGTGCGCATGGCTTGGTTAACGAACAAAATTAAACGGACGTCTGGTTCGTTTCCTTTCGTTGAACGGAGAAAATAGTAGTTGTTCTCAAGAAAAATGGTTAATTCAGTATTATCAGTGTCTTAATTACCGGAGTTAATAATTAAAAGTTAAGAATAATAACAGCTATAGGTTTAAAAAATAATAGAAAAATCATCTCTTAAACAGGTGGTTAACAGTTTTTTTGATAAATTATGGCAATGGGTGTAAAGGTGCACACACTCCACCTGATGGTAAATGGGTGGTGGGCCCTAAGATATGTATATTGTTACGAGCTTGAGGTTCGTGACAATAAAAATTGCCGATAAAATTACCTAAATTAACACTTTAATTTACTTTACACAAATTAAATTTAAAAACACTAATAATTAAACACACTTATTCACTTTATTCCGCTCCGAAGCTTCGCTTGTTTCGCCAAATCAACACTACTCCGATCGCATCTTGCAGCGCCTACTTATATAAATTAGCAAAATATCCAGAATGTTCAAGTAAACACGCGCAAGGTACCGAGAGTTCGAGTTTTAAACTTCAAGAAGTTTAGTTCTTCGGTTCGAGACTAGATGGCGCTAGTGCGCCGATTTGAGGCATTGGAGCGCGTAACACTGCCCCCTCCTAAGACATGCTCGTCCCGAGCATTATCGGTCCCATAATAACGCGCTAGGCGATCCACATGGACGATCTTAGGAGTCCCTCTTGCGCCTTTCTGTATCCGGTAGGTTACATCGTTGATCCTGGTCACAATCCGGTACGGGCCGTCCCATTTAGCTTGAAGCTTAGGAGATTTCCCTTTGCTGCGGACTGGATTGTGCAACCACACAAGTGAACCTTCGTCGAATCCTTTGTTGTTCATTTTGCGGTCATACCGGGTTTTCATCTTTTCAGACATTTGCTGGCCCGATTGTCTGACGTGCTCATAAACGTCATTCATTTTGTTCCGAAAGTCATTTGCATAATCGATTATACTGCGTGGAGCATCAGGTGGTATCCCGGTGATCAGGTCTGCAGGCAGCCGTAATTCTCTTCCAAAGTTTGCGAAAGCTGGTGTCACTGCTGTACTTTCGTGAACAGCGCTTCGATATGACAACAAAAACGGTTGTATGTGCTTGTCCCAATCTCGTTGCCGATTGTCTACAACTTTTGCTAGGTACCTCTCCAATGTCTGATTAAATCGTTCTACCATTCCATCAGATTGCGGGTGATAAGAAGTCGTTCTTGTTTTATGAGTACCCATAACTCGGCAAGTTTCCTGGAATATTTGAGACTCAAAATTCCTTCCTTGATCGCTGTGAATCTCTAAAGGTACACCAAAACGACAGAAGACTTCATGAACTAGCTTATCAGCAACTGTTGAAGCTTCTTGATTTGGAATGGCGAAGACTTCTGGCCACTTAGTGAAGTAATCCATCACAACCTTGAAATACCTGTTACCGCTTTCACTCTCCGGAAACGGCCCCGCCACGTCAATGGCTATTCTCTCCCATGGTGCACCAACATTGTACAACTTCAATGCACCTCTACTACGAGTCTGAGGTCCCTTTACAGCCGCACAACTTGTACATTTGCGACACCAGTCCTCGACATCGTTTCGACAGTGGACCAGTAAAACCGTTCTCGGATCTTCAGTAGAGTTCGTTTAACTCCCAGATGGCCTCCTGAATAATCATTATGGTACAGCTGTAGAACATCCGGTACTTTAGCTTTAGGGACAACCATTTGTAAACGACAGCTGTCTCCCCGAACATTTTCCCATTTACGGCACAGAACTCCATCCTGAAGCAGCAAGCTGTCCCACTGGGCCCAATAGCTTTTATTGGTCGAACTCATCGCTGAGATGTCGCTCCACTGGGGCTTGGGACCACTGGCCTTCATCCATTTCAGGATCGGCTTGATGTCCGGATCTTCCTGCTGTGCACGTCGTAAGCTGTCCTTCCACCCGTTGCTGAGGTGGTCTGCCCTGAGCATCCTCACGGATACCACTTCCTTACTCTCTTGCCTAGTACAATGTTTGCAATCTTCAGGACAAGGTCTTCTTGACAATGCATCTGCGTTGCCATGAGATTTCCCGTTGCGATGTTCGATCTCGAAGTCGTATTCCTGCAGTAGTTCAATCCACCTCGCAACTTGTCCTTCTGAATTTTTAAACTGCAATAGCCATTTTAGTGCAGCATGGTCAGTTCGTAAGTGAAATTTTCGCCCCAGAAGATATTTGCTAAAATGCTGCAACGACTTTACCACAGCTAGCAATTCGCATCTTGTGATACAGTAGTTCCTTTCCGGTTTTGACAACGACTTGCTGAAGTACGCTATCACGACCTCTTGGTCACCAATTCCGTTGAGACAACACACCGCCAAGTCCTATATCACTTGCGTCTGTGTCAACTATAAATTCTTTGCTTGCATCAGGGTATCCCAAAATAGGTGTTTTGCACAGACGGTCCTTGAGCTCCTGGAATGCGATATTGCAACTTTCATCCCCGCAGAAATGTCGCTTCTCCTCGGTTAGCTTGTGCAGAGGTTTGGCTATATCTGCAAAGTTCTTCACAAATCGCCGGTAATAGGAGCACAAACCCAAAAATTCTCTAACCTTCGTCTTGTCTTTTGGAACCGGCCAATCCTTGACAGCGGCGATTTTCTCTGGATCTGTGCGGAAACCTTCTTCCGATAATACAAACCCCAAAAAGTTAACTTGCCGTTGGAATAGTGAACATTTCTTCGGGCTCAACTTGAGGTTGGCACTCTGAGTCTTCATGAGCACGCGTTCCAGGTTTTGAAGGTGTTCCTCAAACGTACGGCCTATGATGATGATGTCATCCAAGTAGACCAGACAGGCATCGCCAATTAGCCCGGTAAGTACAAGTTTCATCAGCCTTACAAACGTTGCTGGAGCATTGCACAACCCAAACGGCATTACTTTAAATTGACACAGACCCTTTCCCGTCGAGTATGCAGTTTTCTCCTTATCCTTAGGGTCAATTTCAACTTGCCAGTAGCCACTTTCAGTGTGCTAAACCACTTTACTCCTGTAAGCATGTCCAGCGTGTCATTAATTGTTGGCAAGGGATAGCTGTCCTTCTTCGTAACGTCATTCAGACGGCGGTAGTCAACACAAAACCGCATGCTGCCATCCTTCTTCTTCACCAGCACCACTGGTGAACACCATGGACTAGATGAAGGTTCAATAACACCATCCCTTCACCATTCCCTCAATCATGGTTTCCACTTCCTTTTCACGTGCTACCGGCAATCGTCTTGGCCGCTGACGGATAGGCAATTCTTCACCTGTGTTTATTTTGTGTTGAACTAAGCCAGTCTTTCCTATGTCAGCATCGTTTGATGAGAATACATCGGCGTACTTGAGTAACAACTTCTTCGCCTTGACCAATTCGTTTGGGGAGAGAACACTGCGACAGTCTTCCAAAAGTGTGGTCACTCTCGTTTCTGCATCCTTGCTGGGGGTCCCACTCGATATATATTGGCACCGACGTAACCAATCCACTTCCTCACAAGTACCAATCAGTGTGTCTTTTTCTATAATCTGTTCCCGGTCGCAAAGGTTCAGCACACGTACTCCTGAGATGTAAGTGGCCCTAACCAAGGTTCGAGCTACTTTCCATGGAAGGTCATTGTTTACCCTTTCCACAAGTACACAACGGTGAACTTGCCCAGCGTTTCGAGGAAGACTAACCGGAACAATCGTTTCCGATCTCGGCGGAAGAACAGTCTTCTTAATGCTGTACACGTTCCCTGGTAACGCATCTTCCATAAAAAGTTCCTCCTGTCCACATTTCAAAACACCTTGCTTAACGTCGATCTCACAACAATTATTCCTCATAAAGTCTAGGCCTAGGATGCAGTCGTCCATTATATCAGCCACGATGACATTATGCAGGTAGATCACGTTGCCTAGCTTCAACTCCATCTCCTTCTCTCCACGGACGGGTATACGCTGACCGGTAGCTGTTACCAAATTAATGCGTTCTCGGTTGTATGCGGAGTCCCCAAGGAACTGACTTATAAGTTGGGAACTGACAACCGTACGAGAGGCTCCAGTGTCTATGGTCAGTTTACACGGCATTCCGTTGACCTCGCCCTTGATGATTAGACTGTTCCCATCATGGGTTTGTGAGATCGATATCCTTGGGGCTCTTTTAACATCAGCCAGCATCCGCCCCGCATTTCTGGCTTTTACTCGTTTCCCTGCTGCTGCTGGGCGGTGCTGTTGGCCGCACTACCCTCCTGGGATCGTTCACCTTCCCTTTCTAGGGTTCGCTTAGGGCAGCTGGATCGAAGATGGCCCTTTTCCCCACAGCCATAGCACCTTGGGCTGTATCCTTTGTTGTGGTCGCGAACTGTAGCTGCTGCAACCTCCCTGACGCGATGGGAGCGATGATCCTGCCGCACGGCTTCCACTTCCAGTGCATGGGCCAAGGCGTCCTTAAGCGTCTCGTGGTGCCCGAGCCTCACAGCAGCTCTGACTTCCAGGTCGCGGATGCCGTCGATGAATGTCTGCACCAGGTTCCCTTCAATGAGCGCAGGTACAGACCGGTATGCTTTTCGCACCAGCTTCTCCACTTCTAGAGCCCACTGCTGCAGGTTTTCGTTGATGCGCTGCACACGATCTTTAAGCTGCGCACGAAAGACGTGTTCCAGGTGAGCGTCGCCATATCTCGCCTCCAATGCCTCAAGGAGTTGCTCATAAGTCACTTCCTCGCCGAGAGCTTCCAGAACTGTTAAGGCCTGGTCGCGCAGGCCTAGTGTGAGAGCAGTCATGGCCTGACTTTTATTCCAGCCGTTCGCCTTCATAACAGCCTCGAACTGGATTTTGTAGGCTGACCAGGAAGAAGTCCCGTCGAATGGTGGCACCTTGAACCCACGTAGCGAAGGTGTAGTAGCTACTACGGGAGCTGTAGTTCCCTCCCCAAGTTTGAGTTCGTCAAGTGATTTCCTCATGTCAGCCATTACGTTGTCAACCCGATTGTTCACTTGGTCAATTCGGGTTTCAGCTTCCGACAGGCGGTTTTCATGTTGAGCAACCTTATCCTTCACCTCCCTTATCTCTTTCCCGAAGGTAGCGTGAAGGTCCTTCATGAGAAGCATCTGTTCCTCCTGTCGGCGGGCCTGTTCTGCCTGTCCGCCCCACAGCTGCTCTTCCAACCGACGGATCTGTTCCTGCAGCATCACCATCAGGGCGCCTAAATCAGGTGCTGCAGATGCAGGAGCTACTGACGAACCGGCCTCCGTTGCCGGCGGCTGGCCCTCCGACGTCTGCGGCGTTGCACCACCAAATCTTCTCTGGTCCGTCTCATGCTGGCGTTGACTGCGGGTACGAACACCGTCTGTTTCCTCCTTAGGTAAAATCGGCATGATTTTATCCCACTTCTGATACCAATTGTTACGAGCTTGAGGTTCGTGCCAATAAAAATTGCCGATAAAATTACCTAAATTAACACTTTAATTTACTTTACACAAATTAAATTTAAAAACACTAATAATTAAACACACTTATTCACTTTATTCCGCTCCGAAGCTTCGCTTGTTTCGCCAAATCAACACTACTCCGATCGCATCTTGCAGCGCCTACTTATATAAATTAGCAAAATATCCAGAATATTCAAGTAAACACGCGCAAGGTACCGAGAGTTCGAGTTTTAAACTTCAAGAAGTTTAGTTCTTCGGTTCGAGACTAGATGGCGCTATGCGCCGATTTGAGGCATTGGAGCGCGTAACAATATCAATATATGTATATCTATATAATATCTATATATAACCGTGGTTTTTTTTATGTTAAGTCCTTATAAGGAAGACGCTGTTGCCCATCTCGTAAGTTCTATCCCTCTGTCTCCTCTTACGACATCCACGGGATTACAAATTGAGATAGTGGATATTCTTGCACCGCTTTGCTTCACGATAAATGAAATTCCTCTTTTCCTGTAAAAACTTTCTTCAATTCTCTACAATCACCGTACGAAACAGCAGCAGTTATATGCTATTTTACGTATACTTCAATTATTTATTTGTATTTGTAACTTGGTACATCTCCGGTCAAGCCGACCCATTACTGGTGGTGGTGCAGATATAAATTTTTCCTCAACTAGATATGGTATTTAATTTCTACTATTGGTTATTGTGGTTTAAGAGTTACAAGCTGTTACTTGGTGCATTGTTGCTGCAGATGATATAATTGTTGTTATAATTTTTGGAAGAATTATATCGTATAATTTGGAATAAAAATATTTTCTTTGAAATTGATTATTATACAATTTTCAAATAAAGGAGATGGCCAAAAATTATATGAACCTGCGCCCCAGACTGTACAGAGATGATATCTTTATCATTTGAAAGTACAGATCTTCTATATAAAGAATTGGAAAAGTACATGTAGTAGTACATGCAGTAGTAGACAAAAGTTATGAAGATTTAAAAAAGTTGATTTTGGCAGTCAGTTTTTATCATTATTACACAATGTAGATATTAATAAAGTTCCAATTCATGAGTGTTATGTAGGTTAATGTATATGCATTATGATTAGGATGTATCCTAACCAGTTTAGCTATAAAAACAAGGTCAGCAGTTTTTTTCAGTCCTTGAAATTAATATTTGTAACTAGTTTTTGTAACATAACTATTATTGATCGAAGTATATTAGACAGAAAATAATTAAACTTACGTATTACACCGTTTATAATTAGTGAAGCACTCGCATAGGGCTACAGCATTTATTAAATAAAAGTAAAATACGTTAAAACACAAATACGAAGGAAAAACGTACATATATCATAAACCAAAAAACGGCGCGTAAGTCGGTAAACGTGAATCATATCAAGTCGGTTGTTGTTGTTTTTATTATTCGCTAGAGAGAGTAGACAAAAGAACTAAGCCATACAGCCTTGTCATTTTTAGAATTTTGAAGTATAAAGGCCGGAACCAAGTCTTATTTTTCTTCTTTCCATCTCTTCAAAAACCATAAAGGCCGAAGCCAAGTCTTATTTTCTTTAATTCTTCATATTTTCAAAAACCACAAGGGCTAAAGCCTTCTTTATATTATAATCTTTATAAGTTTCAATTCATATAGATTTATCAGTCCAGTTTCAAAGTTCCCGCGTTTTATTTCTTTTCTTCACAATATCCTGATGCATCACATTGCGAAGTCCTTGGGAGATTTCGACGACAGCTCAACCCAGCGGACAGTCGATGACGACAGCTACTCAAGTTCGTAAGGCGCCTAAGCGATCAAAATAACTTGAGGTTTATATCGACATCAAATCACTTGTTTCATCGTTTTCTTTAATTGTTCACATGCGTGGACACTTCACAAAATCGCATCACTTTTACGAATCAAAATCCACTTCAAACCATTATTCAAGCGACAAAACAGTAGTGACAATCCGCCTACGGCCAAGTTCGCGCCAAAACTCCATATCAAGTCGGACATTGAGGGTATGTTCCGAAATACAACGCAGTGTACTGTCCAATGCAAATGACGTCATGAATCGACGCTATACCGGTGATTCGTTGCAAAACATTGGACAGTATATGACATCATACTTTTGCGCCATTTGGAAAAGTGTTGGCGATTATTTTGTCATTTTGTGCTTCAAAAATCATTATATCCTCCTAATGGATATACCATCAATTATTCTATAATTTTTTGTATTGGAATAAATAGAAACAAATTTTGACGTGCTTCATTCGGCAAACACTCAATTAAAAATTGTTTTATTATGGCCGGATAACCGACACAATATGGCGGCAGCACGCTAGTACAATAAAGTGTCAAATTATGACGCATTTGCATTGGACAGTACACTGCGTTGTATTTCGGAACATACCCTGACACTTTGACTGTTTTGATGCTTGACGGACGGATTCAGTGTTGCAAGTACTAAAGTAAAGTTACCCTACCTTATAATGTAAACTACATTTTTAAGCCGTTTCTGTATTAAGCAAATATATAAAATCATATCCTTTAGTGTAATTCAATTATTTTTATGTATTATTTCATTAATTGAAGGCTTGTTTTTATACATAAGATATCATAAATAAAGTACTTTTATGAGTTTAGATATTGTTTTTCCCTACTCCAATCTTTTTAAGTATTATATGGCCACATTAAAGGTGATATAGAGTGACTTCTAAGAGAAGAAATAACTTCAAATACTTTTAAACTTGATTATTTTTCAACAGCTGCTATGAAATGTCCATAGTTATTCAAAACTCTTTTTTTTTATTTTATTTAAGTTAATAGCAACGTTAAGTTAATAGCAAAAATGTCTTGTTTTTGTACAGCTTGGGGCAAATTTTGGCCATCTCATTTGTCGATACGATACGCGCGCCATCTACTGTAAATTAATTGTACTATGCCAACAACCATTGCGCAAATGCAAGCAATAAGTTGACAAAGTTTCATCTAATAAGTTAGATTGGATGAACGGTATGGCAGCGCGTAAAATACGAACAAACAAACAACATTAATTTTTATATTATAGATTAACATTGAAATGAACCAACCAACTTTTATCCAATCCATATTATCCTACTTCTTCAACATTCTTTACAAGTTCACATCTGAACAGTCTCTGCCGGTTTACCAGATCATAGCATCAAAAGTCAAGGCCTTTTCAAGTTGCTGCTCGTCACCGGTCTCGATGTTTTACGTTAAAATCCTAATCGATCAATGTCGATCGATTGGTGAGGTAGCTTTAGCTGATCGATAAATACCAGTTGATAAACCGTTGTTCAATCATCGCTTCTTCGATTATTGATTAACCTTTACGATCATTGATTAACCGAGGTTTGTGTGGGCTCATCATCAGTATCTTATAAAACGTTTTCGGAATAAGACGCGTAATTGTTGATTACCCTCTCGCACGTATTATTACGCAGAATACTACTAGCCCTGACGGCGTTAGCAACAGGGTACTGAAATCTCTCTCAGCGCCATTTGTCTGCCTCCTATTAGGTATTTTCATAGGACTCAGGGCCTGAGTCCTATGGAGCTGTAAGTGCCGCATAGGCTAGCAGCACCAACATCATGAAACCAGAGACAAATGCAAGAAAAAGTGTTATAGGTCATATATTTATATGCAAGGAAAAGTGTTGCAGGTCAGGTATGCAGGTATTTATTTAGATTATGTAAATAAAAGAATAAACTTTTATCAAAAATTAATGATTTTTCGGGGAAAAAAATATTAATATGTCAAAAGGGGAAAAATTTGACGTCGTTCAGAATGGTCGACTCCGCAATAAAAAAGTTGTGTTCTGAACATGTGGTAAGACTAATATCAGTTCCAAGAACGTTGTTCTTTCCTTCAGATGGTATAAGCAACTGTTTGGGGAGACTTAAAGTCTTAACTAATAGTCTACCGGTCTTCCCAGGTCAACCTAGTCAACCAGGACAACCCGGCTACCCAGGGCAACAAGGATCGCCCGGTCAACCTGCCTACCTAGGTCAACCTAGTCAACCAGGATAACCCGGCTACCCAGGGCAACAAGTACCTCCCGGACAACCTGGCTATCCAGGTCAACCTAGTCAACAAGGACAATCCGGCTACCCAGAGCAACAAGGACAGCCCTGACTACAGGACTTCCCAGGTCAATCTAGGCAACAAGGACAACCCGGCTACCCAGGGCAACAAAGACCGCCCGGACAAACCTGACTACCTAGGTCAACCTAGTCAACCAGGATAACCCGGCTATCCAGGGCAACAAGGACCGCCCGGACAAACCTGGCTACCAAGGTCAACTCAACAAGGACAATCCGGCTACCCAGGGCAACAAGGAGCCGGGAAGGACAATCCGGCTACCCAGGGCAACAAGGACAGCCCGGACTACAGGACTTCCCAGGTCAACCTAGTCATAAAGGACAACCCGGCTACCTAGGGCTAAAAGGACCGCCCGGACAACCTGACTACCTGGATCAACCTAGTCAACCAGGATAACCCGGCTACCCAGGGCAACAAGGACGCCCGAACAACCTAGCAGCACCAACATCATGAAACCAGAGACAAATGCAAGAAAAAGTGTTATAGGTCATATATTTATATGCAAGGAAAAGTGTTGCAGGTCAGGTATGCAGGTATTTATTTAGACTATATAAATAAAAGAATAAACTTTTACCAAAAATTAATGATTTTTCGGGAAAAAAATATTAATATGTCAAAAGGGGAAAAATTTGACGTCGTTCAGAATGGTCGACTCCGCAATAAAAAAGTTGTGTTCTGAACATGTGGTAAGACTAATATCAGTTCCAAGAACGTTGTTCTTTCCTTCAGATGGTATAAGCAACTGTTTGGAGAGACTTAAAGTCTTAACTAATAGTCTACCGGTCCTCCCAGGTCAACCTAGTCAACAAGGACAATCCGGCTATCCAGGGCAACAAGGACAGCCCGGACTACAGAACTTCCCAGGTCAACCTAGTCAACAAGGACGACCCGGCTACCCATGGTAACAAGGTCCGCCCGGACAACCTGGCTACCTTTTTTTTACGGGGGGGAAATCCTCATGGACTGCCTCTGCCTGGGGAAAGGCGGAGGGGTGTGCCGGACTCTTACCGGCTAAACCACCCCGGTGTCTCCTCGCACGTGCACGCGAGGGGCCGCGGGAATCCAAATTCTTCCGCAGCCCCACACTAGTGCTGGACCGGTCTGTACGGGCCTCGTCTCCTGCACGGGGTAGTAAGGTGTTCAACTACCCCGTGTATCACCTCAGAGGCGCGCGCCGACACCCACGCGTGCCTCCGCCTCGGGTCCATCGAATAGGGGGGGCGGGGGCTTCCCCTAGTCCCTCGCCCCTGGACTCATTCACGGGTGCTGGAAAAGGGCGTTGTCCGCCCTTCTTCTGCGCCCGGTGCGCCTTCTGCGGCCAGGGAAGGGAGTCGAGATCTCCCTCTCCCGTTCCGCAGTTTCCTTCTGCAACATCACGTCCTCACAGAAGGACACCACTGCATCTCACGATTCTGCGCTATCGACCATCCTCCGCACCAAGGCCGACAGCGACAGATCGCCTCCTACTTCATTTGTGAGGACACGGCGCTGCTGCTCCCAAGCTACACACTCGGCGAGCGTGTGTCGCGCCGTGTCCTCCCCGCAATGGACGCAGTGGTGGCACCGAGCGTCCGGCTCCCTGTCTATGCGGCACAGGTACTTGCCAAAGCAGCCGTGCCCAGACAGCACCTGCGTCACCCTAAACGACAGGGAGCCGTGCCTTCTCCCGAGCCAGTCGTCGAGTACTGGCCGGATCGCCTCGACGATAGCGAGGCCGGCGGTAGGGCGCAGAATCCTTTGCCGCCATTCCGCCACCAAGACCTGACGGAGCTCCTCTCGGCGCAGCGCGATCTGTCACTGCACCGGCCTCGAGCCCCGTCTCCGCTCTTCCTCGCGCCATCGATATAATGACGCGAGTACTTTCGCCTCTACGTCTCAGGGCGGGGATCCGGCCAGGACGCAAGCCGCCTCGTAGGAAATCGTGCGATACCCGCGGATGACTGACGGCCATCGCACTCTGCGGTTTGCGCAGAATGACGAGAGTGCTGGCCGTCATATCCATCGCCCATACAGGGGCCCCATACAGGGCCATGGACCGCACGATTCCCACGTACAACCGCCTACAGGCGACGCTCGGGCCCCCCAAGTTGGGAAGCAGCGTTGAAAGTGCACCAGCTGCACGCATCAGCTTGGGCGCCAGCCGCCGGGCCCAAATACCCATCGGCTGTCGAGCACCAATCCCAGGTACTTCATTGTGGACTCGACAGCTATCCGGGCCCCGCTGACCACGATGTGCGATCCCGGCGGCGGCGCGCGTCGAAGGCCATGAAACACCATGGCCTCCGACTTGTTAAAGGCCACCTCCAGGCCCAGGCACCGGATGCGGTTCACCACTTGTGAAACCGCAGCCGTAGCAACCAACGCTGCTTCCCTGTGCGAGCTCCCCCGGGCAGTGACGAGCGTGTTGTCTGCATAACAGGTCAAGTCAGCGCCCGACAGGGGCTCACCTCTCAGCACCCAGTCATAGCCGATGTTCCACAGGAGTGGTCCCAAGACCGATCCCTACGGAACACCGCACGACATGACGTGCCGACCAGCGCTGTCACGTCCACAATACGTGACGCATCTCTCCTCAAGGTAAGCCCCTATTGTGCGGTGGAGGTAGGGAGGCACGCGATGGTAATTAAGAGCCACCCGAATACAACTCCAGGGTAGGGTGTTGAAGGCGTTGGAGATGTCTAATGACACTGCCAGCACCACCCCACCCCGGGATACTGTCTCCTCCGCCAGGGCCCTTACGCGCGTAATAGCGTCTATAGTGGAGCGCTCGCGACGAAAACCAAACTGGTTCTCGTCCAGGTCCGGCCCCACTCTGCACAAGTGGCTGACGAGGCGATCTGCGATAATACTCTCAAGAAGTTTGCCCACCTCGTCGAGCAGCACTATGGGCCAGTACACGGACGGTGAGTCCGCGGGGCGCCCCTCCTTCCTGAGTAGGACCAGCCTTCCCTCCTTCCACACACTGGGAAGCTGACCCCGCTCGAGACATGCCGTGAAGAGCCCCCTCAGCTGGGGCTTCAGCTCCTTCAGAGCTCGACCAGGAACTCCGTCGGGTCCGAGCGCTGTGTTCTTGGCCCGGAGTCGCGCCATGGCCGCTCTCATCTCTGCTTGCGTCACCTTGGGGACATCGGTGCTCTCCTCCTCTGGAGAGTCTGTGGCTGAGGGCGAAGCCATCGCCGGGGGGAACGTGTCCCACTCGTTCAGGGAAGAGAACCGATACCACCGTCTTTAGCAACTGGGGTTTCATTGTTTGCGTTAGTGGAGGTGCCCAGGAACGCAACTTGCCCCATACCCAACGGTAGGGGCGCCCCCACAGATCCCGATCTAGGGACCCTAGCAGTTCCTCCCTGGCACGCAAATTCGAGTCGCCGATGGCCAGCCACAGAGTCTCCTTAGACGCGCGGTACACCTCATACAGCGTGTCCTCCTCGGCGGAATCCCGTCGACGCCGTCTCCGGTATCGGGTGTATCGGCGACGGGCCGCAACGCACGCTATGCGCAATTGCGCAATCTCGGTGGTCCACCAGTACACCTGGTGCCTTGCAGACCGTTGGTGGACACGGGGCATGGACGCGTCGCAGATCTGCGTTATCGCCCCGCGAAACCATAGCGCCACTGCTTCGACGTCGACGGGGCCGTCCGTTGCCGACTCCCAGATCCAGGACTGGACTAAGGCAGCTTCCTCGAGTAGTTCCCTGTCTATGCGCTTAAGCGCCCAACGCGGGCCGTCGTTAATCGGGGTAGTTGGATGGCGGCCTCTCGCAGTCTGGGCAGAGACGTCGAACCGGATATACCGATGGTCCGACAACGTCTCCACCCCTACGGCGACACGCCAGTCGCGAACTCGGCTGGCGACAGAGGGGCTGGCGAGCGAGACGTCCACTATCGACACGCCTCGCTGCTGCACGCACGTGTATTCCGAACCCCGATTCAGGACGACCAGACCAGTCGTCACTGTCCACTCTTCTAGCAGCTCGCCCCGAGGATCAGTGACCGGAGATCCCCACACTGATGACTTTGCGTTGAGATCCCCGAGCACCAGAACAGGACGAGGGTGATAGCGGCCTACGACGGCGCCCAACTCGACAAGGAAACCCTCAAAGTCGGCGAGACTCTTGTTGGGGGAGAAATACGCCCCCACAATAACGATGCCACCCGAGACCGCAGAAACCCAGCCGCGGCCCCGAGACGGGTCGATCAGAGTCTCGCCAATAATGGCCACCAAACCGTCAGCACATCCCAGCCAGTTGTTACGGGCGGGAATGAAGTACGGTTCGGCGACCACAACCACGTGAATCGACCACTCTGCCATGCTCTGGAGTAGGAGATCCTGAGCTCTGGCACAGTGTTTGATGTTGCCCTGGAGAAAATGGAACTTTGCCATTATTGACATTTCATTCCCTCGGCAACGGTCCTGGGCCGTGAGTCGGCCGCGGAGCTACTGGCCTGTGTGGGCAGCGAGGTAAACTCGGCAGGCTTGGTGCTCCTCTTCTTTTCCTTTTTGGCCTTGGCCTTGTTGGTAGGCGCCCCACAGACCCCTCCGCCTACTCTGTGCTCCGTTGGTCTTCCCGCAGCAGAGCAAAGGCTGCAGTTGAACGCCGCGGTGCACAGGGCCGCCTTGTGACCAGGCTGGCCGCAGCGGTAACAAAGGTCACTACGGTCAACCTCGGCGGTGCACTTCGCCCGGACGTGCCCTTTTTCCAGGCACCGGAAGCACTGCAAAGCCCGTGGCTGTAGTAGCTTCGTCCTTGCCACCACCCAGTCTACCAGCAATCTGCCGCTATCGGCGATCTTCTTTGCCGACGCTACAGGGCACCGAACCCAGACCGCGCCAAGTCTGGTGGCATCGGTGCGTATATCGCCGGCCAGCCCCTTTTCCGGCGGACACTCTCCGCTTCTGGCAGCGGCCGCCCCCACCTCCCCAGATGTCACGGAGTCGTCCAGGCCAGCAATCCGCACTTCTGCGGTTTTCATTGGTCTGGAGACCCGGACGTCGTCAGGGTTGAGGACCTCTCTCATCTTGGCGACCAATGCGTCTGCATTTTTGGCACTGTCGCTCACAGTGCCAGCCGCCTTGAACAGCCGCGTACCCGTGGCAGCCTGCCTGAGGGTGACAGACTGAAGGCCAAGATCTGATAATTTGATCTCAGCCTTGGCCTCAGCGATGATCGACTGGTACGTCACGCCACGCTCTACAGCTCCGGGCTGCAATGTTAGTGTCACCGCATTGGACCACGGAACACATACAGCCGGTTTCTTGCGACCGCCTTTGGCAGTCCGCCGCGCAGGTTGAGGAGCCATCTTTGCAGTTCCACCTGGGGCGTGTGTAGCTGCTGCGGCCTTCTTGGCGGCTTTGCGGGCCTTCTTGCGGCCCACGACTTTCGCCCATGTCTCACCCTTAGACCCGGCTATCGTGGGCTGGTCGCTCGAAGGAGCTCCCTCCGCGGGCTTTTCTTTACCCTCCGTGGGCTTCCCCTTTTGAGGCGCAAGTCTCGGCGGCTCCTCAGTCCTCCGCGTGTCAGCCGCCAAAGGCGGACGTAGGATTTCCGCCGGGAGACGCCGAGAAATCGCCTCCAGCCGAGCGTTAACCATGCTCCCGCACTGGAGCATGCAGAGCCGGACAATGCGCTCGACCTCTTCATCGGTACGAGGGCTTGTCGGTCGCGGTACGGGAGTCGGGGCTACTACAGATGTGGCATCGGTGGATGTACATCTCTGCTGCTGCTCGCTCAGTGCTGCGACTTGCTGCCGGAGGTCTTCTAGGTCATTTCTGAGGCGGCTGTTTTCCTCCTGTAGCTTTGCGACCTAGTCAGAGGCCGTCCTGTTGAGGAGAATGGCAACCGCCTCCCTGATATACGCGGCAGCCTCCTTTAAGCCACGGGTGAACGTGCCCTTCAGGATGCCGGACTTGGTGGTAACTTTCAGGACTAAGTCCACCCCATCCAGAGCCAGCTGGCTCAAGGCCGCCGCAGATGGCTCTCCTTTTTCCGCCGCCAGAGCAGCTCGTCGTTCGCGAGCGCGTCGGACATTTCAGACACTTCATCGGCTGCGACGGCTTTGCGCTGTTCCCTCTTGGCGGCGTTGATCTCCGCCTTTGAACTCCCCAGCGAGGCACAGCTTTCACCGCCATCGCCAGGGTCCTGCGTAGTGACCCCCGTGTCACTCTCTGCTTCACTAGCCGCCGAGGTATTGGAGCACACGAATCGTCCGTGCTTATCCCTTCGCGGCTGCGAAGCACTCACCCTTCTCGATGCCTGCCGACCCCTCCTCGAAGTTGCCAACTTGGGGCTGGCAGGTCTTCCTCGTCCGAAGACCGGCGCACCGGGACGTTTCCTGGCGGAAGACGTCCCACGCGATCTGTCCACGTCTGATCCATCCTGTTGTCCTATATCTACATTTTTCAAAGATTTATCCATTTTTTTCTCACGAGTGTGGAGGAAATAACGGTCCATCCGAGCAGAGCCCCCTTTGCCCGGATAAGCCTATGCATAACCCATCAAGGGTGTCGGCCGGTACCCTGACGGGGGGCAACGCTAACGACTGAACATTTACCCATCAGCCATGCAGTTCCTCACGGCGTGCCACGCTTGAGCTTCGGGTGATTTTTTATAGAGGTTATCATCCTCGTGACTCCAAGTGGTTAAGCCAAGAGCCATCGGCCCCTCAGGCGCCGCGAGACATGATCCACGACACGCCAAAGGGATTCCGAGGTTCAACCAGTGGCAGAGTCGATACGGGTTCTTCCCATGCCTGCCCAGAGACCGGGTGAGGGAACTCTGAGCCCATTCAATTCCCGCGATGACGGGTTGCCCGGCGTCGGCAAAAGCCGAGTGCACCTGGCATCTCACCGCGCATGTCACATCCTCTGTTCCTCTCAGTGGAGAGGATACGGGATGCAACTAGCAGGTACTTGATTCCATTCGGAACCAAAGGTACGCCCAAACCCAGCCAGTTCTGGTCCGCGACGGTTTCTCGCTACCACTCATATCTGAGTGGCATTCCCCTATCCGCCACTCGGGGACGCGCCCGATAGGAGGACTGGCAGCTCCACACCGCCCGGACAACCTGGCTACCTAAGTCAACCTAGTCAACCAGGATCACCCGGCTATCCAGGGCAACAAGGACCGCCCGGACAACCTGGCTACCCAGATCAACCTAATCAACAAGGACAATCCGGCTACCCAGGGCAAGAAGGACAGCCCGGACTACAGAACTTCCCAGGTCAACCTAGTCAACAAGGACAACCCAGTTACCCAGGGCAACAAGGACCGCCCGGACAACCTGGCTACCAAGGTCAACTCAAAAGGACAATCCGGCTACCCAGGGCAATAAGGACAGCTCGGAATATAGGACTTCCCAGGTCAACATAGTCAACAAGGACAACCCGGCTACCCAGGGCAACAAGGACAGCCCGGACTACAGGACTTTCCAGGTCAACCTAGTCAGCAAGGACAACCCGGCTACCCAATGCAACAAGGACCGCCTGGACAACCTGGCTACCCAGGAGAGACTTAAACTATGCATTTCAATTTCGTTTTCTATAAAAGTTAGCAAAAACTGGTATATATACCACAGTTCCTATCGAAACTTTGTCGTATATATTAATAGGATGAGTTAGGCTTTTAGCTAACAATAGATCCAATATATCTAACTTATATAATATGTGGCCTGTTCATTTTTTGTAACCTATTTCGCTGTATCAAGTTTTCTATATTCATTTGAATAAACTTTTTTATCGCTACCACAAGGCAAAGCCTCATTTCAAAACGCATTAATTAAACGAGCACGCAAGTTGTCAGTGTTGAAGAAATTTCATATACTTTTGCCGCAGTTATTACTTACTCCCCTAGTATTTCGCGAGCGCTCACAGTGTAGGTCAAAAGGTCAAACATATAAAAGCATTTAAATTTCCCGCTTTTTACTTTTAAATTGTTAAAATGAATAGCAGAAAGAAAACTGTTAACTGAAGTTTGTTTCAAAGGTTTTTTATTTTATTTTATGAACCTCGTGAGAATTATCGTTTGTAATTTTTGTTTTGAACTTTGCTATTCAGTATAAACGCAGAAGCCATAACATTATTTTTATAGGATAAGGGTCAAGCAAGCAAGTCAACAAGCACACAGTCCGATTGATAGTAGGTGGGTACTCCGGCTCATAGACATCTACATTTATCATGGATTCAGAATCAATATATCTATGTAATGTGAATCAATACGTAATCTACCACAACCTACCATCTGGAATCCTCTTCTACAATATCTTAAGCTTTATTATGTTGAGATTTAGTGACGAGTTGTTGACAATTAGGGAAAAAAATTTATCACTTAGTACTTTAGGAGATATAGCCTTTTTTTAGGAGGCTTCTATCCTGAATTCAAGCTAGCAACCTCTCCTTGAAAACGCCTTTACTGTTTTCTTTTGAGATGGGATTTAAATTTTAAGATTTAGTGACTAATTGGTGACTTCAATTTTCTGATATTCAAACATATTGCTCTAACTGAACTGCAATTATTTATATGTCTTAGGGAGGATATTGACATAAAAATTATATATCATAAAATAACTCCAGAACGTCTATATCTTTTTCTGTGAAATATGTGTAAAGATATAGTGACTAATTTGTGACTGTTCATTAAAAAAAAAAACAATTTGGTGTTTCAGGTAGAGCCCAATGGAAAAGTTACTTATAATGTTACTCCAAGTTTGTGGTCTTGGTGATGTACTAAATTAGCGTTAAACTTCTCAGGAGAAATTATTTATATTTCCTACTCGAAGTTATATACTACATATTACTATCACAAAGTAGCTCGCGGTTTTATAAAATGACCATTGGATTGGTGTAAATTAGCTGGTTTTTAGACTCAGTTTATTAATTATTAAAATAACATACCTTTTAGTAATAATGAAAGTCATATCATACAATTGAATTGATAAAAGTATATAGATTTAATAGATGAGACGTTACCTATATAGCATATAATACACTATAATATAATAAAGGGGAAGAGTTGTTTTTTGTTTATTTTAAAATGGTAATGTCTGGAAATAAAACACCGAATTGGAAAATTCGTTTTGTATGTAATTAAGCGAGATTCATGAATACTATATGTATCATTAAACTATATCTCTCAGCTAGCTTTGAATATTGAGTTTCGAACAAGTTAGAATAAGCGCTCGCGAACTGATTTATCCGTGTACGCTAGCGTAATGTTTAGTGATACGTAAATACAATGTTCTAGAAAAATATTGACCTTTACTCTATCTAAAAGGAATATAGTATGGTGGGCATACTATATTCCTATTTATTATGCTTAGTAAGTAACCTATATAATCGAAATTCATTATACTTAATACATAATAAGTCAATTCTCAATAAATTGTTGACTGCTTCACATCTGCTCTTGTTAAATATGGAGTGAATCGTTTATGCTATAATTAATAGGAAATTTATAAACAGTTAAAAACAATCCAGACATAAAAAAGCGAATCAAGAATTATTATGCCCTCTTAAATATACTAATTAATAAACAATATTTTTTTTTCTAAATAAGAAATAGCAATGTAGTGTCGTAAGTAGAAAGGTAGTTTTATAGGCAAACAATGGAATACGATCAGTAATAAGAACCTGAGATACTTTTATTTGTCCCAAATTTGGAAATGTTTATTATTCATACATTCAGAGTTACTATTCCTTATTGGAGCCTTTCTTGGACTGCTGAAATGAATGTAGTGAGACATAAAATGTTTGCAGAGTAGTGTTGCCCGGTGTCCCGATTTGCGCGGGACATCCCGATTTTCAAGGATCCTTCCTTCTTAGTCTATACTTTAATCCACAATTTTGACAGCAAAAATGATTACATCTGTTAGCTACTACTACATAAAAATATTTTTACTACTACATTTTCTCACCAGTCCAAAAAAAAAACACAAAAGTTTTAAACAGAATTATATAAAAATGAGTGATGTGAAAATATCAGAGACTGAAAAAAAAAAACAAATAGTTCAAAATTGTTTTAGTTTGCCTAAAACGAAAAAATATAGACGAAAAAATGCAGTTTCTACGATGTTTGTATGAAAAGTTATTCGTTCATGAGATCAGACCCGAATAATATTAATAAAGCACAAAAGTAAAGTATAAGTTACAGCCTATATACATCCCACTGCTGAAAACAGACCTCCCCTCATTTCTTAGAGGATTTTAGGGCAAGGAAATGTCCGCCGCACTGCCCCAATGCGTGTTGGCGAACTTCACATGTCTTCGAAAGATTTTTTTAATTGCTCAGACATGCAGGTTTCCTCACGATGTTTTACTTCACCGCCGAGCACGTGGTAAATCAGCACTTAAAATTACAATTAAAAATTTCATTGGTGCCGGTGGGGTTCGAACCCAGGTTACTCGCATACTGTGATATTTACAGTGAGCGTAAACCATCTGAGCTACCACGGGTCTCAATAAAGCACAAAAAAGGCTACAAAAGAACCTATATTTTATAGCTATTGTAGCTGTCCCGATGTGAAAACCAAATTCCTGATTATTTTTACCTTTCGTCCCGAAATTTTAATTGCTAGACCTGGCAACACTATTGCAGAGTATGCTTCACTCCGAAGGTTAAATGAATTGTTACCCATTTCCACCAATGTTATGTTTAATACTTATAACTCCTCCATTTATTTAATTATTTTATGGGTTTTCTGGAAAAAATTGCATTGTGAAGGCCATATTTCGTTTTCATTCAATATTTGTATATTAGTAATGGTTGCGCGGAAAACCATTCGTGTTTATTTTATTTGACGGTAGGCTGCCAAATCGGTTATCCCTTTCCAAAACGATATCATTCGTACCCTCCTATCGACACATCGGTGTGGTGGGGTGGGAGGGGAAAGAAGATGATTCTAGAACATCACGTAATCATCGGAACCGAGGATATATAAGACACGCGCGACCGACGCGTGGCCTCTTCCCGCCGCGCTCGCCGTTGAAACCACACCGCCTAGGATAATAGTGTCCTAAAGAGCTCCTCTTCCCGCCGCGCTCGCCGTTGAAACTACACCGATTCTCTCCCGACGTATCTCTGGGGCCCCAGAGTGTCTGTCCAGAGGAGGTTCCAGAAGTCGCAGTTATAGTGCTCGACCGCACAGAAGAAACATCCCGTTGAGTCAACATTTTCCTAATAGTATTTTCCTGCTTGATATAGTAGTTTTAACCCGCTAAAATTTTGTGGTTTCCTAATCAAGCAGGATTCCTTTCATCGATTTGGCATAATAGTTCATTTTTTGGGAAGAGCGAGTGCATTGTACCGCATATACAAGTGTAGAAGCATTAGTAGATACAGTCCACTTAGATTAATAATTCGCGCAATAGGTTTAAGGTTCGACCGGGGAACTAGACTTCGGCAGCCTTAAACACGTGGCTCACCATTTTATGGTCACTTCGGGCAGGATTTGGATTGGTGTTTGGTGGTTATCCAACCATTTTCTGGTTGAATAATTAGCGTTCGTAAATAGTGTAAATAGTGTTCGTTTAAATTTTGATTAGGTACTCGCAAAGAGAATTTTTTATTTCATAGCGCTCGTATTTGGTTAAATTTAAGGTTTAAAATTGAAACAGTGTGATAGCAACAGTTTGGTACGATTACCCGACAATCTTTATAAAAACATTGAGTTAGCAAGCAACGCGTCGCCCGACTGTAGCAGGTGTTTGATTTAATTACGTAATACGGCATACCGAGTGTCCATCGTCCATCGTTTATAAGGTGCGTCGACCGTAGACAGACTCAACCATCTAAAATAGCAGGGTCGTTAACGTACGTAACCGCTACGTCAACATCACTTCAGCATACTTGTATCGTATGTAAAGATAAACACGGTAATTTATATAATTGTGCGACTTTTCGTAAATATTCACCAAGCGAACGTTATAAATTAGCAAAGACAAACAACCTATGTTTGAACTGCTTAAGCGATAAGCATTTAGTTGCAAAATGCAATTCGAGTTCCGTATGTAGCAAGTGCGCCAGGAAACATCACACGCTATTACATTTTGAAAATAGCAACATAGCGGCGTCAAGTAAAGCGGACAAGGAATTCACCCCTACTAAGGTCAACGATTCTAGCGGTCGACCTGGTGATGTCGCTCTGTGCTCAATGGCAAATATGGGAGCACAACCTCCTTCAACCGTGTTACTGGGTACGGCGCGTATTTTGGTTAGGGATTCGCGTGGGAACGAACAAAGCGTCCGTGCACTGCTGGACAGCGGAGCCCAAAATAGATTTATAACATGACAATGTTGTCAGCGCTTAGGCTTAGTAATAAATAGGTCACTTTCATGTCCTGTAGTTAAAGGCATCGGAGGTACTAGTAAAGCTAACCAGGGATATATTAATTTAAAATTTTATTCTCGGATAGATCGCAATGTTAACTTTGATATAAATGCACTAGTAGTAGATAGGGTCACTGAACGGTTGCCAACCGTTTCGGTTGACACCTCGGCAATGATTGATTTTAAAAATTTGATTCTAGCGGACGACACTTACGCCGTTCCTGGAAACATAGACATGCTCATTGGAGCATCGCTTTTCCCTCATCTTTTGTTAAACAATAAGGTCAGGGGCAACTCCTCGCATACCGCGCCTTACGCACTAGAAACCGTATTGGGCTATGTTATCATTGGCTCCGCCCCCATCATAGATAGTATTTCGGCAACCTCTTATTGTGGTATGGCTGTCGAACCGCTCGAGTCGTTAGTCCGCAAATTTTGGGAGACGGAGGAGGTGAACGTCCCACCCATAGTTAGCTCAGATGACAGGTTATGCGAGGAAATTTACGTCCGCACGACCGTTCGTGATCGCGACGGTAGATATAGTGTAGCGCTGCCCTTTAAGGGAGATGTTTTATCTCTCGGCGATTCGCGTCAAATGGCGGAAAAACGTTTCTACAGCTTGGAGCGTAGGATGCTCGCTTCACCTCAGTTAAAGGAAGCTTACGACGGCGTCATTAACGAATATGTAAGAGAAGGTTACATATCACTCGTGTACACACACCGTCGTATTTCATACCACACCACGGGGTCATTAGGGAGGACAAACTTACATCTAAGTTACGTGTAGTGCTCGACGCTAGCGCTAAAACTAGCACTCACCTGTCGCTTAACGATATCCTCTATAGCGGGCAAAATTTACAGGGCAGTTTATTTAATATAATAGCCAATTTTCGTTTGTTTAGTATAGCACTATCCGCCGATATTCGCCAAATGTTTCTTTGCATAGGGGTCCGTGAATGCGACCGTAGATTCCAACGCATTTTATATCGTTTCAACCCAAAGGAACCTCTAATGGTGTTTGAATTTAACCGCGTTTGTTTTGGATTAAAGTCGAGCCCATTTCATGCGTTACGCACGGTGAAACAGCTCGCCCACGATGAAGGTCCCTCTTACCCTAAAGCTAAGAGGGCAATTGAGAGCGGATTATATATGGATGATTTTGCGTACTCGGTCGATAGCGTGGAGGAGGCCACCCTAACCACCGCCGAGGTTATAAAACTCATGAAATCGGGTCAATTCGATCTTGTGAAGTGAACTAGTAATTCGCGTCCGGTTTTAGATACAATCCCACTATCACACCGTCTTTCGGCGATAAAGGAATTCGACGATTCCGATACACACAAGGTGCTCGGTCTGTGTTGGTCACCAGAGTCCGACGTGTTTAGCCTTAAGGTAAATCCGCCCGTAGAGAAATGCACAAAGCGCACAATACTGTCATGCGTTGCTAGATTATGGGATGTCATGGGTTTCGTAGCTCCAGTGGTATTATACGCTAAGTTTTTGATTAAACAACTGGTTATTTGAATGCGATTGGGATGACTCGCCGCCTGACAGCATTGTTCGATTGTGGCAGCGCTTTAGAGAAGAACTTCCTTTACTAAGAGAAATTAAAATACCGCGTCATATAAACGTCGATAGAAATAGCGTCATAACGGTCGTTGGGTTTGCAGACGCCAGCGAGAAGGCTTACGGGGGCGTTGTATATTTCCACGTTCAAAATAATGTTAGAAATTCGATTAGCCTCATTAGTTCTAAGTCGAGAGTCTCCCCCCGTAAGGTTGTCTCTCTGGCGCGCTTAGAGCTTTGCGCAATATTAGTACTCACCAAGCTTATTACCGCAGTTATCAGCGCATGTAGGGATAGAGTTCACATAGAAAGGATATTTGCCTTTTCCGCCTCCACCGTCGCCTTATGCTGGGTTCATTCTTCACCCCACCGTTGGGATACGTTTGTCGCGAACCGCGTGGTCAAGATCCAAGACGAGTTAGAAACGCGGAACTTTTATCACGTGTCCGGTACGGAAAACCCTGCCGATTGTCTATCCCCGGGGACTCACCCCGATGCAAATAATGGACCACCCGCTTTGGTTCCACGGACCTTCTTGGGTTCACTTGGATCCCTCGCAATGGTCAATAACCGATTTCGAACCTTCGTCAGTGTCACAACCGCCGGAAGAGGAGAGACACGCTCTAGTGGCGAATGTTTCGAGCGAGGTTTCTCCAATCATTGCTTTGGCGAACCGCTTGTCCTCTTGGTCGAAATTATTGCGTAGCGTAATTTACGTTTGTCGATTCGCGAAGCTTTTACCGCGACGTTCGTATGTCTTAGCGTCCGATTACAACTATGCCGAGTCGCTAGTATTACGTGAACTTCAACGTGCGCATTTCTCTGAAGAAATTACAAGATTACAATCGAATAGAGCTTGTAGTCGCGCCTTTCAACGCCTTAAGCCATTTTTACAGGATGGGATTGTAAGGGTAGGTGGACGCTTGTCCAACTCGCAGTTGAGTTTCGACCAACGGCACCCTATAGTTTTACCGCGTAAAGACCATATCATGAATTTATTAGTCGATTACCATCATAAATTGAACTCGCACGCTGGCCCCGACTTGTTGATGTCGATTTTGCGTCAGAATTATTGGATTCTTTCTGCACGTAGTTTAATACGCAATCGGGTGCACAGATGTAGCTTGCTTTCGGGCACGCCCCAAGCCGTCATTTCCGGAAATGGTGGAACTTAGATGTTGTAGAGTGATACAATCGGTAAAGCCCTTCACGCACACCGGGTCGGATTTCGCTGGTCCGTTTAGGGTCACGCTCACTCGCGGGCGTGGTATAAGATCCACAAAGGCTTACGTCTGCATTTTCGTATGTCTAACTACTCGAGCGGTGCATATAGAACTCGTTGGGGATCTAAGCACAGCAGGCTTTATGGGTACATTTTAAAGATTTCTATCCCGTAGAGGCCCTGTAAGTAAATTATATTCGGATAACGGTACGAACTACGTCGGTACAAAACGTATTCTATCGGAACTACATGAGCTCTTAGCTAGCAAGTATTATAATTCGGAGTTCGCTCACATTCTAGCCGAGAACCGCATTGAGTGGTCTCTGAACGTCCCAGCCGCGAGTCATTTTGGAGGCAATTGGGAGACCAATATTAAGAGTCTAAAGAGTCACTTATACCGAGTAATAGGAGATCAAATTTTGTCCTTCGAAGAGCTAAGTACGGTGCTCGCTCAAATTGAATGCGTAATGAATAGCCGCCCACTTTGTCGGACGTTGTCTAGTGACCCCTCGGAACCGCTGGCTCTAACTCCAGCACATTTTTTGAATTTAACGCCTTTAAAGTATTTGTCCGCCGCAGATATGGATGAGAACAGACTTAGCATTTCCGCACGCCACAAATTATTAGACCGGTTAGTGCAATCGTTTTGGAAACGATGGAGGATGGAATACTTGCATACTTTGCAGTCTCGGCAAAAATGGAACACAGCGACTGAGCCTTTAGCTGTAGCGACTGTAGTTGTGCTCACTAAGGAGAATACGCCACCTCTCCATTGGCCGTTAGGAATTGTCGAAGAGGTCTTTCCCGGTTCCGACGGAGTAATTAGGATAGCTCGCGTTAAGACCACGGTTGGGTCTTACCTACGTCCTATTGTCCGTTTGTGCCCCTTGCCTCTTCCATAATTTAAATTAGCTTTCTAGATTAAAATTTTAGTTGAATTTAGGTAATCTTAGCGTTAATTAGTTATTCGTTAGTTGATCTTAGCTCTAGTTGTTTTAGTTATTTTGAAGGAGATCCTTCAAGGGCGGGGGAGATGGTTGCGCGGAAAACCATTCGTATTTATTTTATTTGACTGTAGGCTGCCAAATCGGTTATCCCTTTCCAAAACGATATCATTCGTACCCTCCTATCGACACATCGGGGTGGTGGGGTGGGAGGGGAAAGAAGATGATTCTAGAACATCACGTAATCATCGGAACCGAGGATATATAAGACATGCGCGACCGACGCGTGGCCTCTTCCCGCCGCGCTCGCCGTTGAAACTACACCGCCTAGGATAATAGTGTCCTAAAGAGCTCCTCTTCCCGCCGCGCTCGCCGTTGAAACTACACCGATTCTCTCCCGACGTATCTCTGGGGCCCCAGAGTGTCTGTCCAGAGGAGGTTCCAGAAGTCGCAGTTATAGTGCTCGACCGCACAGAAGAAACATCCCGGTGAGTCAACATTTTCCTAATAGTATTTTCCTGCTTGATATAGTAGTTTTAACCCGCTGCAATTTTGTGGTTTCCTAATCAAGCAGGATTCCTTTCATCCATTTGGCATAATAGTTCATTTTTTGGGAAGAGCGAGTGCATTGTACCGTATATACAAGTGTAGAAAGCATTAGTAGATACAGTCCACTTAGATTAATAATTCGCGTAATAGGTTTAAGGTTCGACCGGGGAACTAGACTTCGGCAGCCTTAAACACGTGGCTCCACCAAGTAATATTATAATCAAACATAGTAGAGCCATGCTGCAGCTGCAGCTTTGCAGACCGGGGAAGAATCACGTTCCAACAGAATATCAACGTAGGATAGAAGCTCATGCTGCTGTGTTTCGTATGGTGACTGTAAAAACCCAGAGACCCGTTTTTATTGGATACGAGGCATTCTATCTTAGTTTTCAGGGATGAAAACGCATTTGCATTCTTAATGGAGGATAGGTGTTGATTATTATGAGCTGTTGCTCATGCTCATACTGTTGCATCCACTTACCATCTGGTAAAATACGTGCTCATTTGTCACCCTTATTCTATAGAAAATAATCTTTGAATGGTGTAACAATACAGTGTATTGTAACAAGACACCATATAACTGCACCTAACTATAAACGCGGTACCATGAGTCTTACCTGCCCACCCTTGATGCAAGGCTCAAGAAGGTAATTCGGTAGGCGCAACAGCATGTTGGGCAAACACAGTAAAATGACTCTCCACAACAAGCGAACCCTATATAAGGTCTGTATACGACCTGTTATGACCTACGCGGCCCCCATTTTCGCACATGCTAAACCCAAAGTTATAAATGAACTTCAAATAGTTCAAAATCTATTCTGTCGTAGGGCCACTAACTCACCCTATTATGGCCGTAATGCCGACCTACACCGAGACTTAGAGCTCTCAAATCCAGCAGTTCCTTAAATCACTCTCTGAGAGATTTTTCAAAGTCTCAGAGTCCCACCCAAATCATCTCATTCGTGAGACTGCTGCCTATGCAGCCCCTATCTACACTCGCTATAGTGTGCGCAGACCGAGAAACTCTCTCTCGTACCCCCCCCCCCCAACAAGCTTTCGGCTGACCTGAACTGCCTCCTTGCGGCTCAGGCTAAGCCTACGTAACACATTCCTTAATCTGCCTTAGTTAGGCACACTTTTAAACGGCTTTTCGCCGCTTGCGCCCTCCTTTCTGCCAACGAGGGTCGCGTTCGTATACGGCTTAGAGATCTATCGTCAGATCGGTAAGCCAATCCAAAGTAAAAGTCTCCACATAACCACGCAGCCGGCTGCGTGGTATGCTATGAGCATTCACCGCCTCTCTCCCCCGCTTTCCGGAGGGTTGCCCATATATGCTTCGGGCGCAAAAAAAATCTTACCTACCATAGTACGAATGGGTCGGTTCGACCCGGAAAGGACAACGCGCTCACAGAATACTAGCGTAACATAGCAGCTCAATAATACTGTGTTTCGTATGTTGAGTTGTTGAGTGATCTGGAGACGCCTTTTTAGTTTGTAGCGGCGCTGTCATCGCGCCACAAGCGAAACACACCGAAGCCTAAATCGCGCTATTAACATTCCGAATCATAAACATTATACATAGAACATCTCCGAACTATCACACGGAGTGTGAGCTGCTCCCCGGGCAGAACACCTTGCCTGGCGGGAGATCTCCCCTTTTCCTACTTCGGCCACAGTGGTGACCCCGACGTGATCTGAACACGCAACCAACAACCTTCGGAAACTTCAAGCTTCATCATTGTCATAGATTACCCCACCCATTCGCTCCCAAGCAGATATCGTCTGCAGTCTTCATATTCTGCAAGCCATCTAGCTTCACAAGGTTCATCGCAGCACTGGAATAATAATGCTTCCTGTTCCTTCAAGCTACTCTCTGCGCTATACAGTGTTCGGCACGGCTCTGAGCCTTACTGCTCGCCTCTGCTTCACGGCACTCTCGCAGATTACTTGCCTCCTTCTCGACTCACCGCAGACTACAAGGCAATCTCCTGGCACTTGCACATTCGTCAGCAACTAGACTGCACTATCGACCTCCGGTCTGAGCAGGGGGGTGATGTAGCGGCGCTGTCGTCGCGCCACAAGCGAAACACTCCGAAGCCTAAATCGCGCTATCAACATTCCGAATCATAAACAGTATATATAGAATATCTCCGAACTATTACACGGAGTGTGAGCCGCTCCCCGGGCAGAACACCTTGCCCGGCGGGAGATCTCCCCTTTTCCTACTTCGGCCACAAGTTTACTCAAAACGAGGCATTCCATTTTAGTCTTCAATGGCTTCAACGCATTTGAATTTTGATTCTTAATCGAGAATAGTTTGTCACCTTTATTCTATAAAAAAATTTGGACGTACGTACACTAAAATCATTTATGTATAACAAGACGTTATATAACTTGACCCGACTATAAACGCGGTAACATGAGTACTACTTGCCTGCCACACTATAGCACACTATCATCAAGTACATTACCTAATTAACAAGAATAGAATTTTTATATACTTAATTGATTAAGTATTTGAAGTTAGTTTTTTATATAAAAATAAATAAAAACTAGCACTGGACACTATAATTTCATTATTTTTAAGGCAAACAAAAAAGGAAATAACACATGTTAAATAACGTTAAATATTGAAAGTGAGAGATACAATGATCTTTCTAACATTACCTATCAGAAAGATGTTGTTGCCGGTATTCTGGTACATCACTGCTCTGATATTGGCACCTACGGGATTATATGTGGTAGTGGATTATCATATGCCACCAACTACCACTAATGAATTCTTTAACATTTTTCCATCTATACCCACATTTTTGGCTAAACGTAGTTCGCTGCTTTCACCTCATAAAATCTAATTAATTTGTTTGCATATTCTTATTTATTTATTTATTTTCATTTTTATTCTCAAAAATTTTACTATAACAATACAAAATCACATATCTATATAATATAAAAATGTATTGGGGTTCGTTAGTCTCGCTAAAACTAAAAAACGATTCAAACATTTTGTATATTTGAATGGGTCCTAAGATGGTTGAAATTCATATTTGGACCGGTAGATGGCACTATTGTCGATATCTAGAAATCACCCGTATGAAGCAGGGGATCAGCCCCGTTAGTATTTAATAAAAATTACTATTTGTCCTTCTTTATTTAGCACGTAAAACCACTGTTGAATATGGTCTTCATCCGTTTTAGCGAGGAGCTGATTTTTTTATTCATGGTGAGGTACCCACACACGCGTCTTTTCTTACTTATTAAAAGCCAGTGCTTTACTGCAATTCCACCAAGTGGTAAGCGGTGATGAAGCCCTAGAGATGGCAAATGGCACATTCACTTTTGTTTTGTTCGGAATGACAGACGCCGGTAGATTATTATATTACCTTGTTGTATGCACTAAGAAAAACAAAAACATTTTGGTTCGAATCATTGGAAGCTCAGGTGGTTAGCTCTCGCTGTAAATTTCGCAGTACACGAGCAACCCGGGTTCGATCCTCGCCGGCACCAATGAAAATGTTATTTGCAACTGTAAGTGCTAATTTACCACGTGCTCGGCGGTAAAGGAAAACATCGTAAAGAAACCTGCATATCAGAAAAATAATAAAAAACATATTTCGAAGACATGTGAAATTCGCCAATATGTATTGAGGCAGCGCAGCAGACACTTCCTTGCCATTAAAGCCTCACAGAAATGCGAGGAGGCCTGTGCCCAGCAGTGGGACGAATATAGGCTGTAACTTTTTTTTAACTTTAATTGGTAAATTAACAACAAAGCGATGAAGACACGCCAACCACCTGGTTGCCGTATGGTGGAAATTGGACGAAGTAATAAAGGCATGTAATGTTCGTGTGTACACTCTCCGAATTGAATCGTATAGAAGTATAGACCATCGATGGGCTGACTGTGCTCGAGGTTGCAAAGATTGGTTCCAACAAGTCGAGGTTACAAGGTTCTAAGAAGGGTCTTATTAAAAAACCTTTTAGCATGTCTCTCCACTGAGTCTAACGCTGCTATGTTTCATTGGCTTGGCTTATTCATGACTCACCGGAAAATGTCATATTAAATGAAGCATAATAAGCTCGTACAAACAATATGCAAACCTCTTTATATCATAATATTTACTAAATTCGATATGGGGTTTGTAGCAACAAAACATCATGTTATTCGATAGATAAGATTATTTTAATCAAACATGACCCATATAAGGGATTACACGCCTAATAAATACCTCTGTAATGGTATTACTTTGCTTACTTATTTTATAGGATTTATAGCGTTGTTCTAATTATACATTTTAGAATTACGTTGCAGCTATATCATGGTTGTAGTACGAATGGGTCGAACCGATCTGATGGCACAACAATATCGTGCACCATACAAAGTCAAAAATATATAGTACATCAGTGTGAACGCGTCCATAACAATGTATGGTGCGCGATATTGTTGTGCTATGAGCTATATACTATATGCTTTTATATTATAGCGAAGTCTGAAATCTATTTCACGCTCTTGCAGAATACGTAAACTAAAGAAACCGAAGTCGCAACTTTCAAGTTTCGTAGCATTAACTCAAAGCGTTGAAAATATTGTTTAAGTAATGTACATTTTTTTTAAATCGTAATAATAAAATAAAACTTAAAACCATAATTATCAAACACTCCTCGCGGTATATTGCCAAGGACGCTGGCTGCGTTCTTCGCTGATTGGCTATACTTAGCCTTTGAGTAAGAAAATATTATAAGCTTATTAAAATTATATAGAACGACGACACGGCTTTGCTATCGCTCTCATAAAGGCAACGATAAGTTGCGAATACAGTTTCTTTAGGAACTTAGGACTCCACAAACCGCTAGCTGCAACTCGATGCTTTAATATCGATACACTTAGACTGCCTCATTGGTCTAGTGGTTAGAGTAGTGCGACTGCTGATCATGAGGTCCTGGGTTTGATTCCCGGTTCGGGCCAAAAAATCAATTATTGAGTTTTTCCGTGAAGAAATTCTCGGTAGCTGCCTGTAGTCAGGAAATTGGCGGTGTCTCACGCCCGTGCCTCGGAAAGCACGTAAAGCCGTTGGTCCTGCGCCTGATCTCTCTCCGGTCGTGTCAGTTGACCGTCCCATCAGATAATGAGAGTGACGGAATAGAGAGTTCATTTGTGCTTGCGGCATATATTTGGGAACTATAATCCTGTCATGCGCTGATGGCTAGTCTCCGTTGAGGCTGGCTGCCGTGACCTAAATTTGGTCTGTAGGACATTAATTAATTAATTTATACACTTAGACTGAGCTGCTCACAAGTAAGTGACACTTTCGAGTACACTTTGTTCAAAAATTTCTTTCCAGTTAAAATTATTCGCAAAACAAATTAATCTATCTAATAATCCACTAAGTCGCTGTAACCACCGCATTTCGCAGGCAGATTAACAATTATAACGCCACGCATTTTAAACGTTGCTCTCATTTTAGATATTCCACGGGTTTGGTTTTATAGGCAAATTTGAGAAAATTAATAATTTAAAATTATATACTGAGAGTTTAATAAACAAATTAAAAATTAATCTTTTCTTACATTAAAAACAAAACGTTACGCTCACACTAGAATTTTCTACTATATCGTATCGTATAGAGAGTTTTCAACATAAACTGCACAAGGAAAAACATCAAATATTTATTTACTTACGATTAAATAAATTTTTATATACAGAATTTAGTTTGTCAAAAAATTACAAGATAATTAGGAGATTTAATGAAAGTGATTTTTAAAATAATTTAAATTTATCATACAATTGAGAAATTTACAATATTAAAAAACTATAATATTAAAAACTGAAACTAATAACTTAAATTATCATACAGTCCTACTCCCCGTGGTATTGTGCCAAGAACGCTGGCTGCATTTCCTCGCTGAATGGCTATACTTAGCCTTTGAGCGAGAAAAGAACCAGCCCTCTTATCACTAGCAACAACGAACAGTCGCGGATAAAGTTCCTTTAGGAACTTCACCGTACGTGGACCCCCGGATTAATAGTCTCTTTAGCAAATGGCACAAATATGTATTCATCTCTCAGTCAGTCTTCTTTTTTAACGTAAATTTTACCTATTTCAGCCCAGACAAAATGGTCCTAAATATTTTTTTCATCTCCTTGTCATGGGTAAAGTTTCAGAAATACGAAAAGTTATACATTTATATTTTTTTTCTCAGTAGGATAAATAAAAAAACATTTTTAAAGGCACTCAGTAGAATTCGAGACTTCTCTAAAAACTGTTACATTTTTTATATAAAAACGTTACTAAGCACTACGATTTTCAGGATATTATTCGACAACATTCAGACCCAGAAAAATTATTTGTAGATCATACAAATACTAGTTCCGTGCGGGATTTGAACCCGCGGCCCTAAGCACTGCAATTCATTGATAAGCTACTGCGTCACGGAGCCGACGCTGAAAGAGAAAAATCGAGAAAGATTTTTAGAATTCTACATGTGTAATATAAGTAAGGTGATAACCTGGTATAAGTACGTAAGATGTATTATATTAAATTATTGTTTATTAAAATAACAACCGATAGTAATTAATTACTATTGCGTTGTTTTATTCGTTTATTGTATGTCATTTTACATAACGTATAATGGTTACATGACCTTATACCACCTCAAAAGGTTGAATATCATTATTTCCCTTCCGTCGTACAAGGTTGTAATTTTTTTTGCTTTTATATGCCCAGGTGATTAATTTATTTATTCACTCACAAAATAGGTTTAATTTTAAATAAATAACAACAGTTATTAGAATCTTAGGTTTTAATTACTTGATATATTTACCTTCGTGGTAGAGCCACGCTGCAACTTTACTATAGTTGTAGCACGAATATATCGGCCTCGGCCGGCGCTCTCACAGAATACCAGCGTAAAATAGCAGCAGAATGCTGCTTGTTTCATATAGTGAGTGTAGAAAAGCGAAGGCCCTTTTTATTGAAAACGAGGCATTCCATCTTTACTCCTCAGGGTTGGCAACGCATCTGCATTTGGATTCTTAATTGAGGACAAATGTAGACGTCTATGGATCACAGTATCCACTTACCATCAGGAGGACTGTGTGCTCATTTATCACCCATATACTATAAAATTAACTAATATAAGTACGTAAGATTTTTTTAATCAGATTGTTTTTAAATAACAGCCGTAACAAACAGCGATTCAATTACGTTTTATTTTATTTGTTTGCTGTATGCTACATAACGTATAATTAGTATATGACCTTAAATCACATCAAATGGTTGAATATCGTTATTTAATTAATTGCCCTACCGTCATTCAAGGTTGTTCTTTTGCTGCTTTTTATGTGCCTATGGTATAAAATTATTAAGTTATTTATTCACTTACAAATTAGGTTTATTTTAAAATAACTGAAAATAGTTATTAAAAACAAACACATTCAAGGCTGTAATTACATGTTATATTTTACTTCGTGGTAGAGCCATGTTTCAGCAATATAACGGTTGTAGCACGAAAGGGTTGACTCAACCGGGGAAGTACCACGCTCTCACAGAATACAAGCGTAAAATAGCACAACTTTATGCAGCTGTGTTTCTCTCTCGGGCTCCCCGTACACGAGGGCATCTTAAATTGTTTGGCACGCCTCGGGATGTCACAGGATCCTTTGACATACCGAAGTGTGCCTTGCTACGCCATGCCATCTCGTGCTGTCTGTGAGCGCAAACACTTACTTTAAAAATACAGACGAAAATCTATCCGTATGGTGTCGTAAAGAGAATACATGTGAGAATGGAAGTTCCTGAAAGATTTCTAAAGATGGCAGCATACTCACCTCGTTTTACGCCATGTATATATAATATCCATACAAGGGCGTGGCCAGCCGATGGCGCAGGGGGGGGCAAGTTGACTTTACATACTACAATTCATACTTTTCTCATTCTCTATGAATGAGAAAAGTAGGTATGAATTGTAGGTAAAGTAGGTATGAATTGTAGGTATTCTGTGACAGTACAGAGTCCAATGTGTAAAGCTACACGAGCACGAGCTATTGACTATGCAATAAAAAACTTGTAAATAAGTTATAATAACATTTATTAGAAAAATAGAATAAAAAGGAGTTTGAATTTGAATAAGTGTACAGCGTACAGCGTATTTTTTTTAATTATCAGATTTTAATATTATAATGGTCGTTGTTTGTTTATATTAGGTTAATTAAAATATAATTTTCGGGGATTCATTGTAAACTTCTCGACCACTTTATTATTAAAATCTTGTAAGTTTCCATGTATAAGTTTTCGGTGCACACTCATCATGGCCAAACCATTGAGGCGATTTTCACTCATAGTGCTTCTTAGCCAGGTTTTTAGTCTCCTGAGGCTGCTAAACGGTCGCTCTACCGTACACGTCGTGCATGGAAGAGCGATCAAAATTTTCAACGCTTTTTCCGTGTTGGGAAAGAAGGTTTTTGCTTCTTTTAGGATATCAACAACGGTTTGATCTGTTGAGTTTGGTTTATTATGCCAGAATTGCTGCCAAAGCTCGACTTCAATTTTTATGTTTGGTAAATTATAAAACTGAGCGATAGTTTCACAAGTTTCTGTGAGATTTTCGACTGACATCGTTTGCATTTGTGCGGGGTGTAATTTAGATAAAGCAAATGATGGAGTATTTTCTTCAGCAAAGCGTGTTTCAAGCGATGTAATAACGGAGTCCAAGTATGGTATTATTAATGATCTTTTCCAGAATTCTGAAGGGCTTTCTGCTGGGTGATTGTTTCGATGACGTTGTTTCCCAACAATGCGCGGCATTGAAGTGATATCCTCCTCCAGGCCGACTTTCTCCGCAACAACAGTAGCATCCTTTACAATTTCATCTGTGACTCTTTTGGGATTATCACGGTGGCTCTTAAGCAATTGCAAAATGCGTTTGACGTGTTGCGAGGCCTTAAACACATCCAAAGCTATGGATTGGAGTGCGTTGACAACAGGTTCTAACAAAGCAGAGTATTTAGCTATCAAAGTAATACAAAGTATAAACGAAATTTTGAAAGCAGCCGCATGGAGTTGAAAGGCATTTTTTCGAGTAGCACTGTTTCCTTCACGCGATAAGTTTTCTAAGGCTTCCAATATAACAGGAAAATTCTCCTTAAATACTCTGATAGTTTTACGTTTCTCACTCCATCTTGTTTCGCAGAGCCTGGCAATATTAGGTACCAATTTTCTTCTCAAAACAGATTCCCGAAAAAAATTAATAATATCTTTAGTGGTTCCCATGGTGTTTCGAATTTCAGGAAGAATATTGAGATCATTTATTACCAGATTCAATTTATGGGACGAGCAATGAAAGAACAGTGCTTTGGTATATTTTTTGCGAAGGATCGCTTGTACTCCACCGTCTTTTCCGGACATCGTCGAACAACCGTCAAATCCAAAACCAACGCATTTATCAGCAGGATTAAGGTCTTCTTTTGTCAGAAACTCATCGATGCAATATGCAATAGATTTCGCATCCAGACCTTTCAGCTCAACAAATCCGACGAACATTTCTTGGACCTCATTGGCTTCCTCGTCAAAATATCGCAGCCCAATCGATAATTGTTCAGTACCGGAAATATCAGCTGTTTCGTCTGCTAACACATTATAAGCATCTGCTTCTTTTACTTTTTTCACAATGTCTGCCTTAATAACATCTCCACAAATTGCGATAATTTCATTTTGAATAGCAATCGATCGATAGCTTGCATTCTTTTTCCCATGCTCAATGTGTTTCTTCAAAACTAAATCTCCCGCGTCAATTCGTAGCTTATAGAAGTCCTCGAGAACACCTTCGCCATAATGTTTTCCTCTCAGAGCTAAGTCGTGCAACCCGCAAAACGTAATGCAGGAAATAATAAATGTTATAATTTTTCGGTTTTCTTCAATAATGCCCCGGGAGTATTTGTTGAGTTGTAAATCTACAGGCACACTTCCACGAAATGATTTAGCGGCTTCCAGTGCCATCTTATGGAAGTGGGTTTCCATGTGCTTTTTGCAATGCTCGTGAATATCTTTGAACTTACAAAACGGCCTTATGATAAATGACCCTAATACGCCTCTAAAAGAATTTGGATTTGGCGGGAATAATGTACAATATTTACAAAAGGCTCCTTTTTGGTGCCTGGAATAGGCCGACCATGGAGAGTACGTTTCCAACCATGTATAATTAAATTTCCTCTTCAAATGTTTAGCGTCTTCCGCAAAGTCATACGTCGCAGACGGAGACCAAGTGTTTTCAATCAATTCTTTCTTCATTTCAGTCGATAACATTGATGCTTGTCCAATAAATTTACCGATGTCATTTTCGTTGCAGTCATTTATCGAAGAGTCGGGAACTAAGTTCGGTTCTTTGGATGTGCTAGGTCTCGCCAGGTCACCCACGGAATCATCGCTGTCACTGCTTGCTCCTTCAGGTTTCTTTCTTTTTAAAACTGCAAAATAAAATATTTGAAATAGCAACAACTTCTTCTGGTCCGCAATTCACATTGAAAGCATAAATGCCCTTCAAGACGGCGGCAGGCTCGAGCCCGCGCAAGGACTAGCGTCAACGATATTTTTTATATCAACAGTCCTAGCTATTTCGAGCGGCTTAACCGCCGCGGCTATGCTCGCGCGGTCTCGGGCATCCTCGCTCGAGCACTCTAGAGCGGGCGCGACGACACGCACGCACCGGAGTCTCAAGCATACGCGAGCCGACTGTGCCGAATCGGCACTGCCGATATTCATTCATACAATTTTATACTTTGAGCTTTGTTAATACGTTCCTATTTTCGATTGAACCATTAAATTGAGCAATTTTCCTTTTGGTTTAAACTGACGACCCTTAAGAATCGGATACCGTGCCTAGAAACGGATCTTTGCGATTTTAAAAACCGATGCAAAATCAGCATTTATAATCAAATCAATTGACGTTATTTTACGGACGGAAAATACGAAAGCTAAACGCAAGTGATACCAAAAAATTTTCTGATGTCCATATTGATTATGTGGTCACAGCAACTATTTAGATGTGATAATAGCGCACAAAACAAAGTAAAAGCGGGCAGTGGCAACGCTAACGCACGAATAAATGACAGACAGACGATAAAACAAAGGCGGCTGTGTGGGGGGGCGCGGGCGCCACGCGGTTACATGTTGCTTTGCTTCCCCACTCCCTCTCTCCCGCTTTAACGATAGAGTAGAGCAGAGCGCAGCGTAGTACGGAATATTAAGAGTGGAATTGGTGAATTCATTCGAGTTTCGACGCACGGGAATGATTGTTCAAGGCAAATCAACTCAAATACTTAGGACTTTGGTTGCATTATATTTGGCAACTTTTTTAGAATCTCTAGGGGGGGGCAGCCGCCCCTCCCTGCCCCCCTTTGGCGATGCCCTTATATCCATATTGGCAATGACGAGGCACGGTAAATGAGCGAAACGTCTGGTACTGCGGTCGTCTAAGCCAAGCGTGCTGGTTTACGCCAATCCTCTTAAGTTTTACCAATGGTGTTATCAGCAGAAAGCGTAACAATAAGACAATAGAAGTGGCATAGACGATTCTAAGCAAGACAACAACAAGGCAAGACTAAAACTGAATGACCTTGTCGCCGCTATGATGTGTTGACGAACATTATTCACCATTTTGTGATTTAGTTGCACGGGCAACTTCGTACGTGAACTTATGTTATTATGATAGTGAACTGCAGCATAATCAGTAGTAAAAACTCACCGAGGACGTGTCAGATAATGAAGAAGTAAGATGATTATTTACTAATTATCGTTGTTTTAACTAAATTACATCTAGATGAATACTTTACTACGATATTTACCTTTGTAAACTTTCATTTATTACTTGTATTTATTGTACAATTACCATTACTGCTTTTGATCTAGCGTAATACGCTACGCACGCGACGTTGACAAACTCGCCAAGCAATGTAATGTGAAATATTGGATATAATTGTGCATTGCGTATACGAGGGTGGATTGAAAAGTACTCGGCCTAACACAGATCCATTCAATTCTAAAAATCAAATCTACCCACATTATTTAGTTCAGTTCAGACTAGTTCATTGTGTGAAGTTCGAAACGTGTGCGATAATTAGTTGTGATTTTATAAATTTATTAACAAAGTAATCGGACCTAATTTCCGCGAATGGAGCAAATCGAGCAGCGTGCCGTCATTAAGTACCTCCATAAGAAGGGGCTATCATCAAAAGCCATTCATGATGACATGGTCAGTACATTAGGCGATTGTGCTCTGTCATATTCATCCGTCAAAAAATGGATAGCAGAATTTAAGCGTGGTAGAGAGAGTGTGAAAGATGAACCCCGCTCTGGAAGGCCTTCGACGTCAACTACTGACGAAAATATTAAAAAAAGTACTTGATTTAATAGTGGGAGCCCGCAGATTAAAAATTAGAGAGATAGCCGAGATTATAGGCATCTCTTATGAATGAACTCAAAACATCAATGTCAACGAGTTGTGTTTCCACAAGGTGTCTGCGAGGTGGGTTCCGCGACTGCTTTCAGTTGAACAAAAAAAGGACGCAATTGACTATTTCACGCGACTGTTTGGAGTTATTTGAAGCCGATGCAGATGATTTTTTGAATCGTTTTGTTACTATGGACGAAACATGGGTTCATTATTGTACACCGGAAACAAAACAACAATCAAAACATTGGAGAAGACCTGGTTCACCACCCCCTAAAAAGGCTAAGTCGATTTTGTCGGCAAATAAGGTGATGGCTTCAGTATTCTGGGACTCGAAAGGTGTGATTATGATTGATTATCTTGAAAGGGGTCAGACTATAAACTCTGATTACAACTGCACCTTACTACGTCGTTTACGAGAGGAAATAAAAGAAAAACGTCGAGGAATGCTCAGAAGAAAAGTCCTGTTTCATCAAGATAACGCCCGTGTTCACACGTCAGTACAGTCAATGGCTGAAATTCACAACTGTGGCTTTGAACTGTTACCGCATCCGCCGTATTTACCTGATCTGGCACCATCAGACTTCTTTCTGTTCCCTAACCTAAAAAAGCACTTGGGAGGTCAAAGATTTTCGACAAACGACGAGGTCAAAGCAGCTGTAGACGCATATTTTGACTCTAAGGAAGAATCATTTTTTTTTCAACGGTCTAAATGCTTGGAAGGGGAGGTGGCAAAAGTGTATTGAACTTGATGGTGATTATGTAGAAAAATAAAAATATAACTGATTTAGTATGTGTTTATTTTCTTGGTTAGGCCGAGTACTTTTCAATCCACCCTCGTATTTATAATACGGCTGCAGGCATCGGTCACTTAATGTGTATGTGTAAAATGTGGCGAAATCGGTTTTGGAAGTCATCGAGCGCTAAATCATTTCTATTGTCTTATTATTACTATTTCTGTGTTTTTATCACATTTTAGGCGTTACATGGTGGCAATAGCTTAGGCAGCCGTGACAGCGGGGCTAAGCATTTGCTACAAATTTCACTTAAATGCAATTTTATGTGCACATTTACCACTTAGTCTGTGGTGAAAAAAACATCGTGAGGATACCGGCATAACTCTAATCGGCATAATTAAAATAATCAAATGTTTGGAAGGTATATGAAGTCAATCAGTACGCATTAGAACAGCGTGGCTTACATTTGTTTGCCATAAAACCCTCTCATAAATGAAAGAAGGCCTGTACGCAGCAGTAGGATGTATTTTTAATTTTTACTTTAAGCGTTATGGGACAGGTAATTAAGGATGTGTTTCGGTGTGATCCCATCTAACGGAAGACATAAGATTTTGTGGTTTCCTTTTTCTATATAGGATCATGGTGACAAACTAGCACACATAAGTGGGTGCAGTGCCCCATAGATATTTACATCTATCTTTGATTAGGAATCAAAATACAGATGCTTTATCACCCATAAAGACTAAGATGGGATGCCGCGTGTCTGGTAAAAAAGGTCTCCGGTTCTCTATAGTCACCATACGAAACACAGCAGCAAATTTCTGCCTTTTTACGTTGATATTCTGTGAGAGCGTGGTCCTTCGCCGGTCGAGCTGGCCTATTTGTGCTACAAACATAGTATAGCTGCAGCATATCTCTTCACGTTAAAAAATTCTATAATTTGTTACCTTTTATGACAACGATTCTTCCACCACCACACGGCTACCTCAATTGTCATAATTTCTCATAATTGCACAGAAATCAATATAAAATAAAGGCAAATTCCAGTAAAACTAATTCCACGGATTTTATCTCATAAAATTTTAATTCCCGACGTTTCCCCTTAACCGTGAGCACTCGAAATGACGGAATTTAATAATTATCTTAAATTACTCGGTGTAAAAACGATAAAATTCCTTTATTTTAAGAAAAATATACGAAATTATTACGGTGTTAACATAATATAAATATAACGGATATGAGTTATCAAAACCTTGCGACCTAAAACATAACATTATCTGTATCATCGTTTACGATGTCACATAAAATGTAGAATATATTATTGTTGTAGTGTGTTGTAGAGGGTTGTTACCTCTTACCTATTTCCTTTTTTATATATTGAAAATAACATTAACATAATGATTATTTTCTGTATTGTGGATGCAGTGTATATACATACATACGTTTGTAGACGTATGTAAACTGCTGTTTGTATGTATTTTTAAGTAATTTAATTCTGACTATCGTTTTGTAATTTGATTCACTTGACTTGGATAACAAGCTATGTATTTTTCTATATTTATTATGTACATCTAGATTTGAAATTATATATATATATATACTAAGTATATTAAAATCATATATCAATGGAAACGTTATTAAATAAGCTATCAGATTATGCATACCAGATATATATGTTATATATATGTATGTTATTTATATCATATATATATTACAAATAGTTTGCTATCATTCGACGCCATATTATGGCGTTTGACAGATGCGCATATTATTTGAGACGTCAGAATATGATGTTTGGAGAGACGAGGGGATATGTTACGAGCTTCAAGTTCGTGACAATTAAAAACTGCCGACTGAATTACCAAAATTTACAATTTTATTACCGAACACCAATTAAAAGTTAAAACAATAATAATTAATCATATTGATTCACTTTATTTCGCTCCGAAGCTTCGCTTGTCTCGCCAAATTCAATACTACCCTGACCGCGCCTTGCAGCGCCTTTAAATATACATTTTTCACCGAAACGTCCAGAATATTCAAGTAAATACGCGCGCTAACCAACCGGGCGCAGAAAGTTCGAGTGTGGGGCTTCCAGAAAGCTTAGTTCTTCTGTTCGATACTAGATGGCGCTGTTGGTCGAAAGATTAGTCATGTCATTTTCTGGAAAGCTCTCCTCGCTTTGTTACCCGACACTAGATGGCGGTAGTTCCAGACGTCAACATAGGCGCGCAACACTGCCCCCTCCTAAGACATGCTCGTCCCGAACATTATCGGCCCCATAATAACGCACCAGGAGATCCACATGGACGATCTTAGGAGTCCCTCTTGTGCCTTTCTGTATCCGGTAGGTTACTTAGTTGATCCTGTCACAATCCAGTACGGGCCGTCCCATTTAGCTTGAAGCTTAGGAGATTTCCCTTTTGCTGGGGACTGGATTGTGCAACCACACTAGTGAACCTTCGTCGAACCCTTTGTTGTTCATTTTGCGGTCATACCGGGTTTTCATCTTTGCGGACATTTGCTGGCCCGATTGTTTGACGTGCTCATAAATGTCATTCATTTTGTTCCGCAAGTCATTTGCATAATCGGTTATACTGCGTGGGGCATCAGGTGGTATCCCGGTGATCAGGTCTGCATGCAGCCGTAATTCTCGTCCAAATTTTGCGAAAGCTGGTGCCACTTTTGTACTTTCGTGAACAGCGCTTCGATATGACAACAAAATCGGTTGTATGTGCTTGTCCCAATCTCGTTGCCGATTGTCTAAAACTTTTGCTAGGTATCTCTCCAATGTCTTATTAAATCGTTCTACCATTCCATCAGATTGCGGGTGATAAGAAGTCGTTTTTGTTTTATGAGTATCCATAACTCGGCAAGTTTCCTGGAATATTTGAGACTCAAAATTCCTTCCTTGATCGCTGTGAATCTGTAAAGGTACCCCAAAACGACAGAAGACATCATGAACTAGTTTATCTGCAACTGTTGAAGCTTCTTGATTTGGAATGGCGAAGACTTCTGACCACTTAGTGAAGTAATCCATCACAACCATGAAATAATTGTTACCGCTTTCACTCTCCGGAAACGGCCCCGCCACGTCTTTCTAACTGGCTGGCTGGCTTTTCTCTCCCATGGTGTACCAACATTATACAACTTCAATGCAACTCTACTACGAGTCTGCGGACCCTTTACAGCTGCGCAACTTGTACATTTGCGACACCAATCCTCGACATCGTTTCGACAGTGGACCAGTAAAACCGTTCTCGGATCTTCAGTAGAGATCTTCAGATGGCCTCCTGAACAATCATTATGGTACAGCTGTAGAATATCCGGTACTTTAGCTTTAGGGACAACCATTTGCAAATAACAGCTGTCTCCCAGAACATTTTCTCACTTACGGCACAGAACTCCATCCTGAAGTAGCAAGCTGTCTCATTGGGCCCAATAGCTTTTAGTGGTCGAACTCATCGCTGAGATGTCGCCCCACTTGGGCTTGGGAGCACTGGCCTTCATCCATTCCAGAATCGACTTGATGTCCGGATCTTCCTGCTGTGCTTGTTGTAAGCTGTCCTTCCACTCGTTGCTGAGGTGGTCTGTTCTGAGCATCCTCACGGATACCACTTCCTTACTCTCTTGCCTAGTACAATGTTTGCAATCTTCAGGAGAATGCATCTGCGTTGCCATGAGATTTCCCGCTGCGATGTTCGATCTCAAATTTGTATTCCGGCAGTAGTTCAATCCACCTCGCAACTTGTCCTTCTGGATTTTTAAACTGCAATAGCCATTTTAGTGTAGCATGGTCAGTTCGTAAGTGAAATTTTTGCCCCAGAAGATAATTGCAAAATGCTGCAACGACTTTACTACAGCTAGCAATTCACGTCTTGTGACACAATAGTTCCTATATCACTTGCATCTGTGCCAACTATAAATTCTTTGCTTGCATCAGGGTATCCCAAAATAGGTGTTTTGCACAGACGGTCCTTGAGCTTCTGGAATGCGATATTGCAACTTTCATCCCAGCAGAAATGTCGCTTCTCCTCGGTTAGCTTATGCAGAGGTTTGGCTATATCTGCAAAGTTCTTCACAAATCGCCGGTAGTAGGAACATAAACCCAAAAATGCTCTAACCTGCGTCTTGTCTTTTGGAACCAGCCAAACCTTGACAGCGGCGATTTTCTCTGGATCCGTGCGGATACCTTCTTCCGATACTACATACCCCAAAAAGTTAACTTGCCGTTTGAATAGTGAACATTTCTTCGGACTCAACTTGAGGTTGGCACTCTGAATCTTCATGAGCACGCGTTCCAGGTTTTGAAGGTGTTCCTCAAACGTCCGGCCTACAATGATGATGTCATCCAAGTAGACCAGACAGGCATCGCCAATTAGCCCGGTAAGTACAAGTTCCATCAGCCTTTCAAACGTTGCTGCAGCATTGCACAACCCAAACGGCATTACTTTGAATTGCCACGGACCCTTTCCCGTCGAGAACGTAGTTTTCTTCTTGTCCTTAGGGTCAATTTCAACTTGCCAGTAGCCACTTTTTAGATCCAGCGTGCTAAACCACTTTACTCCTATAAGCATGTTCAGAGGGCGGTAGTCAACACAAAACCGCATGCTGTCATCCTTCTTCTTTACCAGCACCACGGGTGAACACCATGGACTAGAGGAAGGTTCAATAACACCATCCTTCACCATTCCTTCAATCATGGTTTCCACTTCCTTTTCACGTGCTACCGGCAATCTTCTTGGCCTGATGAATAGGCAATTCTTCTCCTGTATTTATTTTGTGTTGAACTAAGCCATTCTTTCCTATGTCAGCATCGTTTGATGAGAATACATCGGCATACTTGAGTAACAACTTCTTCGCTTTGACCATTTCGTTTGGGGAGAGAACGCTGCGACAGTCTTCCAAAAGTGTATTCACTCTCGTTTGTGCATCCTTGCTGGGGGTCTCACTCGATAGATATTGGCACCTACGTAACCAATCCACTTCTTCACAAGTACCAATCACCGTGCCTTTTTCTATAATCTGTTCCTCGTCACAAATGTACAGCACACATACTCCTGAGATGTCAGTGGTTCTGACCAAGGTTCGGGCTACTTTCCATGGAAGGTCATTGTTTACCCTTTCCACAAGTACACAACGGTGAGCTTGTCCAGCGTTTCGAGGAAGAGTAACCGGCACACGTTTCCGATCTCGGCGGAAGAACAATCTTCTTAATGCTATCACGTTCCCTGGCAACGCACCTTCCATAAAAAGTTTCTCCTGTTCACATTTCAAAATACCTTGCTTTACGTCGATTTCACAACAATTATTCCTCATAAAGTCTAGGCTCAGGATGCAGTCGTCCATTATATCAGCCGCGATGACATTATGCAGGTAGATCACGTTGCCTAGCTTCAACTCCATCTCCTTCTCTCCACGGACGGGTATACGCTGACCGATGGCTGTTACCAAATTAATGCGTTCTCGGTTGTGTGCGGAGTCCCCAAGAAACTGACTAATAAGTTGGGAACTAACAACCGTACGAGAGGCCCCAGTGTCTATGGTCAGTTTACACTGTTCCCATCATGGGTTTGTGCGAGATCCTTGGGGCTCTTTTAACATCAGCCAGCATCCGCCCCGCAATTCTGGCTTTTACGCGTTTTCCTGCTGCTACTGGGCGGTGCTGTAGGCCGCACTACCCTCCTGAGATCGTTCACCTCCATTTTCTAGGGTTCGCTTAGGGCAGCTGGATTGAAGATGGCCCCTTTCCCCACAGCCATAGCACCTAGGGCTGTTTCCTTTATTGCAGTCACGAACTGTAGCTGCTGAGATCTCCCTGACGCGATGGGAACGATGATTCTGCCGCACGGTTTCCACCTCCAGTACATGGGACAAGGCGTTCTTAAGCATCTCGTGGTGCCCGAGCCTCACAGCAGCTCTGACTTCAAGGTCGCGGATGCCGTCGATGAATGTATGCACCAGGTTCCCTTCAATGAGCGCAGGTATAGACCGGTATGCTTTTCACACCAGCTTCTCCACCTCTAGAGCCCACTGATGCAGGTTTTCGTTGAGGCGCTGCACGCGATCTTTAAGCTGCGCACGAAAGACGTGTTCCAGGTGAGCGTCGCCATATCTCCAGACGTCCAGAATATTCAAGTAAATACGCGCGCCAACCGACAATCAGTTCAGTCTGGACTGCAGTAGCCCTCTTAATTTCAGGTGAACTATCAGTCCGTATTTCACTTTAGTTTTATTAAAAAAAAACAATAGTTCACTTCAGTTGAGTTATATGTATTTAAAAATAATCAATTTAATGATTTCTTAAATTTACGCGAACACTACACATTGAATAAAACTATTATTTACGGATTTTATCGCGTTTAATTACTTTATTTTTTTTAACAAATTTTATTATATATATTTTATTATATATAATTTTTGGTCCAAATATATAAATTTTATTATTTATATATTTGGACCAAAAATTAATATTAAAAAAAACTGAAGGTAGCCGGACTAACTATGACATTGGGACGTCAAACATCTCAGTTCCCCCCCCCCGTGACCATGAGTGCTGTAAAGCACCCGAAACGTCGGGATAATAATAAAAATAAATTAAAATAATTAAACGCGATAAAATCCGTAAATAATAGTTTTATTCAATAATCAATTTCTTTTATACAAGCAAAATAACCCAACAAAAGTCAAATTTCTCTATTACGAGGGGGGTTAAAAAGTTCGCAGAATGGAAGGGAAACGGGGTGTAATTTAACATGAAATTATTTTTCCTTTTTCGATACATCCTCCGTACTGAACGATCTCAGGAGGGTAGTGCGGCCTACAGCACCGCCCAGTAGCAGCAGGAAAACGCGTAAAAGCCAGAATTGCGGGGCGGATGCTGGCTGATATTAAAAGAGCCCCAAGGATCTCGATCTCACAAACCAATGATGGGAACAGTGTAAACTGACCATAGACACTGGGGTCTTAATAGACTTCTCAGACCGTTCAAATAACTCGTATAAGGATTACGAAAGCAGTTAAATTGCTGACTCAAAACTGCAAACATCATGTTTTCCGTATCTATGTTATTACTCGTAGGCCTCTATCGCTCTAACTAATCACTGTTACTGCGAGCTTGTGAGCTCTTCTATTGTATAAGGAACCCTTATAATTTTATTACATATATCTTAAACTGACACATAAATATAACTTCGAGGGACATTTAGAACTATAATAATATTAGTATTTAACATTGTAGTTCCACGATAGATAAAAGTGGCACTGTGCTTAGCTTACATTTTATAGACAAGAAAGATTCTCAAAAAAGAGCCTCGTACCGGCAATCAAGGTGTAGGATGGCCACCCACTAGTTAGAGTGATGACTTGGTAGGACATCCAGAAAGACGATTCATGCAGGTGACTTAGAGCGAAGTATTGTGGCACTCTTTAAAAGAAGCCTATGTTCAGATGTAGACGTATGAATTTCTGTAATGATGGATGATGATGAAAATAGAGAAACGATATTATGGCCGCACATTAATGAGTCGATTTGACTGAGAAAAGACTACGCTCTCGTAGAATACCAGCGTTGCCACCCGTGTTGTGACTTAACTAAGTTGATTTTCTGCAATCCTCAACGCTATTAGAAAACTATTCAAGTTTTAATAAATATTATAAGGGAATTTTTATCCTTTTAGTTCTTTGAAATTTATGGCCTCTTGACTGGACTAAAGAACATCACAAGCTTACAATATCCAGTAGGTTGTCTAAGTCGTTACATTTAAAACCTTAATCGCCTTTTTATTACCCTTAGGAGTAGAGTTTTTTTCAATTTGTGTCAGCTCAAAACGTGACTTGATATGTCAATCCCAACTTCAATCGTCAATCACAGCGTGTATATTATTTATATTAGCTCTGTATAACTTTAAACCCGGAAATAAAGCAGTACAAGCAATAATATTTTGCAGCGGAAATAAGTGTCTCTACCCACAAACAGAATACCATCTAAGAATGACCTAATCTCACCGTCATTTTCAAATAGCGACCTTGGGATCTTTCAATCATTTCCCAATAGTCGAATATTACGTGGTAGGGTCACGTTGCAGCTATATTATGGTTGTAGCACGAGCGGGTCCGCTCGACCGGGGAAGGACAACGCTCTCACAGAATACTAGCGTAAAATAGCAGCTTAATGCTACTGTGTCTCGTATAGTGAGTGTAGAGAGCCGGAGACGCTTCTTACTGGAAACGAGGCATTCCAACTTATTCCTTAGAGGTGACAACGCATCTACATTATGATCAAAGATTAATGTAGATGTCTATAGGCTACAGCATTTACTTACCATCAGGTGGACTGTGTGCTAGTGTTTTACCCAAATTCTATAAAAATATCACTACACTCATGGGACGAGATAGATCCCAACATGATATCTATGGGAAGCCATAAGACAAATTCCTGTCGATAAACTCACAGGACGAAATCAGTTGATTGATTATTTTAATCCGCCACCACGTGGCATAATCTTCTTTATGTATAGTTACAAAATAATCTTTAAATTTAAAGGGGTCATTGTAGAAGCGTGCTCGTCGCGACCCCTGCCAGCCTTTTTCAGGGCTGCAATTCTACAGAGCTGCGCACCCATGCAAACGAGGGTTAGGGCGTCCCCCTAAGGCGACGCACACCAGCTCGTCCCCGTTGGTGTGGAATGCAGCGCGCAAAGCGGCGATGGGGACCGCCACCCGTCACGCACAGCCCGACACGGCGGAAGGTGGAGGACGGAGTGCAGAGTTGGCACGTGGAATGTTAGAGGGGGCATGAGAGATAAGACGAATGAGTTGATCGAAATAATGAAAGAAAGAGAATTAGATGTCGTGTGTATGTCGGGGACCAAACGGAAACGCAGTGGTACTGAAGAGCTCCCTGGCGGGACGTTAGCTATATGGTCCGGAGTCCCGGAAAGCGAGAACGCCTGCCAGGGAGTGGGAGTGCTGTTGTGGTCCCGGTTGGTCGATCTTATGACTGAATACAAGGCTGTGAACTCAAGACTTCTCTGGGTTCGCTTCAAAATAGGACTGACGAAGTTATTCCTTTTAGCTGTTTATGCGCCGGTAGCTTCGTCGTCCAGGGCTGAGCTGTAGGAGTTTTGGGAGAATGTAAGAGAAGTACTAGATTTGGTTAAGGGAAACGAAAGAACTGTTGTATGTGGTGATTTGAATGGATGGGTAGGTATCGCTCGACCAGGATACGAGTCGGTGCTTGGAAAGTTTGGCGATAAAAGGGTTAATGATGCTGGCAAGCTTATACTGGCTGTATGCAAGGAAAAGGGTCTTCTTGTGATAAACACTATGTTTAATCACAGGAAAATCCATATGTACACTAGAGAAAGAAAGAATGAGAGAAGTATGATTGATTTGTTCCTGGTGGATGACCGACTGCGAAAACAGGTGATGGATACACGAGTGTTCAGGGGTGCTGACCTGGGAGCGGATCATTATCTAGTAATTACTAGATTTAGGGGTTTGTTCGCGGGTTGGCGCTACCGGACGGCAGTAACAGAACCACAGTCGGTCTGTCGCATCCGAAGCTGGAAGCTTCAGGAAGCGGATACTAGGGACAAACATCACACGAGGGTAGCCGAAAAGCTTGACACAATCGATGGCAGGAAAGAATGTGTGGATAGAACATGGCAGAACCTTAGGGATGGAATGGTAAGTGCAGCGGAAGAAGTATGTAGTACGACAAAAAGAGGTAGTAGTAAAAGAAGAGATGCATGGTGGAATGATGAAGTGAGAGAAGCTGTAAAAAAAGAAGAAAAAAGCATGGTTAGACTACTTGGCCTCTAGTAACGATGAGCATATGAGAGAGAAGATGAAAGAAAGATATAAGCTGCAGAAAGTTCATGCGAAAACATTGATTGAGGAAGTACGTGAAAGGTGTAGAATAGAAGCGGACGAGAGGTTGTCGCACAACTTTAGGGAAAATTCCAAACTCTTCTGGAAAGAGGTTGGAAGGTCCCGGAGTGGTGCGACAGCCTTAAGAATGAACAAAGTGCTTTCGAGAACCAATGACGTCCTCTCAGAAAAATCGGACGTCATGCAGCGATGGAGTGAATTTTATAGAGAAATGTATGCGTGTCATGACCTTAGTGAAGGATCCGGGGGTGACGCCGTGACTGGCACGCCAGACATGGACCTCGATGACACTGAGGTCATCAGCATGAAAGAGATTGAACGTGCGATTCGAAGTTTGAAATGTGGTAAGGCTGCGGGACTAGACAGAGTTACTGCTGAAATGGTCAAGTACGGTAGGCCTCGCGTCTGGGACAGCTTCCATCTGCTGTGCAATTTGTGCTGGCGGACGGGAGATGTCCCGGATGATTGGCGATCCGCGGTCATTGTGCCTTTATATAAAGGTAAAGGTTCACATTTTGACTGCGGGTGCTATCGGGCGATCAGCTTGACCAGTTTAGCAAGTAAAGTTTATTCGAAGGTTTTGACACGTAGGATGCAAGAGAAATCGGAAAGATTCTTATGGGAGGCACAATGCGGATTTAGACCTGGAAGAGGATGCACGGATCAAATGTTTTCTCTCCGCATGATCACGGAGAAGCTTCTGAGTGTTAACCAGAGGATTTTCTGTGCTTTTGTGGATCTGGAGAAAGCATTTGATAAGGTTATAAGGAAGAAAATGTGGGAACTGTTGCCGGGATATGGTGTGGATGGTCGATTGTTAAGGGCTGTGCAGTCACTTTACTATGACTGTAAAGCCTCTGTGCGGGTAGGGCATGACCTGTCACCCATGTTTAGCGTCCAAGCGGGCGTAAAACAGGGTTGTGTCAAGTCTTCCTGGCTGTTCATACTGTATCTCGACAGCTGTTTACAGAAGCTGAAAAATAGCTGTTTAGGTGTGAAATTGGGTGACATAAAAGCTGATTGTCTGCTGTATGCTGATGATGCAGTGCTTATTGCACCATCAGAAGCAGAACTGCAGGAATTAGTCACGTGTATGAAAGAGGAATGTGAAATTAAAGGTCTCCGTTTGAATGCTAATAAAACTAAGGTTCTGGTATTTGAAAAGGACGAAGAGAGAACGAAATGTGAAATATGGGTAAATCAGGAATGTCTAGAACAGGTAAATGAAATTGTATACTTGGGGAGTGCTTTCAGCCGGGATGGAAGATGTGATTTAGATGTGGATAGGCGTGTCGCTGCCGGAAACAAAGTCAATGGTGCCCTGAATGCATTAGTAAAAAGGCAAGGCGTGGTGAAGAGTGCACGCCTTGCAATACATAACGCAGTGTTGGTACCGACTTTGTTATATGGCAGCGAAACCTGGGTATGTCAGAAGAAGCATAAAAGCAAGTTGAATGCAGTGGAGATGCGATCTCTTCGTAAAATGTGTGGCGTTACCATAGTGAAGACCGAATGGTGAAGAAAATATATAGAGCGAAAGTAAATATTAAAAGGTGTCGAGGTAGACCGAGACTAACTTTCGAAGACCATGTGAGCAAATTGCTCGAAGAGGGGGAGGGTCAAGAGTACTCGGATACCTAGACGTGCATGTATGAAGAAGTTAATGAACCTGAAAGAAGCGAAAGAGGTATGTAAGGATCGTGACACTTGGCGATCTGTTTTCTCTTGCTACCCCGTTCGGGATTGTGCGTGAAAATAAGTAAGTAAGTAAATTTAAATAGCCTACCTGAGCTAGGAAACGAACAGACTAAAAATGCAAGAAGTAGACAATCAATATTTTATTTAACCAATCGATAGAGTCATGCCACTGGAATAAACATTGTACACCAGAGGTGGAGCGAGCCAAGGTCAGTTTTAAAAAAAAATGAATGTTCTTATTTTGAAAAACAAAAAAATGTTTCCTTAGAGTGAAATTTTATATCTTTAATATTTTAAGTACTTTCCCCCCATGTTCCGTTCGTTTTTTACAAGCCTCGGATACTACTTTCGTAAGTATGTTTGGTACTGAACTATTCCTAAAGCTTGTTCTGGTGGGTTTTGATTCACAATTGGAGGCGGTGCGTGGCGTTTGTCAAGATCCAGAAATCATCGGCGGATCGCTATTCTTATATACAAACAAAAATATGTCACGTACTACGCATTATTTATCAGTTACGTAATTAACGCATTTATTCAACAATGCGCTTAAGTATACGATACGAAATTACAATAGCAAAACAGTCACGTATTGTGCCATGTATTAGAAATCGAAATGCAAACGTATAACGCTATTTTAGTGTTAAAATGTTTCTTTGTGTTATTTTAATCTCAATTGCGTTTCACGCAATGAGTTGAAATGTATATAATTTTCAAGTGACGTAAACTTGCTTACGATTATTACATGGAAACATGCATTAATGTACATTTAATATAATTGGACGGGACCTGCGTAAAAATATAATATGCTTTACCTAGTTTGAAAATGATTTGTTATTTTTCAACACCATCTTAGGTATTTTTTATAGAATAAAGTTGACAAACGAGCACACAGTCCACCTGATGGTAAATGAATGCTGTGGCCCATAGACATCTTCATTTATCCTCGATCATGAATCAAAATGCAGATGCGCTGTCACCCCTGACAACTAAGAAGGAATGCCTCGTTTCCAGTAAAAAAGGATCTGCCGATCTCTACCCACACCAAACGAAACCCAGCAGTATTACGCTGCTATTTTACGCTGATATTCTGTGATAAAGTAGTTCTTCCCCGGTCGAGCCGACTTATTCGTGCTACAACCATAATATGCAACGTGGCTCTACCACGTATAAAAATTAATTGCAACATCTTTAATATAATAATAGATATAGATTTCCATAAAGTAACTAACAAAGTTCTATCAAAAATCCACTGCTGAACATAGATCCATAGATTGACACTTAGAGAGGATATTTTCCATAGCTGCCACACTTGGCAAGTGGGTTGGCAACCGCAGTTATATATATATATATATATATATATATATATATATATATATATATATATATATATATGTATATATATAAGCTGTTATCAGGGAGATACTTTAATTACAATTCTATTATTAATTAATTTAATTAATTATCGTAATTATTAACATCTTAATGTTTTTGGTCCACTGTTAGTGACGATATTTTTATTCAGCTAGTTAGCATGCATTTCTCGTCAGAGTTGAAACCAAGCCTGAAAATCAATAACTTGTATCTAAGCATAGCTTTTGTCTACGGCTGTGTAACCAAAGTTTGAAACTTTGAATTTAAACATTGATCAATACTTTCTCTTACACAAGTAGATCAGTACAATATGTATGTACAGCCTGGTAGTGGCGACGGAAGAGAAAACATCTAACTATATCGACCCGTGAATGTCGTAGAAGACGACTGTAAAAAATTACTGATAGTGTTCTTAGCATCTGATTGATGGCGGTATTATTTATTTATTTTATTATTTATTGCACCAAAATCGTGTTAAACCTTTGATAGAAAAGAGAGCGAGTTATGGCCCGTTAGATTGTCATTATCAAATTGAACAATTTATAAATATATGATGCAACACCTACATAAAATCTAATATTAATATCTTGTTTACCCAGATTAGCTCCCTTTATATTACTATACTCTATGCCAAAGCGCGGAGATGTCTCAAAGGTGAGACACGTATTTCACTGCGATACCGAATCCCACTCTCACATGTGCCAATTCAGATAAATTCTTCTTATAACGGTGAAGCCCATGGCTGTTACTGCCAAATGCGTTTTTATCTAAACACAAAATACTAGCGTAAAATAGCAAATAATGTTGCTGTGTTGCGCATGGTGAGTTAGATCAATGAAAACAAGCCTTCTTCTTGCTTAGTCCTAACCGATTACAAGGCATCTGCAGTTATGATTTTGAATCGAGGATAGATGTGCCCACGGCCACAGCATCAATTTACCATCAGGTGGACAGGTGCTTTTGTCACTATTACTCTATAAAAAATATTTCTAAACGACTGCTTCATAAGGAGTAACCTCCTTTGTTTTACAAATGCATTTATGTATGTATGTATGTCTATTTTTTCAGCACAATCTGTAGACTAAACGGCTGGATAGATGTTAACGTAATAATGGGTGTCTTTAGAATCATCTTAGCTATGAATGTGATATAGGGTGTAAAAAATTTACGCAATTTTAGGAGTATTATTATTTAACGTAAAACTTTTTTACGCAGTCTTGTTTTTTAATAACTATTAAAGATGTTAAAAATTAATTAGCGTAAGTTACGCATAACAAAAAGCTAATTAATTTTTAATATATTTAATATAATGGATTTCCGCGAAGTAACGCCTGAAATGAAATTAATGATTTTATTCAATATATTATTGTATAATACTTATTGAAAGTCACTTTTTTATTTACCACTGGTTCGGAAAAAAACCTCTGTCCTGGGAAGAACCAGCAGGAAATCCCGTGGGACTTTTTTTAAACATATTTCAATTTACAATAAATTAATGTTGTACAATTTAGAATGTTTTTTATAGAACCAGCATGGTGGCGACCACCTCATTCCCAGGTGTTACTTTCATTTATGTATTCTTTTATATTATAATAACCCTTTTTGTACATGTTTTTTTTAATAAAACATTTAAACTTGTTTAATGACAAATTTTGTAAATTTTCTGGGATTTTGTTGTAAAAGCGTATACATTGCCCCATAAATGAATTACTAATTCTGTGGAGTCTAGTAACTGGTATTACAAACTTGTTTGTTTCTAGTGTTTAAAGTATGAACATATTAATTCTTATGAAATTGATTCTACTCTTTAGTTTTAATAACTTTTTTAATCGTTGGTTTGTTAATATAGATAAGTACAGTAATTCAATGTAAATGACGAAGTACTTTACGTTTCACGTCGTATATTAAAATATTTTTACATCACAATGTTATATATGTACCTATCAGCACACGCAAAACCTTCCTCGGTTCGGATGGAATAAAAAAAACATTCATCTCCTAAGTAAATTTCGCTCTAGCAATTCTCACGATATACGAGCAAAGCAAAAATGCTGATCCGATATCAAAATTTCCCTTTTGCTCGCGCTGCAAAGTTTTGTTTTGCTTGAGTAAGCCTATACCAAAACTAATGTAACAAAAGATTTCTTCTATACGCTTGTTTACGAAGCTGAGATATGAAAATAAAAATGTTCTCAAATTTTTACCTATATTAACTTCTGTACTAGCTTCAGTCACCAGTTATTTTTACATTTACATTTTCCTAGAAGGCTGAAGAACACCATATTTTTTATTAGAAATAATGTTCCAGTCTAGGGTGTATAGAGAATTAATATAATTACTGGCTGCGAAGCGTTATCCTCAGCGGTGACAACGCATCTATCCTTACTAGTTTGAATTTATAGGCTGCAGGTGCCCATGGATTATACTGTAGTAACCACTTACCATCAGGTGGACGGTAAGTTTGTAGGTCACTACAGTTTTATAAAAAAAACGTGATCTGCAATTCCCCTGGTGTAGTTCATGGGTGGCGGCAGTCACTTTAACTTGCCATCAGGTGAGCCGCATGCTCGTTTGCCCCCTCTTCTATAAAAAAAAATCTTAATCAAATTGCACAATCACACAAGTAACCACTGCTCAACTATAACTTAGAAGAGATAGAAAATTATTAATATTAATACAAAACATCTCGTGAATTAACTATATGTATATGACAAAATAAGAAAATGTTATTGTATCTAACAAAGAAACGAAATGTGTACCAGTTCGGCTTCTGACCCCATTATAAAGTTTACTTAACCTAACTACAGGAGAACCATGCCCAGTCATACGTATTGGAAGGGGGAGGGGGGGAGCAAGTGTAAAAATAGGAGCTTGCGAGTGTCCTCGACACTTTAAAATTATAGTAGCTAGAAAGTTAATATTGGTATAAATCAAAGAAATAATGAAAAATACTTTATTGTACACCATAAACTAAAGAAAAAACAACATAATATATTATATAAAGGTACAATTGGCGGCTGTATTACATAAAAGCGATCTTTACCAGATATTGCAAAGGATGTGAATATAGGTGAATGTAAAATACAGTTACAGCCTATATACGTCCCACTCCTGGGCACAGCCCTCCCGCTCATTTCTTAGAGGGTTTTAGGGCAAGGAATTGTCGCCACGCTGCCCCAATGCGTGTTGGCGAACTTCACATGTCTTCGAAATATTTTTTCTTGTTTTTCAGACATGCAGGTTTCCTCAGGATGTTTTCCTTCACCGCCGAGCACGTGGTAAATCAGCACTGTGCAACAGCACTCACAATTGCAATTAACAATTTCTTTGGTACCGGCGGGGATCGGTGCTCGCGTACTGTGAAGTTTACAGCGAGCCCTAACCATCTGAGCTACCACGGCTCGGAAACGGCACGAAAAGTAAATATGCATGACATCTAATACCACATACATATAATTATCATCGATAAATATATTTAAAGTACATAAACATAGAATTACTCGCGTTAACGCATAAAGGAGTAAACAGTAAGTAAAATTAAAGCCACATGCAAAATTAGGTAACAACTTTTAGAGAAACGACGCGAGTTCAAGGTTAGATAAAGAGATAAAAAAACTGGGATAGAAGTACGCTTTGACATGGTTTTTTTTAATTTTGAGAAATATTTGGTTTCGTGTTCCAGACCCGAACAAAATTATGGGATGGGATTTAAAAAATGTAGGTATATTGATTAAAACTACTTTTACGGATTTTATTGTCCACATTCCAGTCCGTACTGGTTTACGTAATGATTTCTTAAATTTACGCGAACTTTTACGCGTTTAAACGCGATAAAATCCCTAAAAGTAGTTTTAATCAATGTGTAGTGTTCGCGTAAATATAAAAATTTATAATGTAGGTATAGCCATAGTTTTTTACGTAGTAGAGCCATGCTGCAGTTATATTAGTAGTATAATAGTTGTAGCACAAATGTGCACGGCTCTATCGGGGAAGGACCACCGAGGCATTTCATTTAGTCCTCACGGGTGACAACGCATCTGCATTTTGATTCGTAATCGAGGATAGATATAGATGTCTATGGGCCACAGCAACCACTTACCATCAGGTGGACTGTGTGCTCGTATGTCACCCTATCCTACAAAAAAAGTACTATTATTTATTCTGTGGTATAGCTTAGAAAAGATGACTATATAAATCAAAACACGAATATGCTGCTAGCAATCCCTCAAGGAACCGTATACGGGTATGCATGCTTCAGTTGAATATTCTATGAGAATGTAATTCAAACAGTATTGTTTATGCAACCCAGTTACGAGAAAGGAGCCTGTCCTTTAATTTAAAAGAATGATAACGTGTCTTGTATCACTCTGTTAATATAAATCTTACCTTCTAATAACAAGACTTATATGTAGGAATATAAATCTTGTTGTTAGAGGAAGATCGAAAAAGGCTTTCATGACAAGAAGAGAGATATTGAAATCTTTCTTTGAGGTAAGAAGGTGAATACGGAACATTTAGAATTGAAAAAAAGTACAACTAATATTCTGGGAATGCCCCTTTGCCTTATGGTAAGCCACTTAAGCTGAGATCTATATTGAGAAATATGGTCATACTTACGCAGACCAAAAATAAATCTAGTACAGTTGTTAAGCAGGTGCTCCAGCTTGTTAAGAAGTTCTTGGTACTGGTCTGGGTAGCACACATCTGCATAATCAAAAATAGGTAAAATAAGAGTTAGGGCAAGCATGAGCTTGACTTAATAGATAGAAAGCGTTTTCGATGATACAGGGGAGATGGCAATACCTTTCCGGCTGAAATCGGTAACATGTATCTTTAGAAATGATAACTACAATTAAAAACGGTAGAATAATAATTATCTATGACATATAAATAAAATTTGAGTGTATGGCTGTAATGTTAAAATAACTAGCCTCTGTGAGTTATTTGAATGATAATAAGACATAAGACTAATAAGTAACCATTTTAAAAAGAAATTATGTCTGTCTGTCCAGGTTAATCATCGATATGGCTTAACCAATTTTGCTTAAACTTCACGAACAGGAAGAAACTAATGCCAGGAGCGATTTAGGCTATATTTCATCTAAACACATGCCAAGCTGTGGTAGATTGCTAGTTATTAATATAATTTGATCAATATGGAATATTTCAATTTAAAATTTTTATTTCAAGACATTATCATCATTCCATCTTAGTGCTCACGGGTGACAACGCTTCTGCATTTTGATTCGTAATCGACGATAGGCCAGAACAACCACCTACCATCAGGTGGACTGTGTGTTCGTTTGTCACCCTATCCTATAAAAAATTCATAGTTAAGCAATTAAAAACAATACATGAACATCTTCATCTCCGACTAGATGTAGTAACAACCGGGTAAAGATACGGGTGGTTCAGGTCTGTGATATGTGACGTTCCTTAGGAGAGGTCTATGCTCAATTGTGTGCTTGTGATAGACTGTAATGGTGATGACAAAGATGATGATGGAAATTTGAAGACAGCTGCGTGGTATTAGCGGCGTGTATGTTGACAAACAATGGGCATCACGATGGAAGTCTTGCTCCTAATACCCTTTCAGAAATGGGAGAAGGTCTGTGTCAGATGTTATGGCTAAGGGATAAGCTAAGATTGCAAAACGGGCATGGTATGGATAGGTAGGAACATGGCTACAAGTAGTAGAGCCATGCTGCAGCTATATTACAGTTCTAAAATGAATAGGTTAGTTAAACCGGGGAAGGGCTCACGCCCTCACAGAATACCAGTGTAAAATAGCAGCTTAATGTTGTTGTGTGTCGTGTGGTAAGTGTAGAGAACTGGAGACCCGTTTTGCTAGAAACGATACATTCCATCTTATTCGTCACGGTTCGCAACACATTTGCATTATTCTTAATCTAGGATAGATTTAGATGTATATGGGCCGTAGTATTCATTTACAATCAGATGGACTGTGCGCTCGTTTGTCAACATCAAGCTATAAAAAGTTATCCCGGCCATTAGGTTTTCAATCATTAATATTAACGCATTAACTCACGCACGTAACGCGCTATCGATATAATCTATTTTTGTTATTACCCGCGCGTATGGTGCATAAGCACGTATGAGGTAGGTGTCGTAGATAAAATTCCAATCAAATGCAACGTAATACTACTCTATGTTTTAATATCAATTTATAACGTGGTAGAGCTATGATGCTGCAGTAGTATATAAGTAGTATAGTTATAGCACGAATTGGCGGCTCGAACGGGAAGAACCACGCTCTCACAGAATACCAGCGTAAGATAGCATATAGAATAGCAGCAAACGCTTTACTAGAAAGGAGGCATTCCATCTTAGTCCTCACGCGTAACAATGGTGAGTGTAGAGAATCGGAGACACTTTTTACTGGAAAGAAGGCATTCCATCTTATTTCTCACGGGTGACAACGCATCCGCATTTTAGTTCGTAATTGAAGTTAGATTTAGATATCTCTTGAATTCAGTAACCACTTACCATCAGGCGGACTGAAGTGCTCGTTTGTCACCCTATCCTATAAAAAATTTCGTATTCCTATTGTCAATCAAATTAATTAATTTTCTGTGCTGAAATTAGATCGATTTATAGATAACGGATCACATTTTTCAATTTTACGTGGTGGATGAACCACCATCATGTGCTATAGCGTATTTTATAGAATAGGTTAGTTCTACAAGATGGTACGACTTCTATACTGCCTAGGAGTTCGTCCGGGTAATAAAAAATATTCCATCTTAGTCCTCACATGTGACAGCGCATCTATGTATATTTATTTATTTATTTATTTATTTATTTAAGCTTTATTTGCACACATAAAAGAAATGTACAAAACGGCGGACTTAATGCCTAAAGGCATTCTCTACCAGTCTACCTTTGGTTTGTGCAGAGAATCTAGTGATGGGTGCAAAACTCATAATTAAAAAAAAAATTAAAGGTTTAAGGAAAAAATACAAAATTATAATATAATGATAATAAACAATACACATACATATACATTTACATTACTACTTACATGCATACAATATTATTTTATATATATACACAAATACCCACAATGAATACATACACAATAAATAAATATGATATTTTTATATTATACATACTTGAGAATATAACAGTTTCTGAAGTTTTTAAATTTTTTATTATAATCCGAAACTACTACTGCTTCGTTAAGTAATATTCCCAGAGTAAACGTTTAAAGATAGGTTTAGTTTTTGCTTCTTTTATATTTCTGGGTAACATGTTCCAGAGTCTTACTGCATTTGAAGTGAAAGAATTGTAAGAGAAGCCCGTGCGACAGAAAGGAACATGAAGAGTTAGATTTTCCGCGGAACGAAGACATCGGTTGTGAGAATCGCCCTGATACTGAAATTTGCATTTCAGATATGCAGGGACAAACGGATCGTGTAAAATAGAGAATAGCATAGAAAGGATTCTAAAAGATCTACGAAGTGGAAGAGGCAGCCATTTGAGCTGAGAACGGAATGAAGAGACGTGATCGAATTTACGTAAGCCAAAGATATAGCGAATACAATTATTGAGAAGACGATCCAGTTTGTTAAGAAGTTCTTGAGAGGCATCAGCATAGCATACATCTGCATAATCTAGTATTGGTAATACGAGCGTTTGAACCAACATTACCTTTGTTCTCACTGGAAGAAAATTCTTGAGTCGATACAGACAACGCAAGGTGTCACCATATATATATCCTTATTTGTTTGCAGTTGGCTGAAGGTATCCATTGACTGCAGAAGCCACTTACCATCAGGTAGACCGTAAGTCAATTTGTCACTGCAGTATTACAAGAGTACATAGTCACAAATAAACACACATTAGACTTGGTAGAGCCATGCTACAGTTATATTAGTAGTATAGTTGTAGCACGAATGGGTCGGCTCGACCGGGGAAGGACCACGCTGCTGTGTTTCGTATGGTGAGTGTAGAGAACCGGAAACCCTTTTTACTAGAAATGAGACATTCCATCTTAGCCCTCAATGGTGACAACGTATCTGCATTTTGATTTGTAATCGAGGTAAATGTAGGTGGTTATGGGCCACAGCAACCACTTACCATCAGGTGGGACTCGTTTGTCACCCTGTCCTATAAAAAACACACATTCCACCCGATGGTTAGTGGATGCTGTGTCCCATAGATACCTACAGCTATCCTCGAGAATCAAACTCATTAAGTCAGCTTTTCTGTGTAGACTAGGAAAGGGCCACGCGTTTGTCCGCGGACTAGCAGAAACATTCGTATAGCAGCCATTATGTAGCTGTAGAATGACTCTTCCCTGTTAAGATTGATACACGTTATTCATAATTGAAGATAGATGTAGGAGTTTATGGGCCACAGCAACTGTTTACTTCTAGGTGGACAAGTGTGTTAATTTGTTGCCCTTTCTTCTATAATATAAAATATAATCTGTCTGAATCTGAGGAAGACGAAGTGATAGACATCATCATAACCTTTTTTGTTTGAAGTTGTTAACCGGTGTAGATCATAATGGTTTCCATGGACGCAGGCATCCATATATTAGTAGCTATCGTCTATCAGCTTGTTTATTCAAAAAAAAATCTTTACTTATATAATGTAATATAATTGTTAACTTGAGTTTTCAAACCTGCACAAAGTTCAAAAACTTTATTAAAGTGAGTTTGCATAAAATAGGTTATTAATTATTATAATACAATGAAATTTATGGATGATAATAACGCCTGGGTAAGGTGATCGCTACCAAGTTATTTATAATTTATTTTGTGTTGTTAATTGTAACATACATGATTTTAAGCTGTTTTTTTTAAAGCCGCTGGGTTTCTTGCTAGTTCTTCCCAGGTCAGAGGTTTATTCCAAACCAGTGGTAAATTAAAAAAAAAGGAATTTTAATAAGTATTATTTATAATCTATATTAAATTAAAAGTTTCTATTTCTGTACATGACAGGCATTGACTTATTCATTTGTGATGACGACTACATGGCGCAGTGGTTTAGCATTCATTTGCGGCGCTGAGGGCCGCGGGTTCAAATCCCGCACGGAGTAAGTATTTGTATGACATATAAATAACTGTTCCAGGTTTGAACGTTAAATCTTTTGCAATTTTTTTATGAAAACTACCTCTACGATATTTGAGAAAATTCTAGTGTTTAGAGTAACCTTTTTATAAATATTAAAAAAAAATTATTTGCAATATTTAAATTAAACTATTTTTTTACGGAATTTATCGCGTATGTTAACTTATTTTATATTCCCGACATTTCGAGCACTATACGCCACTATACCCCATGGTTACGGGGTGGATTGTACGAAGTACGAAGTGTGTGTGTGTACGAAGTCCCAATGTCTTAGATAACCACGGCTACCCTCAGATTAAAATTATTAATTTTTGTTTCGATCTACGCAGAAGTAACTTATAGTGTCTTGAAGTCTTGCAGTTGTGTGCTCGGGTTAGGATTGAATTTTATTAGTTATAGGATCCCAAGCAGATGGTCGTACCCAGCCATCTTTTCATTTGATATCAGGATATTAGATTATCTGTAATAGTTTTTATACATATTTCCTTTAAGCTAAGTTGCTTAATGAACCGATTTCTAGTTCGCGCTTTTTTAAAAAACGTTTCTTTATTAATCTTACTGAGAAAGAAACAAAGAAAACGTATATTTCTCTAAATTAATATACCTTTTAATGTTTCTTAAACTACCCATGAAATGTAGATGAAAAAATATTTTAAGATCATATTTTTGTGCTAACTCTGCACTCCGTCCTCCAATCAATGGTGCCCTGAATGCATTAGTCAAAAGGCAAGGAGTGGTGAAGAGTGCACGCCTTGCAATACATAATGCGGTGTTGGTACCGACTTTGTTAAATTGCAGCGAAACCTGGGTATGCCAGAAGAAGCATAAAAGCAAGTTGAATGCAGTGGAGATGCGATCTCTTCGTAAAATGTGTGGCGTTACCATAGCCGATCGAAAGCGAAACGAAGAGATTCGCAATATGGCAGGATTCAAAGATGACCTTATCACAAAAATTGATAGGGGCGTACTCCAATGGTTTGGGCACGTTGAGCGAATGAGTGAAGACTGAATGGTGAAGAAAATATATAGAGTGAAAGTAAATATTTAAAGGTGTCGAGGTAGACCGAGACTGACTTTCGAAGACCATGTGAGCAAATTGCTCGAAGAGGGGAAGGTCAAGATTGCTCGGATACCTAGACGTGCATGTATGAAGAAGTTAACGAACCTGAAAGAAGCGAAAGAGGTATGTAAGGATCGTGACACTTGGCGATCTGTTCTCTCTGGCTACCCCGTTAGGGATTGTGCGTGAAGATAAGTAAGTAAGTAGTAAGTATATTTTTGTGCTGAAATAAGTGAATTTTATTTAAAAAGTATGTGCTGAAATGTTACTTTATTTAAATTTACAAAATAACTTAATTGTAGTAAAATATGCATAAATTCTAAGAATGTCATAAAAAAAAGAAAGTGTTTTGTGGCATTCCATAGGGGCGGCTATTTTAGTAGTGAACTTTTGAAGGTCTGTATCGTTGATTATTATTCTTATGTTTGTATTAATTAGTTATTTAATCTTAAGTAAATAAATATTTTTGGGTATGTCGCAATTATTTTTCTCTTTTGATGGTTCAGTGTACTTATATAAACGCATTTAATTATGTAGCTACGTTCACCGATTTCTTCAGAAACGTGTAAACAAATTTAAAAGATTTTATTATTATATGTAACACTTTGGGAGTCTTCTCATTGTCTTCTTGTGATTTAATGATGAATATTTTAACTATTCAGATAAAATTCTGATTGTCACTTCTTGAAATCGGTTTGTAATTTTTTTAAGTTATATTGTTCCGTTTATGTACTAACAAATTGTCACTGATAAAACGAGCGAGAGAAAACGTCACATATATCGGCGTCGTTTCCTATAACAATCTCTCACACGTTCTACTAATCGTAAATTCAAAAAATCTGACAAGCTAGTGTGTTAACGTGCGGTGTGTTTTCTTAGGACTTCTGGTTTTCCATCAAAATATATTATTGGTTATCATTGAAGTAATGGAAATAAAAAATAGTGTTACCTTTTAACCGTTATCATTATTACAACCAGTATTTCTAATGATGAAATAGACCTCTTCTGTGTGCTGTCACCAAACACGGTTCTAAGCCATCTGTATTAACTTGAATGAAACAATTTTTTTATTGTATAGGGTGACAAACGGGCACACAGTCCACCTGATTGTAACTGGTTGCTACGGCCCATAGACATCTACTACGTTGTCTCCAGTGAGGACTAAGATGGAAGGCCTCGTTTCCAGTAACAAGGGTCTCCGGTTCTTTATACTCACCATACGAAACACAGCAGCATTAAGCTGCAATTACTTAAGGCATTATCACGCTGGTATTCTATGAGAGCGTGGTCCTACCCCGGTCGAGCCGACCCATTCGTGCTACAACTATACTGTTAATATAACTGCAGCAAGGCTCTACAACGTATAAAAACTAATTTTTACAGGTTTCATTATGTATATAAACTTCAAATCCTGACGGTTCGAGTACTTTCCAGCACCCATGGTCACGGAGGCACATAGATCGACTTCCCAATGTCGAAATGACAACACATCTGTAGTTTTCTTTGTATAAACTTGGCTGCAGTTTTCCGTGAGCTGCATAAACCACTTATCATCTGGTGAACTGTAATTTAATTTGTACGATCCACCCGGTGTAGATGTCCATCCACCTGATGAAAAGTGGATGCTGCGGCCCATAGACATCTACATCTATCCTCAATCAAAAATCAAAATGCAGATGCGCTGCCTTCCCTGAGCCCTATGGACTAAGATGGAATGCCTTTTATCCAGTAAAAATGGTCTCCGGATACACTATCTAACCCTACACTCACCACACAAGACACAGCTACATCAAGCCGCCACTTTACATTGGTATACTGTGAGAGCGTGATCCCGCTCCAGTCGAGCCGACTCATCCGTGCTACAACTATTATACAGCTGCAGCGTAGCTCTACCACGTGTAAAAGTATTGTCAGATTCGCCTTTATTGATGTAGATCAGTTGCACACAGAGCGCAACATATGCAGTTCATGCATACATCATAAGTGCAAAAACACAATAAGGAAATATGACCTGGGATCAATGCGAAGGCCTAGCGTATTCACATTACATGTGACGATAAGCAATTTGCAACGGCATTCCGATAAGCATATGAATGGCTGATGATCAAAGTTACTATTACAATAGAAATAAGGTCTATTATTCTAGTTTTAGGAATATTTACGTCACGTATTGAACGACAAAATGACTATTTGTACAAAAGATTTAATATTTTATGTCGTTTATATTAGGTTGATAATGCAAAATTACCTAATGTTGGTACCTTTTTGATTACAGTCATGTGAATTTCAAAGTTTTGAAATAATTTTTGTATTTAATATTGATAGGTGTGCTTAGTATAATGATTTTAGTCACATACAATAACATAAGCGTAAATGCTCATCGTTTGTTAAGGTAGGTATTTCCACATTACCAAGCCAGACAAAGTCCTACGCAGAAAAAAGTCTTACCTAGTAAATTTTCGCATCGATTAATCTCAATCGGGCGATGTTTATAGGAATGCATACACATGGTAATGCTTTTCGCGCATATCTGGATATTATAGTTTAAGTAGTATACTTTATTCTTCCAAAGAATCTCAACGTCTGGGTATCTTGATTAATGAGTTATATATCGGTTAGTATAAACCTTGCGGTAGTTATAAGCTAGCCAGATTTATAAAATAGTGGCGAACCATTTAGTGGCGGTTGAAGAATATCCACTACCCCATATCACCCAGTTGGTGTTGTATGAGGCAAGAAAAGGAAACCAATCAGGAAACGTCCAGTAGCGTATTCCCGATAACAACTTAAAATAAAAACACTTCCAAGCATGGTAACTATGCCAAATATCCCCAATCAATAGGGAGGCCTACGTTCAGCAGTGGACCTTAACGGGCTGTGACGGTAAAGCCCGACAATGCACCTGCTAGTCCCTGGTCTTACACTTGTTGATAGCTGGTGGTCAACACTTACCATCAGGTGAACTGCATGCTCGTTTGCCCCCACTTCTACAAAAAAGAAGCCGAAACATATTGAGTAACATATCAAGAAAAAAACGAAATAAAGAAAGAAACACTTTACTGAAGGAGTATTTAAAATTTATCTTCTGTATAGTAATGGCGTTTTAGATATATATTTATAGGTCACAAGCAACCACAGTCTACCTCATGGTAAGTGGATGCTGTGGCCCATACACATTTACATTTACATTACAGATTAAAAATCAAAACGTTGATATGCTGTCACTGCTGAGGACTGAGATGAAATGTCTCGTTTCCAGTAAAAAGGATCTCCGGTTCTCTACACTTGCTATACGAAACACAGCAGCATTAAGCTGCTATTACATGCTGGTATTCCGTGGGAGCGTGGTCCTTCCCATTCGAGCCGACCTATCCGTGCTACAACCATAATATAGTCGGCATAAATTGCACATGGATAGACATTCAAATCCAGAATAATCATTATTAGGACATAAAAATATTTATTTCTTACTGGATTTGAACAACCAACACTTGTAAACAACACCAACCAAACACTCATACACTGCGCTACCGTACCGTCAACGTGTTCACAAAACTATTTGCTGCCATATTTCAAAGGTCTCCTCCGCTTGGCTTTATTCAATTTCGCAGACACGCAATTATCTTTCTTCATAATGTTTTCTTTTTTAACTTTTGAATATCAGCATCAAATAGCAACTTAATGCTGCTCTGTTTCGTATGATGAGTGTAGAGAAACGTTTTACTGGAATCAAGGCATTCCATCTTAGTATTCAAGGGTGGCATGAATCTGCGTTTTGATTCCTAATCGTGGTTAAATTTAGATGTCTCAATTTGGATTGTGTGCTTGTAACAGGGAACTTTTTTCGTGTATGTAACACAACGGCTAAGCAAGCCGTTTGGTCTGCGTAATATGTCGTCAGTAAAGGTGTAAGGATTATAATGGACCGGAGAGGAAAAAGTTATGTCATGTAATTCCTACACATACTCACTGTTAAGATTGGTTTAAATTATTGATACCATATTGAGTTTTCATAATTGCATAGAACAGAGAGGCTAGAACTCCAATTGCTTGGGTAGTAAAATTTACGAGCTACGACGATTCAAATAGAACTATATAGCAAGTCTATACCTTTATTTAGTAATAAAATTGAATTGTCTATCTATAATATCGAAATAACTGCCTTCAATTGCGCTGTGGGGTTTATTTATATTCCATTAAGGCACAAAATAACTTAATTTCATGCAACCATTTAAAAATATGCCCATGATTCACAGTCTGTCTATCAGTCTGTCTGTCTGTTCGTCTCTCTGTTTGTAATCTTCGGAATGGCTGAACCAATTGTAATGAAACTTCATGGACAGATAGAGAGCAACGCCTAGATCACCCAGGCTGTATCCAGAAAATATGGTCTTTTATAATTTTCTTTAATCTAATAAACACCACATAAATAGATTCTACCCAGGTGATGCCGCTGTGGTTTACTAGTATTATAATTTTACCTGACACGTCCACGGAAATCCACGTTAATGCTTCGGACTTGTTTTTAGTTTTTCTTGCCTCCCTCAGGAAGTTGAATTAAGTACATAGCGTTTCGAAATATAAGCAGCTCACTGGAGGATGTCCAACTTTCCAAGAGTTTAAAATTATTTCTCTGTTGCTTTAATGGCTTTGGTAAAGTTTAAATTGATGAATCGCAGCAAAGATATCTCTTATTTAAAATAAAATATATTTTGTCTGTGTGTCTGAAAACGCTACAAGTATTGCATAACGATTTTTTTAATTAAATTAAAAAGACAATCGAACTTACAGGCCAATTGATGGAAAGTAGCTAATGCAGCTCATGAATGCCTGCAATTAATTTCAAACAAAAGGCTAGTGTCGTTTCACCTCTGAGGACTAATAATGGCTCATAATCTTTAATTATACTGGTTCTCTATGCTCTCCAGGTCGGAACACAGTTTACTGCTGCTTGACAGAAACATAATTTACCCAGGCGGACTTTTAAGCAGTAAAGGGGTCTCTCTATTTGTTTGAATCATTTGTAAGATTTTGTCTCTTTTTTCCCACAAAAACTAATTGTGAAATGAGGTCCAAATTTATTACAAACGATGATCGGCGTAGGATTTCTTTATAAAAAAGAAAATTGGGTAAAGTCGGTTTACGGACGATAGCTTAACGTGACAACATCATAACAAAACATTGATTAAATTATTGCATACTTTGTGGAAGAGAGATGCGAGAGTTGCGGCACAAGCCGAACGTTTTAGCTGATCATGCCTTTCGCTTGCCCATGCAGCGCTCTCACTTCGATCATAACGTTACAATGAGCGTAACGTTACAATGAGTCATCCTTTTTCGTGTGTGCAGCCGGCGGTCATCGATTTATTAGACGTTGTCACGTCAAAAAACTTTCTATATATTAATGGTAGGAAATACAAGACTTTTAACAAGTTATTGTTGCATTTCCGCTTCACTGTTTTCTTTTTATAATTTAGCTTATGATATCGTTGAAGTTATTAGTACGGTGGGTTTCGAGAATAATACTTGACACTAACCGCACTATTAAAATCGTCGACACTTTTTCTACACCAAAACCAGCAAAAATACTGAAAGGCATCTACATTCATCGACTTCCTGCATGTCTCACCAGGTACCGTCACTCAATCTAGTGGGGGATCACACTACACGTTGCTTACCGGTACGGGGGTGCCACTCAAAAACCTTTCTTCCCCAACGTTTGTCGGTTCTTCAGGCTAAGTGGCCGGCCCATTCCCACTATTGCTTACTAATCCACATTGCACATATTTAATTGCCATTATTACAAGTACGATAACAAAGTTAATCTAAATTAATTAAAAAAAAAACGTATTAAGCTAGACTGCGAAATAACATTACGCTATTATCATCATAATTACTATTAAGATAGGTATTATTGCTCTTCTGTTTTTAGTTTTTACGAAACAGCGGTTAAAAAATTAAAGTGTCACAGAGTTTCAATGGGCACTTTAAAAATTTGCTAAGTAATTATGGACAGTTAACAAAGTCTTGTGCTCTTTTTTAAAGGTAATCAGCAACATTTCTAAGTATTAGAAGAGGCATGAGATCATGGTGTGCGCAGGATGCATATATTAACTTTGATCTGGAAGTAAGAATTTGAATAACATTAAGTGAACCAATCTATTCAAATGTTGTATTGAGGATTTCAGATTTGTGTCGCATATTCTATGTGACTTGAAGCCTTGAGACCTTTTTACTGAATACGAGGCATTCCATCTCAGTCCTCAGAGGTGACAACGCGTTTACATTTTGATTCATTATTGATAAATGTAGATGTCTATGAGCTACAGTATTCACTTACCATCAGGTCGGCTTTGTGCTAGTTTGTCATCCTTTTCTATGAATTAAACATAAAAAAATAAAATCATTATCAACAAGCCCAGTGGTCAAAGCAGCAATTTAAAAAAACGACTAATTAAAAGTTTACTGAGCACAAAAACATTCACCCTACGTCACTTCTACAACTAAAAATAATCACTTGACATTTACATGTGTGTACATATACACACATTCATACATACACATCTTCGAGGTTATGATCTCCTCCCACTAATCATCTTGCACTGGTAAGTATGGGCATTCTCCCAAGAGTGCTAGGCAAGCTTTTTTTGACACAATCTTGGTAAGATTCGGCTGTGGATGTAAGACGGCTAATGCGTAATTATCAAAAAAAAAATGTACGTAACTAAAATGTTATAACGAAATTGTAACTTCTAACGAAATGGTGTGCTGAAATTGGAAGAGTGTAACAAAATTGTTATTGTTACGCTATTTGTACATTTGATGAGATAATTTTAATATTTTCACTTTATATTTGTTTATTTTCTATTCTTTATGTTTTGTGTGCACATTGGCTCATGCAAGTCGTAGAAGAAATTATGAAAATATTTAGTATTATATAAATTTTTACTTTTTAAAAATACTTCTGATTTTGTTGGAAAAGGGAAGTTTGAAATAAAATAAGGAAAAAGTAAGGTCTTCTATTTAAAATAAGTTTAACAAACGAAATAGGAAACGTTTACAAGAAACATCTACGTATTCTTAGTAATAATATTCTTATATCTCAACATTCGAACAAACATGTTTATTTTATTTAAAACGAATTAAACAATGCAATTAGAAAGTTATCTATGAACACACTAGTTTGTTAGGAAAAGTAACATTTTGTTAGGAACATAATTTCTAAACCTAATTATTTGAACAAATTTTATATTATTAGGAACAAAATAGGTTAAGTATTATTAACTAAAGTATATATTTAAGAGTTGTTTATCAAAACATACTCTTTAGGCTTTTCAGAAATCGGGAGCAATTCTAATTGGCCTACATATCAAATCAGTTGTTCCTTTTTATGAAGCTTCTTTTATCATTTGCTTATTCCATTTTTGTCATTGTCTTCTTTATGTTTATTTTTTTTACATTTTGCTTTACTTTTTCGAGGAAGAGCTACATATTTTCTCTTTAAACTTAACGGCATATCTGATATATGAAGATACCGTTAAAACATTTTTACTTCTTTTTGTTATTTATTACTTATATATATATATATATATATATATATATATATATATATATATATATATATATATATATATATATATATATATATATATATACTCTTTTATACCGTGTTGACTAAAATATTCATGTATGATGATTCCTTTATGTGAAACATTTTCGTAACGTAACGAAATGTTTTTTTATAGGATAGGGTGACAAACTAGCACACAGTCCAGCTGATGTTAAGTGGTTGGCCCGTGGACATCCAAATCTATCCTCGATTATAAATCAAAATGCAGATGCGTTGTTACCAGTGAGGACTCAGATGGAATGACTCGTTTCCATTAAAAAGGGTCTCCGGTTCTCTACACTCACCATACGAAACACAGCAACATTAAGCTACTATTTTACGCTGGTAATGTAACTAAAATATATGGAAAAAACACTTTAAAATTGATTTGCCTTAACTTAATTACATTTACTGGATAAAAACAATATGTAGCTTACAAGTTAATTTCTTGACCTACAACATTATTATAACAATTAGACAAGCTTATTTATGCTACTTACCGAAAAAATATGGTTTAATGCGCGTAAATAACCTGTTTTCAAGGATCACCAAAGTGAAACTTGCAAAAAAAATGGAAATCACGTCGCCATGATAGTTTTCTTACAGACAAACACAAACAGCTCAGTGCTACCAACACTAAAAAGCTTGTGGTAGCGTTCAGAAATGCTAATATATTTGTAAAAATGGTGGTAACGAAACTTCATGTTACGAAAATGTAAATTCTTGCGACAAAGTTTATCATTATTTGGTCTTAATTTTTTTAAGAGGCGTATATTAAATAAATATTTATTATTTATATTCCACTATATCGCAAGTAAATTATGTAGAAAAAGTGCTAAAAATGTATAGTTATGAGGTTTTTTAAGTAATCCCAATATGGATGCCCGGTTGTGACATTTCAATTTTTGTATAAGAAGAAAAAAATACTGTTGGTAAAATGGGATAATAACTTGATGCTTTTGTTTCCAAACGAAACATTATATTACCATCAGATACAACCTGATAACTGGCAAAAAAGAAGACAAAATTATCAACTTAATAAGTTTTCAAATTAATGACACCTTGTTTTTTACACATGTACATTTGTTTTGATAATTACTATGATATGGAAAATGTGATGTGGTGTAAAAAAAATTAGCAGCGTAATGAATATATTCCTTTAATGGTGACCAGACATCTTAACCTATATACAGATGTCTATAGGCTATATGTATATGATTATAAGAACTATGAATTTTGCCTATCATGGTCTCTTATATGGCTCGCTAGACCGAACTTGGTCTTAAATACATTTTGGCATGTGTGAGAGTGCAGTTGGCCAGACGAGTTGTAAGTATAAGCGTAGGAGGACTGAAGTCTCTCTTTGTTTTTATTTATTTTATGTATATTGTTTTTATTTTATATATATTTTTTGGTTAAGGTATATATTGCAATGGGCCAATGTTCTTAATTTTTAAGTCCTTGATGCCTGAAATAAAGTTATTGTATTGTATTTGCGCAATGTGCGTTTTAAGTCTAGTTTTGAGGCGGCTTCATTCAAATGATTTCATTCTTTCAAATATGGTAGATTGCCAAGATGACCTTTTTGCATCAAACTCTTTCCAACACTCAAGGTTTATACCGCAAGCAGTCAGGTGTCTTAATCTACTAGGTGGTAGTAGGTACTACTTTTCTGCCTTACAGTCCGTCTGTGTAAGTACCATCCTAACAAGTCCGTCCTGGTAAGATACATATTTACTTTTAATTAGGATAAGTCCAGTTTGCCAATCGCTTGTTCGGGTATATACTCGTATAAAGATGAGATTTCCGTATGGGAACGTTCTTCTTAATGCCTATGATGAAATCACTGCCTTGAATAAGTTCTCCTCTACAGGAGAGTAAATCCTATCCGACACACATTCAGACACTACGCTAGTACAGAAAACTAGGGCACACCGTGTTCGCCGGCGAAAGCGAGTTCATATACATACCAAAGGGGTGTTTTTAGCTTTTCGATCCGTTTCCCACACTTTGAAAGTGCTTCAAGCCGAGGTTTGTACGTCCTTCTTAGGGGACCTTGAATCACATCAAGCCCCCACTAGCTCGAGGAGAGTCATTCCAAAAGCAAAGGCCAGGGTGCCCCGAGCAGAATCGATAGGTCCTCGCTTATTAGTCTAACTTGATGAATCTGTAAGGGTCACGGGGCTAACAGCATTCGCTTCCCGAAAGAAACAGAGATTATACCTATTACTTTCTAAAGCTTATGCAACATGCGTTGCATACCTACACCTCAATTTTATTTAAATTTCACGATTCTTGTTAGACTTTCATATAACATTTTCATTTTTAATGATTAATACCGTTAATGAACATTACCACTATAGTGGGCAAAACAGAATTTTCACCTATATAAACACGTAATTATCATAAAGAATTACAATACACTTATGTAAACTACTACTGTTTGATCGATCCTTGATAGCCCAGGGGTTAAGCGCTTACTGTTAATTTAAAATACATAATATATAAAATTTATAAAAATGAAAAATATTTGGACCTTCGAAAAAAATGATCGGTTTTTGTAAATAAAAGTTGTGGTTAGCTCATACGGTAGTTATTTATATGTCAGTCAATGTTATTGCGTTCCTAATTTTTTTCTTTATTTATTTAGGAATTTTTATGTGAACATGTCAATCTCATCACAACTACCTTAAATCCATAGATTGAGCGTTAATCTGCACATACTAAAAGCAATATCCGAGGTGGGGGTAGATTGCCTTGTGCAAAACCCATACTGTACACATTTATCTTTGTATGTCCTTATAAAGAATTCCGTTGTTCCTCGGTTCCGCTCACATTTAATTAAAAATTATATATATATATATATATATATTTGACATTTTACGCTTTAAGTAAGCACTACATACCTTTAATTTATGTATTAATCTCAACAACTATCTTCTGTACGTCCTTTTTTCTATATAGATATAGAATATATATAGAATAAGGGTGACAAACGAGCACACGGTCCACCTGATGGTAAGTGGATGGCTTTTAAGATGCGCACCCCTGAAAACTAAGATGGAATGCCTCGTTTCCAGTAAAAAAGTGTCACCGGATTTCTACACTAACCATACGAAACACAGCAATATTAAGCTACTATTTTACGCTGGTATTCTGTGAGAGCGTAGTCCTAAGCGTAGCCCTGGTCGAGCCAACCCATTCGTGCTACAACCATAATATAGCTGCGGCGTGGCTCTACCACGTATAAAAATGTTTCGTATAAAAATTTCATGTGTCCTTGTAGTGAAACATAGCCTCCACGATTATATGCATATATTAGTGTTAAATTGAGAATAAGAAGTAGTGCAATTAAAGTCCTAGAAAGAACAACACGTCTCCTCTGATTGAGAGCTTTCCAACATTACACGGCGATCCTGACAGGATATCCATTCCGCCTCTAATTAAAACTTTCTAAAAATGAATTAACATCTATCTCATAACGTGTATAATACTGATATTATTTTTATTAATTTGCTTAGTTAAAAAAGGCCTGCTCATTTGTTGAAAAATATAGATATATTTTAGGAAAGGTTGTACGGGATATATACAAAGATATTAATAAAAATAGTTTCTATATATCTAGAACAACAGAAAACAACGCCCATCTTTGTATTAAACATTGAGTGACAGACATAGTGACCAACAATCTCTAATTGGAGTCTTTAAAATGAAACTGTGATTGAAAATGGACTTTATAGCTAGGAAATAGACGTCGTTATCGAATGTACTAAAAACCAATAGCACATTTGCTGTCTGAATTGTCGTTTTCCGGCCCGTATTGCATCGAACAGATTGAAACAATGTTCGACTAAAGGTTAGGGCTCCGCGTGCCTTTATATTATCAATATATTTGGTGAAAAACAAATGTTTGAAATGATAAGTAACGTCAATATAGCCTTTCATTATGCTCTACCTGGGTCTGGCTCTAGCTGGTATTCTGTGAGAGCGATATTTTTATAACACTCTTATAGTAAGTAGGATTAATCTAGGGACTGATACGACCTGTACTACTAAATAAAGACGGAGCAAAGTGCATTACTTTACTTTGTCTTAATTAAAAACGAATAAAGAACTATTTTTTAAAGATAATATATAATTAAGAATAAAATCATTCATATAACTTAGTAGTAGCTTATTATATTTAGAGTATAATGATATAATGGATGTTAACAAGAATCAGTCAGTAATTTATAACATATTTCCTACATTTAGGTCAAGTATAATGTAAAATATAAACTTTACGTAGTACAGCCTCGCTGCAACTATATTATGGATGTAGCATGAATGGGTCGGCACGACTGGGGTACAACCAGGCTCTCGCAGAATTCCAGCGTAAAATAGATGTTTCCTGCTGCTGTGTTTTGCATGGTCAGTGTAGTGAACCGAATACCCTTTTTACTAGAAAGGGGCATTGCATCTTAGTTAGATTCTCAATAGAACATACATGTAAATGTCTGTAGGCCACAGCATTTGTACTTACCGTTAGGTGGGCTGTGTACTAGTTTAAAATTACAATTTATGTATAGAAAATGTCTCCACGATACAACAGAAAACGCCGGTGCAATTATATTATTTACTATTCTAGTTAGTAAATAGTAATCACTAGGATTTTCTATTGTTTTGTCTTGTTTTTTTTTAAATAACTGGGTGCCTTACTATACTCTAATGCTCGTAAGCCGAATCCTATAAACTATAACACTAAATATAGACGTCTTTAGATTTATTATTATTTTTACATAATAAATTTAATAAACAAAACTTGACTTCTTTTGATTTGCATAATGAAATTAAAACCAGTGATTAATAAGAAAATCTTTGCTAATCAAAGCTTCATAAAAAGTGAAAGCGAAGGAGTTAATTAGAGTGAGAGAATGTCGTTACCCGAACGACACAACGCCCCTCAAACATTATTCCAGTAAACGTAACAAAGGTCAGAGAGTAAATATTTGTATGCCTTTTGATAAAAACTCTCTAGAGCGTAATTAATCCGCCTACAATATTTTTTCAACCTACGAAGTTTGTACTTTTTTTCGGTTTCGACCAGTCATTTAGTCCCATAGGTATCGTACCAAAAAGATCTCATAGGATTCGATAGATAGCTGTATATCATTTTATCAATAGTGTAAAAAATAATAAATTAAAAAAAATTAAAAAAATTGAAACCAAATATAAAAATAAAAAATAATTAAATAATTTGCATGAAGTAGCTTCTGAAGTCGGTGTTAAGAAATGTTTTATCGAAGAAATAAAGCCTTCAGAAACTATTATTTGCAAATATTTTTAAAGTGTTAAAGTTGGTATACAATTCTTTTTTAAGTTTATTATTTAACAAATTTAAAAACAACTAAAAAAAAGTTACATTCTACTCTACATACTCTACATATACAAACTTCATCCCCTGCTTATTCTCTTAGGGGTGAATGATTTTCTTGAAATTTATACAGGCACACTCCTAAATTATAACATAATATATACACTTAGAGTTTATATAGTTAAAAAATACCTTTAGGCATTAAGTCCTCACTTTGTTAACTTTTAAGTAGGATGAAAAACAAAGAAGTTGAAATCAATAACAAATGTAAATTTATGGTTTCAATTTTGTTGGTAACCATTTCCATAATAAAACCCGGACGGCTGCTCTAAGACTATTAATCATTCAAAGTAAATGAAAATCTCTCAAATAGCAAATACTATATTGCACAATCAATCAATCAACTTCGATTTGCAGGTCACTTGTCATTAAGGCAAATTTGCTGCCTGACTACACTAGCAATGCTATTCACAATATTAATATTCCTTATAACCACTTATACTTAATATATATATATATATATATATATATATATATATATATATATATATATATATATATATATATATACATATATATACGTGTTAAGAGTGGTGCACGACAGTAGTCGAATGGTGGATTTGAACCCACGACCTTTAGAATTCGCGTTCCGCACCCTGCTATTAGGCTAATGTCGCTTCATGGTCAATGACTATATAGTGTCGTCCGACAGTTGTGAACAAGACAAAAGAAGTCCATTATCAATATCGCACCTTTATCAGTGTTTATTTATTTTTGTATTTTCAAAAACGTTACCACTCCATCGTGGGGGCAGTTTACATATATAAATTCCACAAGGACGAACATCCGGAACCGGAACAATTATTTGTCGCCATAAAATACTTATTCCGTACAGCATTCGAACGGGGGGTCCTTAGCATTGCAATTCATCGCTAAGCCACTGCATCACAGAGCCGTCAATCCGGCAGTTGTGAATATAACACACGATTTTTTACAAATATGAATACTTTAAAGATTCGCGGTAACTCAGATGGTTAGCGCTCGCTGTAAATTTCACAGTACGCGAGTAATCCAAATTCAATGCCCGTCGGCAGCAATGACACTGTGAATTGCCATTTTAAGTGCTGTTTTACCTCGTGCTCGGCGGTGAAGGAAAACGTCGTAAGAAAACCTAGTCAGAATAATAAGAAAAAAAAATGTGTAGTTCACCAACAAGCATTGGGGCAGCGTGGCGGATTTCCCTAAAACCCTCTCAGAAATGAGAGGAGGCCTGTGCCCAGGAGTGAGATGTATGCAGACTGTAATTTAACTTTTATACATACTTTTAAAAAAATCTTGAACACAGGTGTGATATTATATAGTAAATTTGTAAATGAACTTCTGTTTTTATTGAAAAATAAATAAATGACTCCATAGCTGTAATGAACATTTCAAAAATTCGATTATATTACTTCTCGTGTGTGAGGTGGCAGAATTAAGCAAGAAAAAAAATAAGCCGCGTCTATGGGCTGGCTGAATTCAGTGTGTTCACTGTGAACTTGGCCGTATGATATATGTTAAAACTAACACTGCAACTTTTTGGTACTTTGAGAACGAGCAGTGATGAGATAATTATGTTTTTAAAATTGTATGAAGAGCATTAGCTTTTTTGTGATAGATCTGTTAAAATATGTACTATTGATGCGATTAAATGCTTATTATAATCATACATTAATTTATATTTTAATTTTTTACGCAGAAATTAATATGAATATAAGTGCCCCAACTTAGATGTAGTATAACAGATTTATTTTAATATATATTTGATATGATTTAAAGAAGTGTGAACAAAAACTAATTCTGAGTAATGATAAAGAAAATAAAACGTTAATCTAAAATAGAACGGGAGGTATTACAGTTTTTATAAACTTAGGGCCAAAAATAACCCAAGTCTGTGTATCTGAATTTAGTCACACAGACGTGACAGTTTTACATTTCTAGTTTCTCACAGTTAAGAGGGTAACTTCAAGTCCTACTCAAATTGTGTGGTTCATAAAATTCTCAAACCAGATAATTTGTTTTGAAGGTGCCCGAAGGTTATTGCAACATCACGTGCCAAGGGTCTTACAGCCGTATTAAAAGCCATTAAGCAGGACTTACGTGATGTCACTGCGACTGAAATTGAGGGTAATATATTTTTTATTACATCCTTCGAAAAGTGCTTCCCATTTCACGGAGGTGAGATTAACAGACTGTGTAAAATGTACAGTGCAGGCAGGACAGTATAAAGATTGGGCTAACTGTAAACTTGCAAACTTCAGTCTTTAAACGTCAAAACCTAGGCATTGTTATGACACGTTATTTAAAATGGGATAGAATATAATATAATTTTTTTAATCAATACATCTAAATCTTATCGAAGTCCATCATTTCCTTTACCCCTAGTTCGGAAAAAACAAGCACAAAACCCAGCGGGACTTTTTTAAATGTAATTAATTAACAATATATTATTTGACAATTTTTTATTGTTTAACTTTTTCATTATTGTCGTGAGCATACAAAATGTATCTAAACATGCAGGGTACTTCACCGCCGATTGTAAATTTCTCTTTCTCCTGTACTTAAAATAAACAATTTGTATAATATAAATAAACGCTATATAAGCATTTATGTATACGGTAAGGAGCAATTCTTATACATTTAACTTATTTGTTGGAGAAAAAGGAAATTTTGTTTATTTACTAACTTCTTTATATAGTGCCTAAAGCATTGTCTTTTATTCGTCTAAACCCATCTTCGCTTTATTGCCTTTCTGATGAAACCGGCTTAGGCTACATCAGTTAGATGTTTTCAAGGGGCGGGCGTTGTGACCACAAGCCGTTTACAAAGACCGTTTTGTGTTCTGGGTTCAAACAGTCTTCATTGCACAAACTAGTCTTCGAATTACTTGCTGCGATTTTTTATTTTATCCCTATGAAAATACAGTCGAGAACGCAACGATTCATATATCTATCTCACTCGTCGCGTCGTCATCCTTAACGTTCCGCGTTATATTGTAGTCTGGTTCTACGTTCGTTTACAAACGTAGACAGAGACTTTTTCGTCTTTACAATAAAAAAATAACTTTTTGTCAATGAAATACAGTCGCTAATGTTAATGGTAATGCTAAGTCTATCTCAGCCAGTCCTAAGCCTAAAAAAGTATGAAGAGAAGTTCATTTCATCGTTAAATAAAGTCGATCGATAAAACGAATTATTTAGTTAACCATTTCTTATATTTCAAATCTTTGAAAGTTCTAACAAAGGGTAACCATTTCACTTGATGAAAATGCAATTCTATTCCATGTTGTATAAGTTTCGTCTTTAAGGCGTCTTCAAAGCAGTTGCAACGATGATCGTTTTCTGCAACTTCATTGTCGGGAAAATGGTTGCGTTTCATCCTTCAAAAATTTGACAACGACCCACCACTAATGGTTTCAAGGTCTACAACAGACATAAGTAGAAACAATTTTTGTGTTTTATATATGTCGAAATACAACATTTTGTTCCGTTGCTTCGTTGCTGAGTGAAAGAAGGATAAACCAAGAAACATACTTTCAAATTTATAAAATTAGTAGGGATACATATAAAATAACAGACAAGAATGACTTTACAAACTAAAATGCACTAAAATATAAAGTAACAAGTTTAAAAATTCTTCAAGTCAAAGATGGTATCATTCATTAGCCCCGCAATTCGTTCTTTAAATGGGATCTAACTACGGAAAAATTCAAGTCGCCGGCATTTCTGGATGACCGCAATTTACAACTATTAAATTTGTGAAGTCTTTTTCTTAATTATTATGAAAAATATTTGTATGGAATTGAAATTATTAATATATTTTTTTTACATACATACAGATAAAATTATACGTGATTGACCCACGCTGCAGCTATATTATAGTTGTGTCGGGTTTTTAAAGAATAATATAGTAAAACTCAACCGTGGAAGGACCACGCTCTCACAGAATACCAGCGTAAAATTGCAGCTTAATACTGCTGTGTTTCGCTTGGTGAGTGTAGAGATCCAGAAACCCTTCTTTACTGGTTACGAGGCATTCCGTCTTAGTCCTCAGGGGTAACAACGTACCTGCATTTTGATTCTTAATCGAGGATAAATGTAGATGTCTATGGGCAACAACACTCACCATCAGGTGGACTGTGTGCTCGTTTGTCACCTTTATTCTATAAAAAAAACTCACGTACATGGCATGTAAATCATACCAATAAGACGTAAATAACTATTTTTAAGAATTTCTGTCTGTTTTTCTCTTTTTCCGGGCTAAACTTCGGAATGGCTAAACCGTTGTTATGAAACTTGACGAACACACACACACACACACACACAGAGAGAGAGAGAGAGAGAGAGGGGGGGGAGCAATGTCATTTGGAGTAACACTTGGATTTTTTAATGAAATCGATTAATTTTTAAATTAATGGTCTTGCGTTATTGCCTGAAATCTAAATAAAGTCACAGTCTTTATACGTCCTACTGTTAAGCACAGGCCTCCTCTCATCCCTGAGAGGATTTTAGGGCAAAGAAGTATCCTCCACGCTGTCCCAATGCGCGTTGGCATACTTCACATATCTTCAAATTTTATTTTATTTCTAAGACATGCAGGTTACATGCAGGTTCTCCGCCCAGCACTTGGTAAATCAGCACTAAAAATTGCAATTTTAAATTTAATTGGTAGCGGCGGGGATCAAACCAACCCGGGGCTTGGGTAGGTACAGAGAAATTCATAGTTATCTGAATGTGAAACTAGATGCAAAGTGGTGTGCTAGTAAAAATTAAACAATTGAATCTTATTTATGAAGTTTAAATAAATGGCTCATCATATAAGGTTATTTATCACGCCATTTCCGTACTTTGAAGCAAGTTGAGCTGTTGAATACATTTTGCATTTCTAGATAATAGCCAACGCAAATTCAGCTCAAAAGATATTGCCGACAACTCGACGACTAACTGTCGTGTTTGCCACAAACTTTCGTTGTTATTTCACTTCTGAACTTACATTTTAATACCGAAGCGAGGACGCGGCTAAACGTGTGTCTTCGTTATTGGGTCTTTATGTGCTGTTATGTAATTACGAAAGAGTTTATTTCCTTATAACGGATAGGTCTTAAGATGAACACGGACAAAACAAAGATCAAGTTTAATGTCCGTGTCACACCTATGCCGTTAGTTGTTGGGAGCACTAAGCTGGAAGTTGTTGACGAGTACCTTTACCTGAGACAAATAGTCCGACTAGGTAAGTCCAACTTCGACCGAGAGATCAATCGACGGATTCAACTCAGCTGGGCAGCGTTCGGGAAATTACGACGCATCTTCTCGTCAGGTATACCTCAAAACCTGAAAACTATGTTGTACAACCAGTGCGTGTTGCCAGTGATGACCTACGGAACCGAGCCCTGGTCTTTCACTGCAGGCCGTATGAGGATGCTTAAAGTCGCTCAGTGAGCTATGGAGAGGGCTATGCTCGGATTTTCTCTGCGTGATAAACTTAGAAATGAGGACATCCACAGTAGAACCAGAGTGACTGACATAGCTTAACGGATTAGTAAGCTGAAGTGGCAATGGGCCGGCCATATAGCTCGAAGAACCGACAACCGTTGGGGAAAAAAGGTTCTCGAGTGGCAGCCTCGTACCGGTAGGCGAAGTGTAGCGCGACCCCCCACTAGATGGAGTGACGACCTAGTAAGACATGCAGGAAGTCGATGGATGCAGGTGGCTCAGGACAGTGCGTTGTAGCATACCTTGGGAGAGGCCTATGTTCAGCAGTGGACTTTTGAAGGGCTGTAATGATGATGATGATTATTTCCTTATAAAATTGAAGTGGCAGTAGAACTTACAGTTAAACGTGGTAGAACCACGCTACAGCTGTATTATGGTTGTAGCACGAACCGATCGGCTCGACAAGAGTGGTCCCACGATCTCATAGAATACCAGCGTAAAATAGCAGCTTAATTCTGCTGTGTATGGTGAGTGTAGAGAACCGGACACCTTTTTAACGTGAAACAGGGCATCCTGTCTCAGTCCATAGGGATCACAACGCACCTGCATTTTGAATCTTAATTGAGGATCAATGTAGATGTTTATGAGCCTTAGCATACACTTACCATCATGTGGACTGTGTGCTCGTTTTGTCAGTCTTAATCTATAAATAATTGTCTACTGCAGATAGACAATTGCAACCGACTTCTGATAAAGGCGACTACAGATGCGTTTTCATCTCTGATAACTAAGTTGGAGTGCTTCATGAATATACTGGCTCTCTATAACTTTTAGATTGAAACACAGCAGTAGTACTAGTAGTACTAGACCGAATCATTCTAGTACATTTCGTCACGCGTGCCGGTACATTCGGATCGATCATTCAAATGGATCATTTCGGGCTCCAGTACCCTACACTAAAAACAATTCATTCAGATCATTCGAGATTCGGTCGGTTTTCGACTCATTTACAATTCACACCAATCACGAGTTATAAAGGTTCCGCCAATTGTTTGTTTTTGGTTGTACCGGAACATTAAAAAACAGTTGAATGAACCATCAATACTTTTAAGTGTACCAGCTCAAACGAATGAATCATTCACGAATGACACATGTCTAGTACCTACACAGACGCACGCCTAGGTAGGGAAGGAGGCCTCAAATGTGCCTTGAGTTTGAATTCTCGTTGAAGTCAAACACATATGTTATTTGATTCTCAATCTGCAAAAGCAAATAGTAGCCATATAAAATTACACTTCGCTTATTATTAAAGTTATTTTAACTTTCACGGTGTTACGGGAGAATTGTTTTTTTTATCATTATCTCCATACTAGGATTTACTTCTATACTGTAGAGACATTTCATGTACAAGTGACATAAGGTTTAATATCAAGAAAAATCAGCGTCGCAGACAAACATACCCACTTTGCTACTGAGTCGTCAATTCTAAAAGAAATTGTGCTCGTTAAAATTCTATTTTCAGCGCTTATAGCATGTGATTTACACTTCCTCCTACTTACTTTTACATTGACAGTGGAATTGATAAGGTGTCTATGAGCCACAGCATTCATTTAAAATTTGCAATGTGTGCTCGTTTGACATAATACCAAACACTATTCAATTTTAGGATGTTGTTAAGTCTCACTGTGTCACAGTCACTTTGCTTTAAAGTAATAGAGACAGCTCGAGATTAATGGCATCATAAAATTGAGTAGCGTTTGCGTATTTGGGCATATGACCTTACTTCGGTAAAATACATTGGGTTGAGATAACTATAATATGTGTAACGTTTATGACTTTATATAAGTTATTATTAATGTTTTAAAATCTCGTAGATCTGGCACTAAATGTGCTAGCGGAAAAGTAATAGAACAGATGAAAGATGTGGTAATATTTTGTCTTAGTATTCTTTTTTATTATTTTTACCAAATAGTGACACTATATTCAAAAATACAGACATTAAAGGGGATTTTTTACAGAAACCTAATGAATGTTCTATGTTTCAGAAATGACGTTCTCAAGATCTCTGACGCCTATGAAATTAGACGTTGTAACGCAAAAAGCATCCAACCCATAAAACTATTTTTGAGATACTATTCGCAATAAAAGTTCGGATCGGTGTTAAGGATTAATAAAGGATTTTTTTAATTTGTTTTTATCTCTGCTCGTCATCATCACCGCATTTTCCTAATATTGTTTTTACTATATGTAAATGTGTGTAATTTTTTTTTCTACCCGATATCGACGCTAGGCTGTAATAAAGAAAAAATATATAAAGAGGAAGTTTCTATAAATGTCCGCACCAACCCAATAGATCATTAAGCTGAAGTGGCATTGGGTTTGCCTTATAGCTCGAAGAAGGTGGAGTAACGACTTGGTATGTCGATGTACTTCATTAGTCGAAGGAAGATGATAGCTCAGTACCGTGATTTGTAGCATTTCTCGGAGGTAGCCCTTCTTCAGCAGTGTTCTGATAGGCTGTGATTATGACATTGATGTGTGGGTGTAGATCCTTTGAGCAATCTTATGTGACATGAAATTGTTATTTGAGTGTCCTCGTTGCGGTAGATAGATGTACCGGAAGAGAGGTAGGGCCACGCTGCAGCTATATTATGGTTGTAGCACGAATTGACCCTGATCGGGGTAGGGTAATTTCTGACAGAAAACAAGCGTAAAAAAAAGCTTAAAAGCGCTGCTATTTTTCGTATGAGTAGTGTAGAGAACTGGAAACCCTTTTTACTGGAGAAGTGAGACATTCCATCCTTGTCCTCAGAGGTAACAAAGCATTCGCACTTTGATTCATAATTGACAGAAGTATATTGGCCATAGTATCCACATACTATATGGTGGAGTGTGTGTTAATTTCTCATCCTTATTATACGTAACAAACGATTACACTTATTCTAAGAGTATATAAAAAGGAGGTCCCGGTACAACGAAGTTCTATATCAGGGACATTACAGTAAATTTAAATAAAAATAGTTTTTACGCATTTTATCGCGTATATTAACTTGTTTTATACTCCCGATGTTTCGAGTACTATAGCTCCCATGGTAACGGTGGGACTGAGGTGTTTGACGTCCCAATGTCATGGTTAACCACTGCTACCTCCAGATTAAAATTATTAATTTTTGTTCTGATCCATGCAGTAAACATTACTGACACAAAAGTAAGGAAAAAAAATTAATCGGAACAAAATTCTTTTTTTTTAATCTGGAAGTATTTGTGGTTACTACGACATTGCGACGTCGAACACCCCAGTTCGCCGTGATCCGTTCCCCAACATATCTGGAATTGATTTACCAATTTTAAGTGTTATTTTATCATACGACATAGTTAAGGTTTTTTTTAACGGAATAGAGACACGTGGCACCTATGTTATGGTTGTTAATGGTTGAAAGTGTCCGCTCGATTGGCGTGGGACCACGCTCTCACAGAATACAAGCGTAAAATAGTAGCTTAATGCTGATATCTTTCGTATGGTGAGTGTAGAGAACCTTTTACTGGTTACGAGGCATTCTATCTTATGGTGGCCGCACACGGTCACTTCAACTGATCATTCCAACTGATCAGCTCAAACTAAAACTGTTGATATTTTTTAAAATATCGGATTTTCAATATATGCATAAACAAACTTATACGTAAAACTCCGATACTAATATATTTATAATGATCGATATATCAAAAATTCACTATTTAAAAAAATATCAACAGTTTTAGTTTGAGCTGATCAGTTGGAATGATCTGTTGAACTGACCGTGTGTGAGGTCCATTAGTCTTTAGAGCTGACAACGATCTACAGTTTGAATCTTGATCGAGGATACATGTATGTAGCTCTCCATAGCTCTCTATAGATTAGGTGTATTATGTATTCGTTTCTCATCCTTATGCTATAAAAACACGACGAAGGTAACAATGAAATTATATTATTTACAATCTTTTTGATCTTTCTCAAATGACATTTTATTTGATGCGTTGAAAAATCCCAATTTTCATTCCATTTCTTTTATTCCTATTTCCAATTTTTTGCACACGTAGGCTGTGTTACATTACACTTTACCGTTGACCTTGATTATACATAAGAACGCTGACCGAAATAAATGTACTCGAATTTCCAAACGCAAAAAGATCAAGCGTTCTGTATTCCAATATGAATGATAAAATTACAAGTGGCTGCCTATTGACTTTATCAATTTAATTTAGGGTTCGACTGACTGAAACATAATGTGGGATAAGCTTTGACAGTAAATGACCTATCTTATCAATTTAATATTGAAGCGCGAAATCAAATTAAAGTTACAGTCCAGTTTGCTCACTCTTTATATTTAGTTTATTTGTTTTAGCGAAAATGATTCGATTTTCCATGTTTACTAAGAGTATACTCAACCTTACTTAATAAACCTTGAATGTGTAGGTGACAGGTTAATTTGCTAATAAAATAAAATAGTTAAATGTATTTTATTGCATGGACCGCTTTTTTCATTACGTATCAGATAAAAGTTATTCACATGATAAAATACGACATAAACAAATTACAAGCTTTTATTTAACTTGTAATGTTTGTATGTTTGTTTGGGTCAAATTTTGCAACTGAATTTTAAAGCAGTATCTTCAACCGATTTCACTGATTTTAGCACACGCGTTTAGTGTTCGGATGACGATGCACAGTTAGTTAAGTGACGTCGTACTAAATCTACTATAACGGACCGCCCAAGATAGCGGAGTAGTAATTTTTATATACTCCCATGATATGGGTACGGTAAGTTTTACTTGACAATTGAAAAATCAGCCATAAGACTTTAATTACTTCAGCGGTTTAGTTAATGCTAGCGTTATACCCACGTCCCGCTCGCATGTATTTCAATTTAGAAAAGTAATTAATACTACTCCGCGCCAAAATTAGCAAACTTCGATCACTTGTAGTGGTTACTTCGGTGTCTGTGTACTTATTTAAATTTGGCATAGATATAATATGCAACAGAAACACTTTATTATATGAGTTTTTTAGAATTGCATTAATCAACAAGATTGAAGTTGATGAACAGCAGTGTCAAAGATGCAAGACGTCTGGTACTGCGGCTGCCAGTCCCTCCGCCATTCTTTCAGATTAATGGAAATCCTCTTTTTTATGAAAGGAGAGGCATACGGCTCACCTCTACCAAACTTCTCTGTGTATGTTGCATCTGGCGTATATTGTGAGTTATAACGACATTCATAACATAATCGTTGCGGTATTTATAAATTTTTTTAATGCTTTAAAGTTGATTCTTCTTTAAGTAAGGTTACATAAGTTATATAGGTATTTGAACGTTATATAGGTAGAAATATAACAATATAAATAAATATATAATATAGTATAATTATAATATATATGATTTGTGGCATACCCTGGGGAGGCCTATGTTCAGCAGTGGACTTGTGAAGGGCTGTAATGATGATGATGATAGGAAGAAATATCAAAAATAATACAATTGATGGAACCTCTTTTTTGAGGGTCAAAAAATTACCTATTTATCAACAAGATCAACATCCAGTCTATTCCTTATAATTAATTTTGTGTTTTTGCATATATAATACAATTTAAAAAAAGAACTTTGAATATCAAGTTATATTCATTTAATATTATATTGGACGCAAACGATATTTGAAATACGAAACATGAAATCTCACAAATTTCCATAAGTACACAAATCTTTAAAGCTCGTGGAATTATAATTTAAACACGTATTCCTTTCTACGCATAATTAATGGCAATTTTCATTTTAACAATACTATGTAATGTATATATGAAACGGTTATATATATATATATATATATATATATATATATATATATATATATATATATATATATATATATGTTATATTGTGCTAAAATGTGACAGAAGCCATTAGTTATAAGTAATTCTGTCGTAAGTCTGTCGTTCGTACAAAAAAAATATTTTTATCATGTAATGTAGCACATGGTAAAACTACAGCGTTTTAATCCTTGATAGAGAATAAATGTATATCTATGGGCCACAGTCTCCACTTACCATCAGGTGGACTGAGTGCATGTTTTTTTCCCCTTATTCTATAAAAAATCGTCATGATATCAACATACGCACACTCGACTACTATTTTGATTGATTTAATAATTGTGTATAATCTGTGGTAAGCCTATGTCAACATTATTTATTTTAAAAACTGACACTCTCTTTTTATTTTTCAAATAATTCCTAGAAAAGCCTTTTATAGTTCGACGTATATCTTTGGATATCGGCTTTGCGAGCTTTACAGAACTCACCTTCGAAAGCTTTTCAAGATTGTTATTTTAATAAACGCTGTTGGATAAAGTTCCAGATTCTTTTATAACGTCTACATGAAAAGAATACCCCTATGACATTGAAAGGCCTTTTTTTAGGCTTTCCGTCTTATTTAAATTATGGATTAGATTATATTGGAAAAATCAAAATTATTTTGTTGTTTTAAATAAATTTACTAATGGTTACCAAAAGCCTTGAAAGACTAGCCGGATACATTAGTTCGTACACTAATGTTCAACATAAAGCAATCAACATCATTTGCAATACACGTTTTCATCTTTAGCCGAATTTATAATATAATATTAATGTTCACCTTATCTTACTGGCAGCCAACTACACCGAGATTTAAGCTGTAAATAAATGAAATGAACCTCAGTGTACCTTGGTACAAGTAGTGTGTAGATTTATTTATTGTTTATTACATACAATAAACAATTCAAATCATGTGACTACTGTAATTTTGCCGTGTGCTTTGGCACTGTAGAGGCGATATAAGAATATCCACGATCTAATATCATCCCGTGGGTGTCACTTGAGGCAACAAAGGTAAATAACCCCGAGCAACGGCAGAAACAAGACGTCTCTCATTGCTATCACCAATTAGCCTATATACGTCCCAAAGCTGCTGCTGCTCATTTCTAAGAAAGTGTAAGATGACAAATATATTATGTAAAGTGGAACATGACAAATATGAGATGAGTAATATAAGATAGATATATGTCTAGTTTTGATGTAATAACCAAATAATATTTAAATAACGTTTTACGTGGTAGAACCACGCTGCAGCTATATTAGTAGTATAATTGTCGCACAAGTGGGTCGGCTCGACCGGGAAATACTCCTAAGTCCTTAGGGGTGACAACGCATCTGCACTTTGATTTATAATTATTTATAGTTATTCATGAACTACATCATCTGCTTACCATCAGGTGGACTAAGTAACCGCATTTACTCTTATTCAATGAAAAACGTAGGTTTTTATTAAATAATATAATATAATATAATATATACGTTATATAATACGTAATATAAATACAATATAAAGGTAGGGTTTTTAAAGAATAATATAGTAAAACTCAACCGAGGAAGGACCACGCTCTCACAGAATAGCTGCGTAAAATAGCAGCGTAATACTGCTGTGTTTCGTACGGTGAGATGATGTTGTCACCCCTAAAGACTAAGATGATTCCATGTTAGTCTTTAGGAGTGAAAAAGCATCTGCATTTTGATTCTTACTCGAGGTTAAATGTAGATGTCTATGGGCAACAACATCTACTTGACATCAGACGGACTGTGTGCTCGTTTGTCACCCACATTATATAAAAAAAAACTAGTAAAACTCAACCGGGGAAGGACCACGCTCTCACAGAATACCAGCGTAAGATAGCAGCTTAATGCTGCTGTGTTTCGTATGGTGAATGTAGAGAACCAGAGACTCTTTTTACTGGAAATGAGGCATTCCATCTTAGTCCTCAGAGGTAAGAACGCATCTGCATTTTGATTCTTAATCGAAGATAAATTTAGATTTCTATGGGCCACAGCATGTACTTACCATGTACGTACTGTGTGCTCGTTTGTCACCTCATTCTATATAAAAAAAAAACATAAATCTCAATTGACTTAGCTACTTAGACGGCTTAGGATACTATCGTTATTTCTTTTATCGATTGTTCGTAATACTTCAAAAACTGTGTGAAGGATAATGTAAATAAAATACGCATTAGTCTAAATTGAAATTTCTATATTTCGGCTGAAGGACTCTGTATCCATTTTCATTTGATAAATAAGTAAATAATACTACTTATGGCAAAAATATTAGCATACTATGCCTATGCCTATGTTCAGCATTGGACCGAAATTGGGTTTTAATAATATGTAGGATGAGGCAATAACAAATATAACTAAGAAACTAATTAAAACTAAGCTATGGGTATTCTGTTCGATATTAAAATATTTCATGTAATTATAATTTAGAAGAAAACTTCACATATAAAGGAAATTTGTTTTTCTCAAGAATGAGTGTTAACCTAACGTATGTTAGTAATATTATGTGTGTATGTGACGGGGCCATGTGTTTATCTCAGCGTCCTTTATAGTTGATTAGGGTAAGTAGTAAATGACGCCATTTTGAACAATTTAATTTGACGTGAAAAGCTGAACCTGAAAGATTCAGTTCTATTAGTAGTATAGTTGTAGCACGAATGGGTCGGCTCGACCGGGGAAGGACCACTCTCTCACAGAATACCAGCGTAAAATAGTAGCATTATGCTGCTGTGTTTCGTATGGTGAGTGTAAAGAACCGAAGGCCCTTTTTACTGGAAAGTTAAAAATTTTTCTTTTTGGGTTGGCTACTTCCAAAAACTACACGGGTGTTGGCCGCTCCCGGGCACTTTCGGCCACACGTTCCATCTTAGTCCTCACGGGTGACAACGCATCTGCATTTTGATTCTTAATCGAGGATAGATGTAGATGTCTATGGGTCACAGCAACCACTTACCATCAGGTGGACTGTGTGCTCGTTTGTCACCCTGTCCTATAAACAAATATTATCTTTGAGGTTCAGCTTTATAATGGTGGCGTAAGAATACCCACTGCCCCATATCGTCCCATGGGTGTTATAGGAGGTGACAGAAGAAAACTATCTAGGCTATGGGTAACAGTATCTTCCTAATGACAACCTGGATACTGAAAAAAATTGGTTGAGAACTCGCCTGTTAAGCATGAAAACTATGGTAAATATGAGGAATGTTATGGGACATCTTATAAGGCAGCCTATGTTTAGCAGTGAACTAGAGAAGAGCTAAAATAAATGAATGAATAAACGAAGATAACGATTACTATAAAGTGCTATAGTGTGTTTTGGCCTGTGCTTGCGGCGTGAAAGAACTCATCGCTCCATTGGGTCCAGTAGATGTCGTTAGAAGAGATCATGGGAAACTCCAGAACTTTATACAGTATAGACATCTCGTTTAGGCCAAACTTATAATACCTAGACCGGCAATATGCAGCAGCATCAAAGGTGCGAAACGCCTAGAGCTGTCATCAACTCTCTTTAACGGAAGAGGGTTTAGTCAAGCAAATGGACTATAATGGGTTGATCACGATGAAGAAGTTTTTTATCACATTAGCGAGACAAACGAGCTAACAGTTCTCGTAATGTTTCAGACAACGATGGCTATAGATGCATTCTGAGGTGATCTGACGACTAACAGTTCTTACATTGGGTGCGTTTGGCAGAAAAAAGCGCTAGCAAACGCTTACAAGCGCTAAAATAGTTTTCGGCCAGGACACGATTGCTAAATCAGTAGCGCTGACACAATCCGCCATTTTGCTTATTTAATTTCTTTGTTTTGAAGTAGAGTTTATAAGTTGTTTTGTGCATTATTAGTTTTGAGTAATATAATGACATGAATAGACATATACATGTTATTAAAAATTCATGATTGGTAAGTTTTTAATATGAATACTTTACAAACATATATTTAAATTAGGTTAGATTCTCCGGTTAAAACTAACATCGTCTCCTGGAGGAAAATAGCTACTTAGGATTTGACAACGCTTACCGCTTACGATCGCCATTTTGCTTACAAGCGCTTGCTAGCGATTTTTTCTGCCAAACGCACCCATTCTACTATGTATATGTAGTAATACTGTCATATGTAATAATACTGTCTCTCTTACTATTGGAATAATTTTTATTCAATACACGGGATTATTTTTTAGCAAAAATTTTAAATTTTGTACTTAAGTTCAAATATATAAAGAATGATATATCCTTGGAAATTATCTCAAATTGAATGTAATGTATGGGCAACAACGTTTTTGCCTACCGATCGACCCTTACGAATGTGTGCGTGTGCAGTAAAATCAGTTTAAAATATATTATGTTAAAATATATAATTACGACGCATTTTCAATTAAAAAGATAAAAAGGGGAAAATGTTTGAGATTTTTGAAATTAATTTTTTCTTCACTTTTGCCTTGTTTTCTACTTCTTGAATTTAGCCAGTTATTGCAAAATAACCCCGTGAGTTATTACTTTAATAAATCAATTGTATTAAAGATGTTAAAAATTTAAATAGTAATCGCTTAGCCACCGCAGAGTTTTATTCATCTGAGGATGCCTCGTTTAGAAGCACACGAAATACGAAACAAGTGTTGTATTACGTTTGACTTTCTTTGTGGTTGAATCTCTCTCTCTCCCCCCCCCCTCCCTCAGTTCTTTTTTTTCATTTATATAACATTGATATTTTTGAATTTAGATGTTGTGTCTTATCTAGTATAGGGGCTCTGAAAACTAGATAAGACACATCATCTTATTTTAATGCGCGAATCGTAGGTAATAAACTTTAAAAATCTTAAACATTACATATTACTTATTGAAGATCATCTTTTTATTTAACCTTGGTTTAGAAATTACATCTATCGTTTGAAAAACCAGGAATAAACCCAGTGGGAGTATTTTTAATATAAAAATTTACAATAATTTTTTATGAATTATAAGCATTTATATGAACTATAATAGAATAATTTCTATTAATGTATTCCTTAATATTGTTTAAAATTTTTGGGATTCGTGATGGATAAACGCTGAACGTTTTCTGAAATTTTGTTGTGAAAGCGTATACATTGCCATGTAAATAAACTACTGATGCTGTGGAGTCAATAATTGGCATTATAAGCTTGTGTTTGTTCCTAATATTTAAAGTATGAACATCTTTGTCCTTATTATAGCTATTCATGTTTTCATAAAACGCTAAAGATACACTGTTGCTTGGCGGCAGGAATAAGTAAAAAATTGATACCAACCCATGACTGTACTGTTCACTTCTAGGCAGAAAGAGTCCTGTATACCAAATATTAATGATACGAACATATTAAATACGTAAACTCTTTAAGACCTTTAGGCATTTTAGACCACATTAATATGTGGCGATAATGATGGAGTGACGATCTCATTAAAATGCAGGAAGTCAATTAATGTAGGCAGTTCAGGACCGTGTCTTATGGCAGTCTGTTGGGAGGCTTTTGTTAAGTAGTGGAGTCTTGATAGCCTCGCACAACCGACCTCGCAATGCAGCAGTAAGTAGTTATAGCCTACCTATTCATAAACAACTTCAAAGAGCACTGAGCGCCCAGTAGCTAAACGTTGGGTTCGGTAGTAGGAGCGCGGTTTCGAATCCGAATCGAGAATGTGAACACGTAAGGGGTTACCACTACATCAGATTTGATAGCCCACAGATACTCGCAAAATTACACCGATTTCTGCCAAGGATGATTTATGAGAATATAAAAATCAAAAAGCAGTTTAATTTAAAAATGAAAGATCACTGGGTGCTACTATTTTACTTAGGGTCATATACTCGTAATTAAAACATAAAACCTATAAGCTCGTTCTGCGTAGATATGGAAAAAGTTTACAAGGAGTTTTCTTCCTCGCAAAAGTTTTTTTTGGAATTGTTTTACCACCGGCAATATTTCTGGATCGATCCTACTCAGTGAACAAGAAACAGGCTTACTCCTTTTTAAGACAGCAATAGACCTGCAATTCCCCTGGTGTAGCATTTGTTTATAAGCAGCGCTCGACACTTATTATCAGGTAGCTCGCGTGCTCGTCTGCCCCCCCCCCTCCCTGATCTTACATAAAAAACAGGTTCAGGAATTCAATTACCTGTAACTACATCCTGTATTGTGTGTATTAAAAATAAACAATAAATGATTAAGATTTAGGCGTTTAAAGTTTTGTAAATATTTACCTCTTTTATATATTAATAACGCAAAAAATGACTCAGCAAACAAAATTTGTTGCAGATTTTCAGCATAGATATCATAAATCTTTTTTGACACGACGTAGCTGGTTAAGGTGCGGTTGAATAACGCAGTTACTCGGGCGTGGCTCGTGCCCTGCAGATTAGCTGACTAAACATTTTCTGCTGCTTATCGACGTGCTTCAAATACCATAATATTTAATCTATCGGCAATATAGAGACTTGATAGATACTTCATCAAGACCCATTTTGTTCATTTGTAGCTAGCCCCGGCTTCTCCTGAGTGGGATCTATTATGGTGTCATTTAGACTTTTAAAATATATATTTTTTTTTCAATTATATTTATTATTTAATTTAATTCAATAACAATTACATAATAATTAATTTATCAATTTTTCGATTTCACATATAATTATCCAACTTTTTTGAATTAAATATATACTCTAATATCACTCCTGAAATTTCTGTCTCTATCTAATTTTGAAATTTCATCATAATCGGTTCAACCCTTTCAAAGATTAGCCCTTACATATAGACAATCAAAAATTATAAAAATTGGTATTAATATCTCAATGACACATATATCCCATAGAGCTCAATAAAAGGTGGTGATTTCAATGTTACAAGCAAACACCATGATTTCTTATATTTATGCGAACACTACACATTTAAATTATACTAGGTTTTACGGATTTTATCGCGTATATTATTTTTTTATATACCCGACTTTTCGAGCACTTTACAGCACCCATGGTCGCGTGGGGGACTGAGATGTTCAACGTCCAGATGTCATAGTTAACAGCGGTTAGCACAGATTAAAATTATAAATTTTTGTTCCGATCTGCACAGTATGAACTTACAGTATCTCGAAGTCTTGCAGTTGTATGCTTGGATTGGGATTTAATTTTATTAATTATAGGATCCCAGACAGATAGTAGCGCCCAACCATCTACTCTAATGATATTTTTGATTTCAATAGCCTCGCGAATCATCCTTGGAAGAAATTGCTGTTCTTTAGCGAGGATTTGTGGTCTTTTAAATCTGATGTAGTGACGGAGGCGATCCTGTACGTGTTCACAGACTGCATACTGCCCGGAGTTCGGCTCAAAAATCCGTAAAAACTGGTGTAATTTAAATGCAAGCAAACACTTTAATTTTCTTTATATTAAATTATATGTATAGTGAAGTATAGTGTAAATGAACGGTTTTCGTTGATTATCTTAAATCTGAATGGTTACATGTGACATCAATACATTTCAATACAATGTCGTTAATAGATCCCACATATGCAAAGCCGGGACGGGTCGCTAGTCTTTTAAATAAATTATAACCTAAATTTATATAAAAGTGAATCAATTAAACAATTTTAATCATGCAGTTCTTATTTGTTTATGTTTTATTACCCTATAAGTAATTTCTAATTGATGATTTAATAATTTTTATTAACCTTATAAATAATTTCTAATTCATAATTTATAAATCATCCCTAAGCAACATCAAATATTAACTTAGTACCAATAATTTTTTAATTTATTTTTCTTTTCAAATACAGTAAGAAGTATAATAGTTAATAAGGTATAAACAATAAAAAACGTGTGGCACTCAGTGACTGCCGCGGTAAAGCTATTGCATAGCAATCTTTATCAACTTATGCAATTATAATTATTTATTTATTTTATTTATGCAGTTAAGGCTTTGATATTAAATCAAGTTACACTTTTTGAGCGTGGTGACCGATAAGAAAACAATTTTTTTTCTCTTATTGAATAAATGAGAAGTTAACATTGTTTAAAATATTTTTAATATCTTAGAATACATGTAGGTTATTCAGGAATTTTTATCATTGAGTTAGCAGCTAGTGTACACGCATACGTCTAGTCGCACGCACACAAACACCGTGCCGAACTCTACCGAGTGCCGAAGTCTGCCGAACTGAAACGACGTTAGACGATGCACGGCTTTCAACGCCACACCTCCGTGCCCGTCGGAGTGGGGAGCGTGAGGTTTTTTTTTCGTTACGGAATTTCTGGATTCGGTCCCCGCGCTCAAGGCCCGCGATAGAAGCTATGCAATAGCTTAAAAACTCTTTTGAGTTTTACCGTACACATTAACCCGTCGTTATACATTAATAAAGATTAAGACTATTTATAAAATATTTGCTTCACACTTCATACATCCATACTTAAATAACAATCACAAGACAGCTACACATTTTGTAAACAGAATGAGTGTATATCACAAGATAAGGTTATGTAAAAACCTTTTGTGGACGTTCGTAATATTTTAATAATGTCCTCCGGAATTTTTCGGTCACGGCGGCCAGTCTCAATGTATACTACAGCCCTATGCGCAGCACAGGATTATAGAGTACAAGTGAGTAGGCAAGCACAGGTGCACCCTCCATTCCCTTACTATTATAGTCCGGAGAAAAATCAGCCTCAAGACCAACGGCTTTACGTGTTTTCCAAAGCATGCCGGTGAAAAACTGCCCATTTCTCTTTTCCGGGCAGCTATTAAGAATTTCTTAACAAAAACCAAACAACTGATTTTTCGGCGTGATCCTAGATTCACACTTGTCACCTCATAACCATCAGTCATGCTTACGACTACAAGTCTTACAAGGCAAGTCGGTGAGCATAAAATAATTCCGGCAATAAATAATTTATTTTTCTAAATTTTAGAGAATTGCCTAGAGTCGACGGACTCTAGGCAATTCTAGATTTTACCAATCCTACCAATCTCTTCGTGCCTACTTCCGCTAACAAACACCAGTATACCCAATAAAGTGTTTCAATGAACCTCTAAACCCACTAGCGGTCTCATGAGACCATATTCCGTTAAATCCCTAGCGGTTTCGTGAGGTCGCACCTACCCACAGCACTTTAACCCATAAAAACTTATATATGGAGACTACTTTTCTATGAAAAAGATTTTCATATTTTACATAATGCTAAACTTATTCATAGAAAAGTAGTCTCTAAATATAAGTTGGTTTTATGGTTTTAAGTGCTGTGGGTGGTTGCGGTCGCATGCGACCGCTCGGGATTAGTCGGATGTATGCGACTGCATAGGATTGTTATGGTGCTTGAAAGGTTAAACAATAAGACATCTATTATAAAAAGCATTCACATGAGGATCATGATATATTCCTGAAAGATACGATGCATCTTTACATTTCTTTATTATAATTTGTTTTAGGCATTTAAGAGCTGTGGTAGTCACGTGTCATCAGGTTGGCTATTAGCTTTATTATAATTTGTTGTAGGCGTTTAAGAGCTGTGGTAGTCACGTGTCATCAGGTTGGCTATTAGCTTTATTATAATTTGTTGTAGGCGTTTAAGTGCTGTGGTGGTCACGTGTCATCAGGTCGGCTATTAGCTTTATTATAATTTGTTGTAGGCGTTTAAGAGCTGCGGTAGTCACGTGTCATCAGGTTGGCTATTAGCTTTATTATAATTTGTTGTAGGCGTTTAAGAGCTGTGGTGGTCACGTGTCATCAGGTTGGCTATTAGCTTTATTATAATTTGTTGTAGGCGTTTAAGAGCTGTGGTAGTCACGTGTCATCAGGTTGGCTATTAGCTTTATTATAATTTGTTGTAGGCGTTTAAGAGCTGTGGTAGTCACGTGTCATCAGGTTGGCTATTAGCTTGTTTATCCCTCTCATTAAAATAAGATCCAATTGACAACAGCCGCCTTACGCCATACACCATCTGATTGCTTGTCGGTCCACCACTGTACGTTTCACTAGGAGTTTTCTTCGCGTACGACCTCTTGGTGGAATAGTTTACCACCGGCGATTTTTCCGGACCGATACGACTTAGGTACTTTCAGCTTACTCCTTTCTAAAAGGCTGGCAACGCACCTTGCAATTCCCCTGGTGTTGCAGTGTTGTTTTTGAGCCGCGGTAGTCACTTAATATCAGGTAAACAGTATGCTCGCTTGCCCCCTCTCCTATGAAACAATCAGATTTGCAAGTTTTTAAGTACAATGGTATTTTTATTATGCACCTATGAATATCCTGGTCACAACATTATCTTGCAAACCACACTCTTCTCTTATCACACAATTTTAAAGAAAGGAATGCTTCGGTGGTTTGGTCATGTGGAAAGAATGAATGAGGAAAGAGTGACAAAGAAAATTTATGTTGCAGAAGTGAATGGCAGAGTCGGAAAGGGACGTCCTAGGCGAAAATTTATCGACCAAATTGGCGATTTATTGAAAACGGGCCAAATTAGGAGCACCCTTAACCGACGAGCATGTATGCGTAGGTATATGGATGTGAAGGAGGCGAGAGAGGTGTGTCAGGATCGTGCCAAATGGAAGTCTGTAGTCTCTGCCTACCCCTCTGAGTGACAGGCGTGAATTTTTATGTTTTTTATGTTTTTAACCTATCAATATCTCTACCACAACAGCCGTTCGCTAGTCTAGTGCTACCTAGGCCTCCCCATACATTGCTACAAAGTTCGGTACTAAGCCATCGTTAATTATTTGTAGCTTTCATACATAAGGATATACACGCTTGACAAGCTGGTTGCAATTTTTTTAATTTTTTTTATCAGAAAATTACTGTTGCCCGTTTTTCGGTTCAGTTTATATATGTCGCCTTTCATGACAATAACAGAACGATAAAAATTTGTGGTTATTATTACACCGCACAATAGCCCTATAATTTAGTTGCTATAACATTTTTCGTCGTATTGCTATACAAATGTTTTTCCTTTCGTTTGTATTTGGTTCAGGTATTGAATAAATGTCGAGTCGGAATAAAATCGGTTATTGTGTTTATGAGTCAAGACATTCTGCATTGTGACAGATCATTATGCGATGACCTTGTGCTCAAAAGTTGAAACTAAACAGCAGTAAAATGTAGGACGTTTTAAAGTAGCTCGTAAAGCACATGATATGTATAAGAACTTCCAATTCACTGAAGTTCACTAATTTATCAAAGAGTTCATTCGCTCCTTCGGCACGAAATCCCTTTGTAGTTGGAGCAAATATGTTCACGTGGTTTGTTCTATACGTTCAGAATTAGTAAGAATAGTGCTTCTAATCCTAATGTACTCACGCTTAGGTACTTAAATTTACATTAACCTCAATAAACTTGGCATAGTTTGGCAGCACTAAACGTCCATGCGTTTGCACAAGTTAATCGATGGTCGCGCTGAATAAACGCTTGAAAGCCATTTCAAAATATTTCCTTTTGTGAATTGAGAAAATTTTATATTGATTCTATTATGCCAAACTTCTTCATATAAAAGTAGTCTCTAAATATAAGTATTTATGGGTTAAAGTGCTGTGGGTGGGTGCGGTCAAATTTCACCTCTTGAATTTTGACGGAATATCGAAGCGGTCAAATTTGGACGCTTGGCGTTTGAGATGTTAATAGACTGTAGTAGTAACGTGAATTAAAACACGGGTTCAAACCTTTACGATCGTGGTAATGTTTCTTGTTACGGATTACAAACCTAAGTATCTCCACTAGAACTGTTGTAACAGCTTATTAACGATACTCATGAATATCTTTTGATTCCTCTCGGCGCCACTTTTTATGAAAATTGCGGTGAAAAATTAAGACAGAAAATATATTACTGCTTGATTTTAATTAAACTATCGTAATCGGTATCCCGCACAATCATCCCAAATCTTTTTCGTAGAAAAACATTTACGAAAACTAACCCTGAAAAGAAGAAGTCGAACATTTAAATTTCACGCTGGTATTCTGTGCTTATGCATGGTACTTACCCGATTGAGCCGACCCATTCTTTCTCCAGCAATAATATAGTATTTTTATAGAATAAAGGAGACAAATGAGCACTACCACCCGATGGTAAATGGATGCTGTGACTCATAAACATCTACATTTATCCTCGATTAAGAATCAAAATGCAGATGCGTTGTTGCCCTTGAGAACTAAGATTAAATGTCTCGTTTCCAGTAAAAAGGGTTTTCGATTCTCTACACTTACAATACGAAACACAGGATCACTAAGCTACTATTTTGCGGTATTCTGTGAGAGCGTGGTTCTACCCCGGTGAAACCGACCCATTCGTGTTACAACCATAATATAGCTGCAGCGTAGCTCTACCACGTATGAAATACATGGCACGACTAAACCGTTACCAGTGCAACGAATCAAAAGTCCAGTGCCGAACATTAGTTTTCAAGCATGGAAGACGGGTTTTCAACCGAAGCTTTTTATTTTTAGTTTTTGTTAGGAAAAAGCTGCTGCTTAAAGCCGTGTTTGTTTCCCTTTGTTGACTCTTACAATAACCACGGGACGATAAGGGTAAAACATTCTTACAAGATCACAACACTGTCATTTGGGTCAAATTCTTTAACATAATAATGTTGTCTCTCTGTTTTTCTGTTGTGTCTATTCTGTGGTTGGGTTCTAATAATAATGTATTCCCAACTTACGCAATGTCTTTCCTATTTATGCTTAAAACCTGTTTACTTAACGTAATTTTAGACATGGAACGTACATTATTGAACTTGCCTCTTCGAAATTTAATTTAGAGCTTATTGAACCGAAAACGCTTTTGAAGCTTCTCGTTGCCGAGGACTTAAAGAGTGAGATATTTCTTTATACACATTCCCAAAACAATACCTATGCGTCGCGATGTACAAACGTATTGTGTTAAAAGATATTAAAATTGAATAGCTAAGATGCATGTGGTGAAAAATTAATAGACGGTTTTTAGTTAAGAGACTCTACACAGAGTGACAGACTAGACAGAGTGTATTTCTTCTGATGATACCTCATTTAGAGGCGAAATACGTGTCGTATTATTGACTGTGATATGACTTTCTTAGTTTAGTCATGTTGAGGGAAGTGGTGTTGTGGTTTAATGATGTGTGTTAGTGCAAGCGATTGAGGGGGAGGGAAGTACTCCTCTAACTGGGAAATACAGATTATTTATATTATTATTTTGTTACGCAAATCTTAGACATTTGGTTTTTACATCTTAACATTAATGGATTTCTGCAAAATAACGCCTAGTTCTATCAATAAATCAAAATATTTACTAAAACAAGCTTATAACAAGCCATGCTTAACTCCTTGCATCTAAATACATCTTAAATCATATTGTTGGTTCGTAAATAAATGTTGTGTACGTGAGTGTATGTACTTACAATAAGTTGTGCATGATTTCGACTTTGTTTCGGCGTCTCCTGTCTATACCTCTTTGTTGGTTTAAGCATATATAATATGTTATATGCATATATGATGTTATGTTATGTTTATGGCCGCTGCTTTGCAAAATTTAATGTTAATCGACTTCATTTTATAATCTTTTCGCGAATATCAATGTACCTCATTTACATATTTATAGTAAAAGTTGTATTTTTTTGAATAGGAAAAATTTGACAAGCGAACACACAGTCCACCTGATGGTAAGTTCTTTACACTCACCATACGAAACACCGCAGCACTAAGCAGCTATTTGACGCTGGTATTCTGTGAGAGCGTGGTCCTTCCCCGGTCGAGCCGACCCATTCATGCTACAACTATATATTTAATATAGCCGCATGGCTCTACCAAGTAAACCACTATCACTCACTGCGTATCACTAAAACGTTAAAAATGTATGAAAAGGGGCCAAATTCGGTATAACCGATCTTCGGGGTTTGAACAAATAACAAGCTTTATAGCAGTTGCTATTATATGAGCTATACACTACAGAGCAATAGAGATAGATACAATCATCTTCTTTACACCCGTCGTAAAATATCGAGGCGTACGACAGGTCACCACGTCAAAGGTGCTCACGTATGATACTGCGACATCAAACCGCCTTCTAAGCGTGACGTTCAAGGCCAATCGTTCTTTCAAAGGAGCCAGCGTTCTTGACACTATACAGTAACGAGTTTCACATCACAGCCTACCAAAAGCAGAACATAGGCCTCCCTCAGACATTTATGCTTCTTTTTTATTTAACTGGCTTTACGTGGGTACTAGCCCTTCTGAGCCTATCATTTCATTCAGAATCTTCACATGGATGCCTCATATTTGCCGCTTGCCACGTTTGGCAGTAGGGTTGGAGATGCAGTTTTTTTTTAAAGTGAAAACAGAATGAGATAATATAAGTATGAGCTAAAATTAACAAGTTCATAAGAAAATTTATTTATTTCACACCACAAAACCATAAATGTCTTAACGCAAGTTATTATTACCAAGCAAGCAATTATTCTGATTACGTGGTAGAGCCACGCTGCAGTATAAATGGGTCGGCTCAACCGGGGCATGATCCCGATAATACGAAACACCTGCATAATGACGAAATGCCGTAGACCCTTTTTATAGGTAACAAAGGGATGACAACGCGTCTGCATTTTGTTTCTTAACTAAAGATGAACGAGGTCTTCGAAGAAATAGGGTGTACGGAATAGAAGCCTACGAAATTGATATTTTACTATTTTTTTATTTTACATAAATTTTTTTTATTAAGCAACAATTTAATTAACAAATTTTTTATTATGTAATTGATCTATCAACAAATACTAATAATTTGAAATTAACATACAGTACTAAAAAGTAACAACAATATTTTTGAACTAAATAAATAAATCAACTAAAAGCTATGGAAATTATAATAATAAATATCAAAATATCTGTGCCACAGTCTTCTATTCTATTCTTTTATATATGTTAAAAAATCATCAAAAAAACCATACCGTCAAATTATAAGATTCCTCCTTTTTTATGTTGGCTAAAAATTAAATTAAGGTCTTTTAAGTCTCATCGTTTTGAACAGTGTATGGTCCACGTAATGGTAAGTTGATGAAGTGGTCCATAGATATCTACATCTCTCATCGAATAAGAATCAAAATGAACAATGCGTTGTGATCTTTAAGGGCTAAAATGGAATGCCTTGTTTCCAGTAGAAACGGTCTCCTGTTCTCTACACTCACCATATGAAACACAGCAGCATTAAGCTGCTTCACGCTGGCATTCCGTGTGAGTGCGGTTCTTCACACATCTATCCTCGAATAAGGATCAAAATGTAAATGTGTTACGCATATGTCGCAGCCAACTTATGACCAGCAACGGTCTCGTTGAATGAAATTAACAGGGTGATCAATGACCATGCCATGTGATGTCGCTGGTCTGTGCCTAATTAGGCGCCATGTACTATATTACATACGAGTAAACGTACATAGTTTTAGGGTGGCGCAAGGGTCAACCCAGACGCACGCGGCTTGCCGATATTACTGTTCGGGTATTGGACGTATGTTTAATAATAATTAAAATTTTATATAAAAATAGTTTAATAGAGAAGTTAAAAATACAAGATTAAAATATGTTAAAAAATGTTTAATGTTAATGTTATGTTTATGAGTTCGCGTCCGTTGCGGTTACGGTGATTACGTGAACTAACTCAATTTTTATAATCGTCAAACTATAGCGATTGCTTCACGTAAAATGTTACCGCCAGCAGAAATGTATGGTTGGACCGTAGATGCTGCCGGGCCAAAATGTACAAAGATGATTATAATGTTAGTTCGATGTGTTAGGTGATCTTATTTAAGTAACAAGGTGATAAACAATTTGTAACTTATCCTAATGAATGTTTGTTATTTTGTTAAATGAAAATGATGACAATATCTAATTTATGATATAACAATTAATTTTATAATTAAACATTAAAACGTCTATGCGGTGTGGGTGGTCGCGGTTGCGGTGATTACGTGAACTAACTCAATTTTTATAATTGTCGAACTATAGCGATTGCTTCACGTAAAATGTTAACGCCAGCAGAAATGTACGGTTGGACCGTACAATTACGTCGTATCAGACGCATCTGCTAAATATCATTCAGGCTGCTGGTTGAACGGGACTGTTTAAAAAAGGCTGTTAAGCAAGGCTGTTAACTGAAAAGCTAATTAAGATTTACTGCGATACATATACAATAATTATGTCATGTAAAAAATAAAGTTCTAATATTTAACTACCAATAGACGACTTATAAATATTTCATTATTTCTTTTCTATTTAAAACTAACAACAAAGCGAGGATGTTACGAGTACGTCGTGTTTATTATTGCGCATGGAACATTGGCTTCTTTAATCTTCAGTAATACTCCTACAATTAGATTTTTTAAAGAAAAATAATTTCTGAACATTACCACAAACGTTATTTATCACCCAATGATCAAAGGAATCGAAATCGAAAGAGTAAATTGGTGCGTTTTATACGACCCAAATTCTGACATAAAAGTCAATTCATTCCAAGTCATGAAGGTATTACATTTAACTGAGAATAAAGTGATGCTGATTACACATGAATATATTGCAAAACATGGTCTTCTCCGTCATTATCAGCCCGTAAAAACCCACTGCTAGACAGGAGAGACTTATCCCTACAGAATTGGAACGAAAAGAACACATTATTCATGGAAAAGAGCCATTCTGCCTTGGCCCTCAGAGATGACAACGCTACCACATTTAGATTTTGTATCGATTATAGGCGTCAATGTCTATGTGCCATAGAGTTTTTAATGTGATTAGAGTGACAAACGTGCACATAGTCCACCGGATGGTAAGTTCATGTTGTAACCCAATAGACATTTATTTCTATCCTTTATTAAGAATCAAATTGCAGTTGGGTCGTCACCGATTAGTACCAATATGGAGCTTTGGTTCCAGTAAAAAAGGTCTCCGGTAACACTTACAATAAAAAATAGCAGCATTAAGCTGCAATTCTACACCATTAGTCTGTGAGAGTCACTGTCACTGTAGACTTCTCCAGTCAAGCCGATCCATTAATGCAACAAATATAATATAACTGTAGCATGGGTCTACCATATTAGTTGCCACCAGGATTATCATCATATTTACTTGTAAAACAAAATTTGAATTAATTACATTATAATATAAGGATACGATCTGTTAAGAGCATCAAGACATTTAAAAATAATATCAAAAAGGGCTAGAGTCCGCCGGCCTCGTTCCAACCAGTATAACTGAAAGCGATCCCAATCAAACATCCGGGGTTAAACCAACCGATAAAGTTTCTGACAGGGCTTAACTTTCAGCTAGATCTCACGAAGATCAAACACACTCGAGTAAGACATATACAGTCCACTTTTAAGGAAAGTTAGGGACAAAAATAGTATAAAATATGTAAATCTTTGACGCATAGTAACAAAGCTAACTAGATAATACACTACGTTTATTTAAAGTGACGCCGAAACCAAACCGAAACCATGCTCAACTTCCTGACACGCACGCACGCACAAACTTGAGTGCGTGTCGTAGTTCGAATTCCGCCGGCACCTATGAATTGTTAATTACAATTTTAAATACTGATTTACCATGTCCTCCACGGTGAAGGAAAACATCATGAGGCAACCTACATGTCATAGAAATTTAAAAAAAATATTTTTTATAATGAATAAGGATGTAAGTGGTAAGTGGATGCTGTGGCCTATAAAAATCTATATTTTTAAGAATCAAAACGCAGAAGCGTTGTCACCCCTGAGGACTTAAGATGGAATGGCTCGTTTCCAGTAAAAAAGGGTCTCCGGATCTCTACACTCACCCCACGAAACATAGAAGTACTATGTTGCTATTTTACGCTTGTATACTGTGAGAGCGTGGTCTTTCCCCGGTAGAGCTGACTCATTCATGCTACAACCATAATATAGCTGCAGCGTGGCTCTACCACGCTCTACTACTACATAAAAGATTTTTTTCAAAGCTCCCTTCCTACAGGCTTACCGAGAAACTGCACGATCACGTTCGGACGTTCGGAGCATCAATGTCGTTGTAGACGGTGTATCCTTCGATTACAAGCCTTTTAATGCGGGCACATCCACAAGGCTACGTGCTACAACCAACGCTGTTTCTCCTGCTTATCAATAATATGTTGTAAACTGGCAACATTCATTGCTATGCGGATGACAGCACTGGTGAAGTTCTATATTTGGGCCGAGCCAATATTTCGCTCGCCAAGTACCAAAACAAACTTGTGTCTGAAGAAGAATCTTTGCTGAACAAAGTATCGGATATGGGGTGAGTAAATCCGGTTCAGTTTAATCTTCAGAAGGCACAAGTTTGTGCGTTTACTGCTAAAAATAACCCCTTTGTCGTGTCTCTTCAGTTTCAAGGCACTTCCCTTGTTGCCTCAACCAGTATCCGGATCCTCGGCGTTGACATATCGTGTGACGTGCAGTTTAGTGGTCACTTGGAAGAGAAGGCGAAATTGGCCTCTAAAAAGCTTGGCGTGCTTAGCAGAGCGGGACAGTATCTTATGTCAGCACACCGCCTGCAACTTTACAGGTGGAATTCTGTTCCCATTTCTAGGGTAGGGCTCCCCAGTGCTAGCTCCTTCAAATAAACAGCATCCAGCGCAGAACGGCTCGAATCGTCGACACCCGAGAGCTTTCTGATCCGCTCGATTCACTGGCGCTGCGAAGAGATGTTGCATCCCTTTGCATTTTCTTTCGAATCTACCACGGGGAGTGTTCTGAGGAATTGTTTAGATTAATCCCAGCGGCCAAATTTTATGAACGTACACTACGGCAAAATTTTCGATACCATCCACACCATCTGGATGCTTGACGGTCCACCACTGTACGTTTCACTAGGAGCTTTCTTCCGCGTATATCCTCCCGTAGAATAGTTTACCGCCGGCGATTTTTTTTAGACCGATACGACTTAGAGACCTTCAAGAAGGAGAAAGGAGGGACGACCTTTGACCCTGGAGTAGTAATTGTTCGTAGGCGGCGGTAGTACCTTACCATTAGGTGAGCCAAATATAAAGAAAACTTTACTTTTGCTGCGATGACCTCATTCCTCACCTATTTCAGCTGCCAAGGTAATACGACGTATATTATTGTTTCGCTGCTACGTTCTCGTCTTGAGGATAAGTGAGCTTGTATAATTACAAGATTTGAGAAATTATATCTTAGACCTTTGTTTGAAGTTTTTTGTTAATTCTCTGAAGTGGCCACTTAGCATTGAACGGACGAGCTTGTATGTGAATCAAATATTATAAAAGTAATAGTAGCCTAATGATCAAGGTAGTGGTCTACGAAACTAATACGTCGTGAATTCGATTACTTTCGTAAATAACCTCAGACATGGTTTTCAGAATTATTGGTAGTGTTGCCAGTATATATTGTGTAATTATCTTTTTTCTTTATTTTAGGATTATTTCTTGTATTGTAGAGGCATTATATGTACGTATTTTTTTATCGAATAAGAGCGACAAACGAGCACACATTCCACCCATTGGTAAGTGGATTTTTGTGTGTTTTCACCCCTGAAAACTAAGACAGATACAGGCATACAAACATAACTTTTACGGTGTTTTTTATTTAAATTAAAAAAAATTGTTTAGTATATATGCGGGAAGTAAAACCCGCGACTACGCACTGCCTTTGCGAAAATCTTAAGCAATGCGTTACCGAGCCGTCAAAAGTCATAAGAAAATTACTTAAACCCCAATTATAATCTTATTATGTAATCACACGGCTCTGTGACGCAGTAGCTTAGCAATTTATAGAGTTATAGCACTGAGGGCGCGGATTCGAATCCCGCACGGAACAAGTATTTGCACGGTCTACAAGTAATTGTATTTGTCCTTGTGCAATTTATGTATGTAAACTGCTTTTACGATACAGGAGAAAATCCTAGTGTGGCCTAATGTTTTATAAAACAGAATAAAGAACATATTGTCAAGATGATGTATAAAATAGACAACTGTCTCGTATAGTAAGTAACTCATAACATTCTGTTATTAATTTTTTCATTGTGTTTTCTGACTGGTACATTTAGTATTGCAACCGCTGAGTTGAAGTATTTTCCTTTACAATCCGTTCGGCGAGAGTTGATATTATAATAATGCCTCTCAATAACGACTGTCGTTTTATTATCGCAATCTGTGTGACGGGCGTAGTTTATCGCCGCAATACAGAGTTTAGTGGTACAAGGCTCCCAGCTGTTGTCAAGCACGAGGCCGTACGGGCAAGTTAACGCCATTACTTTTCTTATTACCTATCAACAAAAATAAATAGCAGGCCGCAATTTGTAACGAACTTAGGAGTCCTGTTACTTTATCAACTCTCGCCGGATAGATTTGCACTAGATAGCGCCATGCTGTAGCTATTTTATGGATGTTGTGGCACGAGGGGATCAGCTTGACCAGGGAAGAACCAAAATCTCACAGGATACCAGCGTAAAATAGTGGCTAAATTCTGTTGTGATTCGGATGGAACTGGAGACCCTTTTTAATGGAAACGAGGCATTTTATCTTAGTTTTTAGGGGTGACAACGTATCTGTATTTGGATTCTTAATCAAGGATAGATATAGATTTTTGCATTGGTTTAGTATCATAGTATCATAGTTATCATCCGTTGTCACCAATACTGGAATATACGATTTTTTATTTCAATATGTAGCAGAAGCTTTGTACATATTACCACACCGAAAACCATGCAACGAAATTAGAAGATGGACTCGTTTACACCGCCACCACACTATATATATATATATATATATATATATATATATATATATATATATATATATATATATATACAGTAGCTGGCAACAACTCATGTATTAAAAACATCCATTCTCTAAATACCAAAAGTGCATCACATTCTTATTCTCTAAAGGAATAGTACAGACGTAGGCCTTTTATTTATTATTGTTGGCGGATCATTACCATAAATCTTGGTACTTAAACAAACTCGTTAAATGGGGTGTTAAACAGGATTCTTATTTTATGACTAACTGTACCCGTCTGTTGGTTGCTGTGGCTCAAATTGGTTAATAGTATAATAATTGTAACAGACGCGTTTTTGAAAATTGTAATATCTAAAAACACGTGCATATTCGGTATATAAGTAGTTTATTCACCGAATTGCTCGGAGTGGAAGAGAAATGTAGGTAGAAATGAACTCCAGGCTTTATGCAGCATATTTACCACATTCACTTACCATTACCATCAAATGGACTGTAAGCTCGTTTGTCACCATTTTTTATAATAAAAAACAGATTTAAGTATCGCTGCGGCACAATATTAGCATGATATTAATTTGGTATGGATATACTTTAAACGTAGGATAAAACGCTCAACATGATGGACAGTGGTCACTTGCGTGTGTATTGTGAAATAAATTTTTTAGGAACTAAATAAATTTTCTTAGTAAATAGTACCAGATTGATTTCCTTTGATTTTTAATATCTCTTATGTAATAAACCCAGGTTGCAGCTGTATTAAGGCTGTAGCACGAATGGATCTCCCCTGCCGTAAAAGGATCACGTTCTCACAAAATATAACATAATTCTTTCTGACAGTGGCGATGCGTCTATATTATGACTCTTAGGGTCAAAAATCAATCAGGAGTCTCCGGTCGTTTTATTTATCAAAATTATTATCTAATATTTTTTTAAAGATGACAGTCGAAAACCAGCAGTCTCGAACAAACTACAGCTGAAACTACAATCCGTAGACATCCGCGAACGACTCCAATCTTATAGTTCCAGTGGAGCCCCTTAACACCTTAGGACAAAGTTGAAAAACCTTACCGTCCATAACTGTGTTACCTGTCCTTCTGTACTAATCAAAACAAAGCAGTGAGCACTTCTGCTTGGAATCAGAAATAAGTGAGAGGGTGATATCATCACAAATGGACTTAAATTTTTTTAAGTGAAACTTCTTTATCGACGTAATGGAGAAATTTAGTAGAGTGTTCAGAAAACGTGAGGTTTTCTTGTAACTTTTCACCGACGTGGCAGCATGACTATATTATGAGTTAACTTACTTATTTAAAGTATAAATTAAAAGAAGAATCATCATCATCATCATTACAGCCCTTCACAAGTCCACTGCTGAACATAGGCCTCCCCCAAGGTATGCCACAAAGCACGGTCCTGAGCCACCTGCATCCATCGACTTCCTGCATGTCTTACCAGGTCGTCACTCCATTTAGTGTGGGGTCGCCCTACACTTCGCCTACCGGTACGAGGCTGCCACTCGAGAACCTTTTTTCCCCAACGGTTGTCGGTTCTTGGAGCTATATGGCCGGCCCATTGCCACTTCAGCTTACTAATCCGTTGGGCTATGTCGGTCACTCTGGTTTTACTGTGGATATCCTCATTTCTAAGTTTATCACGCGGAGAAACTCCGAGCATAGCCCTCTTCATAGCTCGCTGAGCGCTTTGCTCTCATCGCCAGAGTGAAGGATCACGTGTCGGTTCCGTAGGTCATCACTGGTAACACGCACTGGTTGTACAACTTAGTTTTCAGATTTTGAGGTATACCTGACCAGAAGATGCGTCGTAATTTCCCGAACGCTGCCCAGCCGAGTTGAATCCGTAGATTGACCTCTCGGTCGAAGTTGGACTTACCTAGTCGGACTATTTGTCCCAGGTAAACGTACTCGTCAACAACTTCGAGCTTAGTGCTCCCAACAACTACCGGCATAGGTGTGACATGGACATTAAACATGATCTTTGTTTTGTCCATGTTCATCTTAAGACCTATCCGTTGGGAGGCATAATTGAGGTCATTGAGCATAGTGCTTAAGTCCTTCAGCGATTCTGCCAGGACTATATCGTAAAAGAAGAATGATAAGAAGTAAAGAAGTTTAACTTCGTACGTGTATATACAATTACACGCACAAATTCTTTCTTTTACAAAACCCACTGTAGAACTATTTTCAATGACGCATAAGCGTTTTATATACATATATTCCACAAGGACCCGTAACAGTTACTTGAGGGCCATACAAATGATTCGTGTGACACAACTAAGCGCTTAGCCAAAACGCTACTGATTCATCAAATAAACCCTACAATCTTGTAAATTTAAGTCAGAGTTTAGATTCAATAAGAAAATTGTTATATTTTTAACCTTTAACTCACTATTGCTGAACTAGTCGTTATTATCACCATTACCATTAGGTACAGCCCTTCACAAGTCCGCTGCTTCAAACTATCAAAATTGTTTCTGAATTCACAAATATGTCGCATATTATACCTACATTCAAACTATTGTCTCATATTTGTGAAAGCGTTATAATTAATCGTTCGTTCGTTTATTTATAATAGAAGATAGACAATGAAGCCGTTTTATTGAATAGTTTACATCAAAAATACTCCTTTTATCTTACCGTAATAAAACAACATCAAAGACTCTTCTAAAATTCATCGTTCACCATTCGATCGCGGTTCTAAAATAAAGTATAAAGACATTGAATACATCAATATGCAGAACTTGTTATGGAACGGTACTGAATCGACAAAATTATATGAAGTATTAAATTTACTGAATTGTTAAAGGAATACATATTATAATATTCTAAACGATGTTTGAATATGTAAATAAAATAACTAAGGTTGTTTCAAGAATCGAAAGTGACAAATGGGCTTTATTTTATAGAATAAGTGTGAAAACGAGTACACATTCCACTGGATGGTAACTGGATGTTGTGGCCCATAGATGGCTACATTTATCTTCGGTCCGAGGAAGGACCACGCTCTCACAGAATACCAGCGTAAAATACAGCTTAATCATGCTGTGTTTAGTATGGTGAGTGTAGAGATCCGGAGACCCTTTTTTACTGGAAACGAGGCATTCTGGCTTAGTTCTCAGGGGTGACAACACCTCATCGTTTTGATTCTTAGATATTCGAGATTCGATTCGAGGATAAATTTAAATGTCTATAGGCCACAGCATCCACTTACTATCATGTAGACTGTGTGCTCGTTTGTCACCCTTATTCTATTAAAAAACGGCTCTTCCTCGTAAAAAGGAACCCCTTCGACGAGTAACAGTAGTTTTGATTTAATTTATTATGTATCATATATATTATTTAGCTTACTTATTTTTGCCACCAAAAATAAGTGCCTGCACTGCTTTGTTCTGGTCTATAGGATATAGAGAGCCAGTATGAATACAGGCTATGAGACATTTCATTTTAAACCTCATAGATAAAACGATGCGTTTCAACCCCTGAAGAACTAACAACACATATACCAGCGTAATGAAGCTGTTTTGATTACTGATTAACATGGTTCATGTTACTCAGTAATCAAAACAGCATCATTACGCTGGTATTTCGTGAGAGCGTTTCCTGCCCCGGTGATAGATGCGTTTTCCTTCTTGAGGACTATTATGAAATATCTCACAGCTATGCTGTTTACTCATATATTAGCTAAATTTAGATTCCTATATTCAAGAAACTTACTGTTCGCCATAACAATTCGTTTTATTACATATGTAGTAAATATAAAAACATATTATACTAAAGCAATTTGATGGCTTGAAATGAAAAAAGTTTGTATTCTAGAATAGATATTTCAACTTAGCTGCCGTTTAGACCGATTTTCTCAATTCATCTTTATCAAAAATTGAGGAAAATAAAAGAGTAATCTATATTATTATTTCTACTACGTTGTCGGGTATTTATAATATTATTACTACTCAGTATTTTTCATGTTTTCAACTAAGTGTGTGTCAATTAATTTTCACCCAAAGAAAAATGACATTTTTAATGATTATGATTTCTGTTTTGCTATTGTGGCAAAAATAATTATTTTTTAATTGTTCGTAATATAATAATGATGATAACTAATAATAAAAACGAATATCTGTTAAAAAGGATTACGACAAGCTTCATTTTTGATGTATACTATAATGGACTAGCGATCCGCCCCGGCTTCGCACGGGTGATTTCTGAATCTCGACAACAGCGCCACCTACCGAGTCCAATTTTCTTTAAATTTATATAGTAACAAGCGATCCGCCCCGGCTTCGCACGGGTGATTTCTGGATCTAGAAAACAGCGCCACCTACCGAGTTCAATATTCTTTAAATTTATATAGTAACTAGCGATCCGCCCCGGCTTCGCACCGGTGATTTCTGGATCTAGACAACGGCGCCACCTACCGAGTCCAATTTTCTTAAAATTTATATAGTAACTAGCGATCCGCCCCGGCTTCACACGGGTGATTTCTGGATCTCGACAACGGCGCCACCTTCCGAGTCCAATTTTCTTAAAATTTATATAGTAACTAGCAATCCGCCCCGGCTTCGCACGGGTGATTTCTGGATCTCGACAACAGCGCCACCTAGCGAGTCCAATTTCCTTAAAATGTATATAGTAACTAGCGATCCGCCCCAACTTCGCACGGGTGATTTCTGGATCTCGACAACAGCGCCACCTACCGAGTCCAATTTTCTTGAAATTTATATAGTAACTAGCGATCTGCCCCGGCTTCGCACGGGTGATCTGGATCTCGACAACAGCGCCACCTACCGAGTCCAATTTTCTTTAAATTTATATAGTAACTAGCGATCTGCCCCGGCTTCGCACGGGTGATCTGGATCTCGACAACAGCGCCACCTACCGAGTCCAATTTTCTTTAAATTTATATAGTAACTAGCGATCTGCCCCGGCTTCGCACCGGTGATTTCTGGATCTAGGCAACGGCGCCACCTACCGAGTCCAATTTTCTTAAAATTTATATAGTAACTAGCAATCCGCCCCAACTTTGCACGGGTGATTTCTGGATCTCGACAACAGCGCCACCTACCGAGTCCAATTTTCTTTAAATTTATATAGTAACTAGCGATCTGCCCCGGCTTCGCACAGGTGATCTGGATCTCGACAACAGCGCCACCTACCGAGTCCAATTTTCTTTAAATTTATATAGTAACTAGCGATCTGCCCCGGCTTCGCACCGGTGATTTCTGGATCTAGACAACGGCGCCACCTACCGAGTCCAATTTTCTTAAAATTTATATAGTAACTAGCGATCCGCCCCGGCTTCGCACCGGTGAGTTCTGGATCTAGACAACAGCGCCACCTACCGATTCCAATTTTCTTAAAATTTATATAGTAACTAGCGATCCGCCCCGGCTTCGCACCGGTGATTTCTGGATCTAGACAACAGCGCCACCTACCGAGTCCAATTTTCTTAAAATTTATATAGTAACTAGCAATCCGCCCCGGCTTCGCACGGGTGATTTCTGGATCTCGACAACAGCGCCACCTAGCGAGTCCAATTTCCTTAAAATGTATATAGTAACTAGCGATCCGCCCCAACTTCGCACGGGTGATTTCTGGTTCTCGACAACGGCGCCACCTACCGAGTCCAATTTTCTTTAAATTTATATAGTAACTAGCGATCCGCCCCGGCTTCGCACGGGTGATCTGGATCTCGACAACAGCGCCACCTACCGAGTCCAATTTTCTTTAAATTTATATAGTAACTAGCGATCTGCCCCGGCTTCGCACCGGTGATTTCTGGATCTAGACAACGGCGCCACCTACCGAGTCCAATTTTCTTAAAATTTATATAGTAACTAGCAATCCGCTCCAAATTTGCACGGGTGATTTCTGGATTTCGACAACAGCGCCACCTACCGAGTCCAATTTTCTTTAAATTTATATAGTAACTAGCGATCCGCCCCGGCTTCGCACGGGTGATCTGGATCTCGACAACAGCGCCACCTACCGAGTCCAATTTTCTTTAAATTTATATAGTAACTAGCGATTTGCCCCGGCTTCGCACCGGTGATTTCTGGATCTAGACAACGGCGCCACCTACCGAGTCCAATTTTCTTAAAATTTATATAGTAACTAGCGATCCGCCCCGGCTTCGCACCGGTGAGTTCTGGATCTAGACAACAGCGCCACCTACCGAGTCCAATTTTCTTAAAATTTATATAGTAACTAGCAATCCGCCCCGGCTTCGCACGGGTGATTTCTGGATCTCGACAACAGCGCCACCTACCGAGTCCAATTTCCTTAAAATGTATATAGTAACTAGCGATCCGCCCCAACTTCGCACGGGTGATTTCTGGATCTCGACAACAGCGCCACCTACCGAGTCCAATTTTCTTGAAATTTATATAGTAACTAGCGATCTGCCCCGGCTTCGCACGGGTGATCTGGATCTCGACAACAGCGCCACCTACCGAGTCCAATTTTCTTTAAATTTATATAGTAACTAGCGATCCGCCCCGGCTTCGCACGGGTGATCTGGATCTCGACAACAGCGCCACCTACCGAGTCCAATTTTCTTTAAATTTATATAGTAACTAGCGATCCGCCCGGCTTCGCACGAGTGATTTCTGCATCTCGACAACAGCTCCTCCTACCGAGTCCAATTTTCTTTAAATTTAAATAGTAACTAGCGATCCGCCCGGCTTCGCACGGGTGATTTCTGGATCTTGACAACAGTGGCACCTACACGGTCCTTGTAGATACCGTCTTGAGACTTATTCAAACACATACAAAAAATTTCATCAAAATCGGTTTGATGGTTTCAAAATCCATAACGAACATAGGTGGAAATTGATTTTTGTGTTTTATATACCTATATTACTCTCATAGAGGAGCTCAGTAGCACACATGTCGGTTGTCACATTGACGGAGTATGTCTTAGCAACATCAGTTACGCTGACGACATGGTGTTGCTGAGTGCTTCTGTTTGTGGCTTAGCGAAACTGTTGAGCATATGTGAAAACTATGCTCACAGTCACGGCTTAATTTATAATGTGAAAAAAAGCGAATGTATGGTCTTTCGGGCCAAGGGAAAAGCATTACCATCAATTGTACCACCCATTAAATTATATGGTACGCCGTTAAAAAGGGTGTCGCAATTTAAATATCTAGGTCATGTGGTAACCTTTGACTTGAAAGACGATGCTGATATCGAGAGAGAGCGCAGAGCATTGTCGGTTAGGGCGAACATGATAGCTCGCAGGTTTGTTCGTTGTTCCACCCCGGTTAAAGTAACGCTATTTAGAGCTTACTGTTCTTCATTTTACACAAGCAGCCTGTGGATCGATTTTACGCAGAATCAGTACAATGCTCTGCGCGTTCAGTACAATAATGCTTTTAGGATGCTGATGGGACTGCCTCGATTCTGCAGTGCGTCGGGTATGTTCGCTGATGCGCATGTTGATTGTTTTCACTCGATCATGCGCAAGCGGTGCACATCCCTGGTACGCAGGGTTAGGGATGGTCCCAGTGGCGTCCTGAGGGCATTTGCTGACAGGCTGGATTGTCAGTACCTGAACCACTGCCGTATGGTGCACGTGCTGACAAATCAGGGCTGTCTTAGATATAAGATATAGATTAAGGTAGTCTTAAGTTTACTAACATTAGACTAGTGTTTTTCTTATATATGTTACTAACAAATATGATCTTTAAGGTCGAAATAAATGATTTTTATTTTTTTTATTATTTATTTTATTTATATAGATTTAAGCGTCTTATTGCACGTAATTTGACTTAATTTTAGAAGAGAGTATTTTTGCTAGATATATTTCAGATTTTTGTCTCAGAAATTATTGTAAAAGATTTAAGTAATAAAATTAAGCAAGGAACCAAGAATTTTTGACAACCCCGAAAAAATTCAAAAAATGGGAGAGCAATTTTGTTACAAGCGTAAATTTAGCTATTTGCAGCACAATTATAGGAGCAAACCATAATAATATTACCGTGCCATAACTCTGAGTGTTGTGTATTAGGTATATTATGAGGTAAACTTACCTACTCTTCCAAAGTCAAATCATATTATTTTCATTATAAACCCTGATGGCAAAGTTGCCTCAAAGTGATGTAATAACTTTGCCATTTTTCACTTTTTCGTGTTTATCTATTTAATGTTAGTATTTATTCAAATCACTAAAATATCAAATCTATGAAGAATATAGTGTCAATTTTAACCTTAACGCCCTGCCTGGAAGTACCTTGTATGTTGGAAGATTTGTCCTAAACTTTTAAATCCTTCCGAAAATGGCAAAATTGTCAGGTTTCACGGTACTAAAAAGGGGTTTTCATTTACTGCTGTACGGCTCGTAAAAGAATACGAAGCATTAAATATAGAAACTGGGCATAATTCTTTTCGAGTTCGTACGGACCGTGACTTTGTAGTCGCTTTTTGATGACCGTAAATTTGTTCGTAATTTTTATGAGGTACTTAGAATAAGTCTTTCGTTATTCTTTGCACGTAGCGCTGATTGTTAGAGATTTTATGCACCCACTTGCAGTTGCTTTTAAAATTAAGTATCAATTGTTTTCTGTATTCGGTCTTGCCATTTTTATCTAAATACTGGCTAACCTAGGCGACTTTGTAGAGCTATTTTCGGTAGGGAACGCTTTTCGCTATGGAATTTTTACAGTAATTATTAACTCAACCGCATTACCGTTGATCGAGTTTAAATTTTGTTATATTGATTTTTGGCACTAAACCAACTTAACATATTGTGATTATGAGTAATTTTGGTCTATAATTGTAGGATTTGTTAGTAACTTGACTATAGCTAAACCAATAGGATCCTTTCATAGCTCTCTCATGGCCTCGATAAAATAAATATATTATGTGAATATGAATGCAATCACTCAAGTCGTTTAGAAGTTACATGATCGCGCACTAAAAATATAATATTATTTTTAAAATAAATAAGAATAAAGTGTATGTATGTAGTAATGAAATAACTACTAACATTTTAAGAAGTTATTTGTATGCTACGAGTATTAAAACATAAACAACCATTTTAAAATTATTTTGTCAGTCTGAACTCATTGCGATGAAACACGAACAGGTAGAGATCATTGTCAGGAGAGTAAAGAGATGCTTATTTTTATACAATAAGGCTTATTTTTAATGGATGAAGCGATCACATAGTACACATGGTGATAAATAGACGCTGTTGTACATAGACACTTACATCTACCCTGGAATGACTCGTTTTATTAAGTAAAAAGAGTCTTCTGTTTCTACACTCATCGTACGAAACACAGAAACATTAAGTGGTTATTTTTCCATTAAGTTTCATTATATGTGGTAGAGCCATGATACAGTTATAGTAGTTGTATAGTTGTAACACGAATGGGTCGACTCATCCGGGGAAGGACCACGCTCTCTCAGAATACCAGCGTAAAATATGAGCTTAATGCTGCTGTGTTTTGTATGGTGATTTTTTTTTATTTATTTTATGTACACACATTAAGGTACAGAAGCAGTCTTATAGTAATTACGTACAAAGGTTCTACTTATTCCAAATTCGCTGAAATATCTTCCAGTAGACCCATAAAGGAAATTATATTTAAATTGCAAACTTAGTGCATACATTAGTACTACTAAAAATAAATAATATACACAATGTTACGGAAATTATATATATATATATACATATATATATATATATATATATATATATATATATATATATATATATATACATGTATATATATAAATTAGCAGGATGCAAAGTAGTTATCTCTAAGACGTTTCTTGAATATCAACAAAGTTTCGGAATTTCTTATATTTGACGGTAGTGAGTTTCATAATCTTACCGCGTGAACTGAAAAGGAGTGGGAGTAATAACCGGAATTAAAGACGGGAAAGTCAAGAAGATTTTTAACAAGGGCTCTGCATGGTTTGTTCGGAGGATGGGTGAAGGAAAATCGGCTTCTGAGGTATGTGGGAGAGGAAGGGTTGTGCAAAATGTTATAGAGGACACATAACAATCGAGTGTTCCTTCGAAGTCGAATTGGAAGCCACTTGAGTTGCTTACGAAACTGAGATATACGGTCAAATTTCTTGAGCCCAAATATGAAACGGATACACTGATTTTGCAAGCGCTCAAGTTTATTAAGAAGCTCCTCTGTAGCATCCAAATAACAGGCATCCGAATAATCAAGGAGAGGTAGGATAAAAGTAAGCACGAGTGATATTTTAGCTTTAAGGGGGTAAGAAATTTTGTAGACATTTAAGCGAATGCAAAGTAAAGTAGACCTTGCGACTAACTTCAGCGATATGCGTGGTCCATGTTAAATGGTGATCAAATATGACGCCTAAGTTTTTGACAGTATTGGCAAAGGGTATAGGAACGCCATTAAAACAAACAAAAGGTAGTGATGTAAATTCTAATCTATTACGCAAATGCCTACTGCCTATTATGATGGCCTGAGATTTCGTGGGATTAACTAATAGTCCGAAGGATGCAGACCATTCACAGATGCGGCCTAGATCCGCATTCATAGCTGCAATTGCATTATTTGTATCACCCACCGGAAAATGACGATAAAGCTGTAAGTTATCCGCGTAGAGATGGTAATTAGATGTAATAACACTCGTAATAGAGTTAATAAATATGGAAAATAAAAGGGGGGAAAGAACGCCACCCTGAGGTACACCCGTAGTGATACCCGACCAATCGGATAGAGTGTCATTAACACGGACACAATGTGATCGACCACGAAGATATGAATCAAACCATGCGATGGCAGATGGGGAAATGTTTATAGATTCCAGGATCCGGAGAAGAATATCAAAGTCTACTGAGGTAAAAGCACTACTAAAGTCAAGCAAAACTAAAAGTGTAAGAGATTTATTGTCCATGGCCCAACGGATATCATCGGTTACTTTAAGTAAAGCAGTGACAGTGCTCTGTCCACGACGAAAACCTGACTGATAAGTGGAGAGCAAGGAGTTAGACGATAAGAAGAGAAAGAGTTGACTATGGATGATGTGTTCCAAAACTTTAGAAAGAAAGGGTAAAATAGATATGGGACGAAAGTGGGACAAAGAAGAAGGATTAGAAACCTTAGGCAGAGGAATTATATATGCTTGTTTCCAAACTGAAGGAAAAGATGATGACGATATAGAAAAATTAAATATATGAGTAAGAATTGGTAGAAGTAAAGGTAGAACTAGCAAAATCATCTTCGCACATAGACCATCAATACCAACAGCATTTGAAGAGATGGCTAGGATGGATTTTTTGACATCTTCCTCCGTTACAAGGGAAAGATGAAAAGGGCAAACGTGCGGTTTCGGTATACCCGTCAATGCGAGTAGTGTGTTGGATTTGATGTAAGGATCTAAAGTCATAGGAGGAGTAGCAAAGTGATTGTTTAGATCCTTTACTTTAACGTCATTGTATTCTAGGATCGGAGACCTGCCCACACCAACAGAACGAAGGAACTTCCACATCTCAGTAGAATTTTTATTGTGTAGAGAGTTGTAAAAGTAGCGTCTTTTAGCATACCGACACAAGCGACTGCAGCGGTTGCGTAAAAATTTAAAACGATTTAAGTTATTTTCAGATGGGAGACGTTTAAACCTTTGCTTAGCTTTGTCCCTCTGGCCCATAAGTTCTCTTATATCTTGTGTAATCCAAGGTGCAGGATTACGCTTTATTTTTACGCGTTTGAGCGGGGCATGGTTATTGTATACCTTCAAAATTATATCATTAAAGTTACAAACCTTCTCATTAATATTAGTATTGTCAACAATAGGTGTCCAATCAACATTACTTATATCATGCTGCAATGACTCCAGATCTATTGCCTTGTAATTACGAAGGAACAAGGATTGGGATTTCTTTTTAGGTGGACAGAGACGATAAGAGAGGTAGGGTATTAAATCATGATATGAAAAAGAGGCAGTTATTTGTCCATGAGACATGACACTATCAGTAGAAGAAACGATCATAATATCAAGCAAAGAAGGGTTACGGTTAGGGAAGTGGTGAGTTGCCTGAAGGGGGAGAGTGAGAAGATTGAAGGAAGATACCAAATTCAGAAGTATTTGGGAGCGAGAATCATTTTTGATAAGACAGGTGTTGAAATCTCCTATTAGAATAATATGATCGTAAGTAGTACTAAAATCAGCAAGGATTTTTTCAAGCGTATCAAAGTAATCTATGTGCATGTTAGGACTGTAAAATACCGCCAGCAACATTTTTACATGATTGAGAGTAACTTCTATAAAGAGATATTCAGCAGATTGAGAGTAAATAGAAGGAGAGGCACATATGGTCTTATAAAATAAATCCGAACGCAGGTATATAGCTACCCCACCACAACCTTTTCCTATACGATCATTACGAATAAGGACAAAACCTGGTAAGGCAAACTGTATAGACGGGAGTGATGGCTTGAGAAATGACTCAGAAATTAGTAAAGCATCGAGATGTGCACTGTTAATTGATGCTAGAAGATCAGGATAATGGCGAGGAATACTCTGGATGTTAATGTGTGCAACATTAAAGTTGTTAGGAAATTTAGAGCACAGGGATGAAATCTGGTCATACAAAGTTAAAGGTAACTCACTATCCGCACTTGTAAAACTACATGAAGATGAAGAGCATGAGAAGAAACTGTCATCAAAAACATCAAGATTATCCATTTAGCAAAGAAATTAAGATAATATAATAATGTATAGTAATATAACAATAATATAATATAAAATGTAAATATAATAATACAGTTTAAAAAATATGTATAAATATACAATATATATGTATATATTTATAAATATCAATTTAGCAATTATTTAATTTATAAATATCAATTTAGCAATTATTTAATTTAAAATAAAACAAAACTTAGGTATAATCTAATACAAACGGAACAGAAAAAAAAATTAAAAAACATCTAAAATCACCAATCACAGAACTGTCATGAAATACTGAAGAAAAAAAAATCTTATGAGAGTATAATTTATACATAAGATTCGATTAAAAAAAAAAAGAATTTAAAATGTTATGATATGAACCTATCTTATAATTATATACATATTAAACTTCCTTAAGAGATTAATAAAAATATTGAATAACACTATTACATATTACTGCAAAGCAGAATAAATAATACATTTTCCCAAGCTACAACTTGACAGTATCACAGTGGCCAAAGGGCCGTGCGTCACGTTGATTGTAGAGAACCGGAGAGCCTTTTTTGCTGGAAACGAGGCATTCCATCTTAGTTTTCACGGGTGACAACACATCCACATTTTGATTCGTAATCGAGGATAGATGTAGATGTCTGTGGGTTAAGGCAACCACTTACCATATCAGGTGGACTGTGTGCTCGTTTGTCACCCTATCCTATGAAAAAGCTGCTATTTTATGCTGGCATTACTGTGAGATATATTTAATACGAAAAAATTAAAGATTTTATGGACAAATCGAAAAGTTAATAAAATAAATGGCCTTTGATTATTTTAAATTTAAATACCAGCACTTTAATAGATCGTGTCCAAGCGTAGATGTAGCACCTCCTTATATTATATAAAGCATTTAAAGTAAGCCATTATCGCAAAGAAGCTAAAAAGACGTTCACTTATTACATTTTTATCATGGAGTAGCTATATTATGTTTGTAGCACGAATACCAGCGCAAAATAGCAACTTAATGTTGCTTACTGTGAGTGCAGAGAACAAGACACCCTTTTTACAGTGTCATTTTATCTTAGTCCTCAGGGGTGATAACGCATCTGCATTTCGATTCCTAATCGACAATAGATGTAGATGCCTATGGGACACAGCATTCACTTAACATTAGATGGACTGTATGCTCGTAACTCACCCTTATTCAGTTAAGAGAAATATTTAAAATTCCTGCTAGTTCCAGTTAGTTTCCGAGTACCACAAAATCACTAATAGTTATTTATAGCTGACTTAAAATGGAGTTTCTCAATTGTTACTCTATAACTTATTTATTTAAAATAAAGAACAATACATATTTTATTTAATATGCAAGGATTAAAAACTAAATGTTGTCTTAATTTTATGTAATCACTTATTTAAAAAAATACAACAAATTATAAACAGATAAGACGATGATATAAAATAATCTTAGTCAACTGTAAACCGATTTTAATCATTATTTTTTATAATTAAATTATACTTCGGGGGTAGTTCATTATACATCCATGTAGTGGCAGTGTAAGAATATTTACTATCCCATATCATCCCGTGAGTGTCGTAAAAGGCGACCGAGGGAAACAAATCAAAACATGGTCAGAAAATTTTTCCTAATAAGGAGTAAAAATAAAAAACTGCGGTTGAAAACCTGCTTGCCAAACGTCGCAACTATGGCTTACATGAGGCCACTATGGGGGAGGCCTATTTGCAATGGACTATAATAGGCTGTAGAATCTCTGAGGGTGTAAGGATAGTGGGTAAATTTTTTTTCCTTACAGTTTTCGAGCTATTCTGTGCCAGTATTCATTGTAAGTGGTCATGCAGCCGTATATTGTAAAGTACACGATGTAGACGCCATTTAAGCTTGTAATATTACTTAATCATTAAAAGTAGTCAAATAATTTGACTTTTTACAAGTCCAAAATTTAAAACAGTAATTGAGATAACCCGACATCGTAAAAAAGGTTTACTAAGCAGGGAGAAATTTTATATCCTATGTCACTTTTAATAATAATAAAACAGATATTAGGGAATCTCTGGAGAGCCACAGTAAGAAATGAACTCATACCTACAAAAGACCTGGAAAAAGTTAAATCCGAAGTTAAAAATGCTTTGAATAATTATGAAAATATATCGGAAGAGAACATGCTTCCTAATGTTTGTAAGAATGTAACAATAAAAGGGAAACAACGAATTAATGTAAAGATGCGATAATCTAGCGAACTAAAAGAAAAAAAATGAATGATCGTTTATATATATATATATATATATATATATATATATATATATATATATTTTTTTTTATAAAAGGGATTTTGAAACTATCCGTACAGCTGTTTATTGCGCTGCCTTTACTGCAAGTCAGGTAAATGGGATACTTTCTTAAAATGATTCTAGTAGGAGTGAAATAAAGGGTTTACCTGCTTGGCAGAATAAAATTTATGATCTGAGAAAAAAATAGGCAGGTTAAGGCAGTACGTGAAAGGAAATCAAAGATAAAAGTAACTAAAGAAGTCCAAATCATTATAAATAATTATCAAACAAATTCAAGGTACGAACATGTAAATTCATATCTTTCGCATTTTCTACACACACTCAAACAGAAGTTTAGTTCATGGAAAACCGATGAAAAAGGTATACACAATGTACACGCAGGATGCAACTGTTATAGTATCAAAACAAGCATTGATTTATAAACGTAATATATACACAATTTACATAAATTATAAAAAAAATTCATAAGACTCAATTCCACATTCATGGTTAGTCTTTATACTAGAACTTTATAAAATTCATTCAACACTTGTACGCTTTTTAATGCTCTTTATGCACGATTGGCAAAGAGCAATTTTTTATTGGATAGGTTGACAAACGATCATACAGTCCACCTGACAGTAAGTGGTTGCTGTGGCCCATAGACATCTACATCTATCCTCGATTAGGAATCAAAATGCAGATGCGTTGTCACCCGTGAGGACTAAGATGGAATGCCTCGTTTCCAGTAAAACGGGTATCCGGCTCTCTAAACTCACCATACGAAACACATTAAGCTACTATTAGCAGAATTAAGCTACTATTTGACGGTCATATTCTGTGAGAGCCTGGTCCTTATCCCGGTCGAGACGACCCATTCGTGCTACAACTATATTACTAATATAACTGCAGCATGGCTCTACTACGTAAATAATTTAAGCAATTAAATTAAAGTATATAACACATGTTTACAAATACACTGTTTTAACTAATACTAAGCGAAGTATATTTTAAGGTGATCCTCTCAGCCCGTTATAGTTTTGCCTGGCACTTAACCCACACTCAAATGTTTTAAATTACAGCAAAGCGGGATATTAAATTAAATGTGACGATACATATTACACTATGTCGCATCTCATGTAAATTGACGACATAAAATTATTTGGTAGCTCCCTTAACGATATTTATAAGTTAGCAGACTTAACACAGAGCTTCTCAAAAGACATTCATACGGAATTAGTTCTAGATAAGTGTAAAATACAATCAGTACTCAGGTGCAAGTTGAACCCAATAAGTAATTATCAACTTAGTAACTTTCAGTTTATAGGTCCCGCAGATTAATACGAATGATATAAATACTTAGGGTATTAGAAATCGCAACAAAACATCACAGGCTAACCATTCTACATTAATACGACAGTTTAAAATGAGATTGTATTAAATATTAAATACACATTTGAATTCCCGAAAAACAATTAAAGCTATGAACACGTCTGCTGTATCTGTATTAAACTATTCTTTTGGAATAATAGAATGGTCACAGACTGACCTTAGAAAATTACAACGCCTAATTAACACCACTATGACTAAATTTAGAAAACACCATCCACATTCATGTATTTAGCGACAGACATTGCCCAAAAGAGAAGGAGGAAGGGGACTCATAGCAATTCAGAGCTTACACAATAAAAATATATTTCATTGAGAGCTTTTTTCATTCACGATCAAAAGAATCTTCATTATATAACGTTATGGTAAAAAGCTAACAAAAAATTCACTGCTCAGCTTAACCTTTCAGAAAGTAATGTAAAATTGATCGAGAAGGCAAACCAGGAGAAATTGCAGATATGGTAACAAAAATCTATTCACGGCCGCCACCGTTTAGACTTGATGGATGCAAACATTGACAAAGAAGCATCCAATGCCTGGCTAAAATGCTGTGAATTATCCTGAAACAGAAGGATACATCCTTGCAATTCAGGACCAGGTTATTGAGACCATAAATTACCGTAAACACATAATTAAAGAAATCAGAGGAATTGTTCGGATTAAACCCAGCCGCCAAATTTCGTGAACACACTACGTGGCAAACGTCCCGATACCATCCACTCCATCTGGATACTTGGACGGTCCACCACTGTACGTTTCAAAAGGATTTTTCTTCCGCGTACACGTCTCTGTGGAATAGTTTACCACCGGTGATTTTTCCGGACCGATACGACCTGGGGACCTTCAAGAAAAGAGCTTACTCCTTTCTAAAGGGTCGGCAACGCACCTGCAATTCACCTGGTGTTGCGGTTGATCATGGGTGGCGGTAGTCACTTAACATCAGGTGAGCCGCATGCTCATTTTCCCCCTCTTCTATAAAAAAATCAATCAACAAGACGATAAATGTCGAAGATGTCAATGTATTTCTGAAACTATTCAGCACAATATTGGGGCATGTGATGCAAAAGCACAAACCGATTATAAGCACAGACATGATCAGGTTGCATCGATTATACATCAATCTTTAGGGTATTATCATAAATTAATTGAACACAAAGTTGCTTATTATAAATATTAAATACATGCCTAAAGTAATTTCAGAATCCCCTAATTTTTTATTATACTGGGGTTAAACTATAATAACTAATAAGACTGTTCATTACAATAGACCGGATATAAGTTCATTTGATAAAAGTAGGAAATATGTTTACCTCATTGACATAGCTGTACAAAACACCCATGTATGTTAAACATACACTGAAAAGATTGCAAAATAAATCGATTCAAAAATGGAAATAAAAAGTCAATGGCAAACTAAAATCATTAAAGTGGTTCCTATTATCGTTTCGGTTTCTGGAATTGTACCAAAATCTTTACACAATAGTCTAAAATTACTTCAGTAGTACTCTTCAATATATATAGAATTGCAGAAAGCAGTTATTTTAAATACCTGTAGGATTGTGCGTAAATTTTTATCTTAAAATAGGTTAGCTTATATACACATAAGATATATCATTCTAGTTTGGTGTTAAGCCCGATGAATATATCTCTTTTCCCCTCAAAACGGGAGATAAAAAACAAGATCATAATAATAATCCGAGGGCTTCCATCTGGTTGGACTTTTATTTATTTTAGTATTTTTTTATTTTATTGATATTTATGGATATTTATCATTTTCATTTACAATTATATATTTATAAAATTCAACCAGATAAGAAAACCATATAGATACCCCAAATAAAATCATAATAATATTTCTATTGGGACAGGTCGGTTTTAATTGACCGGACAGTTGAGCATAATGAACCGGATACAATATTAGTAGAAAAGCAGGAGAAGCGGACGTGGTTGTTGGATATTGGCATTCCAAGCTCGCAAGATGTGCAGAAGTACAGCACTGAAAATTTGATTAAGTACCAGCGGCTGGCTGAAGAAATCCGACAGTTAATACTACTTAGAATTTAGCCAAGTCTCAACCCCCAATTTTATCACCTTAACAATGAAATATTTTCTTCAAAAACAAACTATTCAACTAAGCGTGAGCAGAATAAATATAAAATAATAAAATTATTGTTCCTTTTCTGAACTACGGTAGTTCCGCCTTCAAGGCTAATGTTAACATTGGAATGAGTCCAAATATTAATTTGAAATAGGATAATGAAGCGTTTTTATTATTTTCTACAGTGATTGTGAGAAGTTGTTTTTATTTATTCATCATTTAATTACTATCTAAAGTTCACTGTTGAACCTCCGTAGTTTGCCTCATAGGTTTATTTACCACAGTTGCTTCCCTTAGCAAACGCGTCGGAACCATTGTTATTTAATACTAGGTAGGTTTACTAGATGTTAGGATTTATTTTATGTTTTGGTGTCCATCTGGGTTAGTTACCCTTATACTAATGTTTTTCGGTATGAAGGATATAGAGTGCCTGTAGAATTACAGGTGAGGCATTCCATCTAAGACATCAGTTAGAGTTAGACAACGCAACTATCGCCTTATATGTTGAAAGTCGGTTGCAGATATACATGAACTGCAGCATTTACTTAAGTAACTAGTTGTACCGTGTATTTTTTCTATAGGATACGATGACAAACGAGCACAAAGTCCACCTGATAGTAAGTGATTGCTGCGGCCCATAGATATCTACATCTATCCTCGATTACAAATCAAAATGCAGATGCGTTGTAATACGTGAGGACTAAGATGGAATGCCTCGTTTCCAGTAAAAAGGGTCTCCGATTCTTTACACTCACCATACGAAACAACAGCATTAAGCTACTTTGACGCTGGTATTCTGTGAGAGCGTGGTCCTTCCCCGGTCGAGCCGACCCATTCGTGCTACAACTATACTACTAATATAACTGCGGCTTGGCTCTACCACGTATAAAAGTGTATCGGCGGTTTAAGAATATCCACTACCCCATATCATCCGGTGGGTGTCGTAAGAGGCGATAGAGGTAAACAAATCAGGAGATGAGCAGAAGCGTATTTATGATAACTGCTAGAAATAAAAACTGCGGTTGCAAACCCGCATTCCAAGCGTGGTAACTATGGCAAATATGCCACCCATGAGGCTACTACGGGGGAGGCCTGTGATCAGAGGTGGACTTTAGTAGGATGTAACGGTAACGATAACGGTAGGTAGTAGCTACTTACTATCAGGTGGACTTTGATTGAGACTTCGGTTTAATAAGAAAAGCAAAATTTAGTTTATTACAAGTGTCCCAGGTAATAACGACACTTATTAGTAATATATCGCTTACGGCATACAAAGTAAAAAACACCGAACAAATACCGCATACAAAGAAACGAACGTCAATATCATGGTAGTCGACATCACTATTAGTAAATTAGTACATCATATTATTTAAATTTGCTACATTTGTCTTGAAATTCGGTAAAATTTCCATTTTGTGCTCAATTGAAAACATACAAACAATATTATAATTTGATAATTATGGTGTTTGCGTATTGCATCTGATCCGAATCCCAGAAAAATCTGTAGTAGTAAGTAATATTTGTATGAGTGGTTTCGCTATACGTCAGAATTTCTTTCCGAATTCGATAATGTTTCTAGTTTTAATTATAATACTTTTCACAGACTGACGTATTATTTGTTTACTTTTATTTTCACTTGCGCACTTCCTATGAATCGAATCCGATACCATCACAGAGATAGTTGTGTTGGTGTATCCAGAACACTTTTTTAGTCCTACATCATTTTACGTATAACAAATGTGCCAAAAGTTAAAGGCGATTGAGAGAACATATAGGACATATAGGAGAAACAGCACTAGAATAGTCAACATTTTTGAATCTCAAGTGATTCGTGGATACTCGGATTCGAATCGGATCCGGCTCGGGAACAGTGCAAAACGTCTTTAAACTATGTCATCATTATACTATATTCTCATATATTTTCTGTAGACATATTCCTATCGATAAATCGTTCAAATTATTTCAATTGTCTAGAACGTCGAATACCCAATCAGTGTTGTGCACAAATATTGACTACACCTGCGATTGGCATGTGGAGACGTAGAATCTGATATTGTGAATAATGATTAACTTGAGAGTTTCTTTGAAATGAAATGAAATGAAATGAATGATTTATTCAACATAGATTATTATAAAATACTCATAGTAAGTCATTTTTTAATTTTATTACTTTCCACTGGTTCGCAAAAAAACTCTGTCTTAGAAAAACCAACAAGAAACCCAGCGGGAATTTTTTTAAACATATTTAAATTTACAATAAATTTATTTTGTTAAATTTTTGAATGAATTTTTATAGCACCAGCATGGTTGCGATCACCTCATTCCCAGCGATTATTTTCATTTATGTATTCATTTATATTATAATAACCCATTTTGTACAATTTTTCTTTAAATAAAACATTTAAACTTGTTTAATGACAAATTTTGTAAATATTCTGGGATCTAATTCTAAGTCTTGTAACTGGTATTACAAGCTCATGTTTGTTCCTGGTGTTTAAAAGTATGAACATCTTTATTATTATGAAAGTTATTTATGTTTTTATGTAGATACATTACATTTTCGTAAATATATTGTGATTGGAAAGTTAATATGTTTATTTCCTTAAAATTTTCTCTAAGGGACTCTTTACAATTTAAGTTGTAAATCGCCCGTACGGCTCTCTTTTGCAAAACAAAAGTATAAAAGTGTATAGTGTATTCAAAGTCATAAATATATAGGAGAACGACGTACTGTCTCAAGTTTGTTCTCTATATTCACCATACAAAACAGAGCAGTATTAAGCTGCTATTTTACACTGCTATTCAGTGGGAGCCTCGCCTTTCCCCGTTCCATCTGATCTATTTATGCAAGAACTATAGTATGGCAGCCATACTACAACTCTACCACGTATAAATTTCCCAATTTTTTAGAGTATTTGCTAAAAAGAAAAGTAGTAGTCTTACTAACTTCTAACTTCCATACGTCCCTTGTTCGGTACATAACTCTTATTTATGAGAGTGTGTAGGCGGACTTTACAGTCTAAGAAATATTTAAGCCGCTTTCTTCACGAAATCTTTATCACCACGCATTTTCTTTGTTGACGGCGGGGCTTGACCTTTGTTTCATCATATAACATGCCATTCCCCTGCTATTACATCCCTTACAAGTGATCTACTGAACTTATTAAATAATTACAACTTTCAGAAAGTATTCAAAAAAGCTACGAATTACAGAAATTTAGTAGTGAGGTCATTAATTTTGACATCATGAAAAGTGATAAGGCGTGGGCATACAACGCAGTTCCGGTGACCCGAGTCGAGCTTTGCTCTGCACACCTTTTATATGGACGGAAAAAGGTACAATGGATTGTATTATTAAAACATTCTGAGTTATGTTAGCGTAAATGTGACCGACTCTCTCGACTCCGTAGTTCAGAGACGAGACTGGGTCAAACTTCTATCTTATTCTTGATGTAAATTGCATTGAAATATATTTAAGAATAAGAACAACTTGCCGCCGCCGTTCCGTAATATACAATCGATACATAGCTTACGTCAAAAATTTAAATTGTTCCTCTTAGATCAGCAATCTCAAAGTTAAGTAGTGCAAATATTTTGATAGTATGTAATTTTATAAATAATGTATGAGCGTGTATATGTGTATGTATGTGTGCTTGTTTATATTTATGTATATATATGTACATACATATATATATGTATATGTGTGTGTGTTTGTGTAATGTATATATTATTTATTGAAATTATGTAATGAAGCGGTGTACTGCAGCTGGTTTGTGTATTTGTTTGTAGCTTAAACTTAATTACGTTCCTGAGTGAATTTCAATGCAACCTCTTACAGTATTAAGAATATTTTATAAGAATTATGACAATATTACAAGAAATAAATTTTTGTTATTATATTTGGTTTAACACAACAGAACTACCCTCTGCATATAAAGAATATATAATATATGTATATATATATTTTTATATTTATTTGTGTATTTTTATTTTAAATATATAAGGGTGCCACTGAAAATCAGGGTTGGGGTGTTGTACTTCTGATACATTCCAACACATCCTGAGTGGCTTTCCTTTTTGGAGCAGAGCAGCGTTAACGGGTGGATTGTCTTTGTAATACACCCTATGCATTACTCCTTATTCTCTAGTTCTTTATTATTATTATTTTTTTCTTTTTTATATTATTGTTTGCTTTTTTTTTGTTTTTTTGTTTTATCATGTCTATAAACAAGGAGTGAATGTCCTGTTTCATGATTTCTATGTAAAATTTTTTTTTGTTTTTTTGTTTGTATGACAACTTAAATGTTATTTGTTTTATGTAATCCACTTGAGTGTGTTGCGTGTGCCAAATAAAATCTGTTTCTTTCTTTCTTTCTTTCTAATAGTTATACTTAAAAATGACATACATAAACACTCACGCCTGTCACGCAGAGAGGTAGGCAGAGACTACAGATTTCCATTTGGCACGATCCTGACACACCTCTCTCACCTCCTCCACATCCATAGGAGATAAGTCGCTAGGGGGATAAGTCACTCACGTCCGTTGACTTCGACCACCTAATCCTAGTCCCACCCTACATGAGTTTTCCGGGTGGTGCTAAAGGAGCAACGAGCGACAAGCCGAAAGTAAAGACTCGGCTCCTCGCCGTGCGGTAGCAGCGTAAAATATACCACCCCATAGTTCCGCACCATGAGGCACCAAAAAAAAAAATACTTAATAATTTTCGCAAAATGAGCTTATTATGTCTTTTTCATAGAATATGAATGACAAACGAGCACATAGTCCACCTGACAGTAAATAGACGCTGTGGCCCATAAAAATCAACATCTCTTCTCGATTAAGAATCAAAATGCAAATGCGTTGCCACCCGTGAGCACTAACATGGAAGGCCTGCAATCCAGTAAAAAGGGTATTCTGTTGTCTACACACAGCATTGAAACACAGCAGCATTGTGCTGCTATTTTTCCCAGTCGACCTGACCTACGCGTGTAGCTGCCGCATCGCTCTACTACGTATAATGCAATTACTAGAATTCAATCAATTCTAAGTCAAAGCTCTAAGTCAAAAGTCTATAGACCACAGCAATTATTTACCATCAGATGGACTGTGTGCTCCTTTGTCACCATTGTTCTAGAAAAAACATATTCCACACAAAATTTAAACACGTTTTACTTTATAAATATGTGCAGTAATTTTATTTTAACTTATAATAAATTAAATTCTCAGGACATCTTACGGTTTTTCCTAAATCCACAATTTATATCCGAGATAGCTGACGGTAAAAAGACGGCTCGTTCTGTTATCGTTCAGAGGCTAAGAAAACTGTTTTGCTACGTAATATTATTACTGTTAATTTTTTAGTCTTGTACAAATTATTTGATTTATTTAAAAACTTTATTGTACCTACTGACCATAAAGGCTACAGAAGGCGGACTTAATGCCAGTTAGTATACTCTGCCAGTCAACGCATGGCGTGTGGAAAAATTGCTTTAAATTAAATTAAAGAAAATGTTAAAACTAGTAATTCAGCTTTTTTAATCTTATGTAATAATAAACTAGTGACTATTGTCACATCTGATGGTAAATTACATTTTTTAAGGGCATATTTAAAGGCATTTCAGTTGTGATAGTCCATAACATAATACACTGAAAATTATCAAAAAATTAGATTTTAATAAAAAGGGTATGTAAACTTCAAACCACATAAAAGGAATAAAATAATTTCTACCTAAGTTAATTAATTATTTTTAGTCGTTGTAGTCGATTTTTACTTTTATTAAATCGCATTGACTTAGCCGAACAAAAACCTTTTCACTCTTGACTATGTCTCTGTTGCCCTCATCGAAATCCAATGGAAAGACAGATGGTGGTAAATTACCCCACTCCTTTTTTGTATGCATTATGAACGGCGAAGCGAACCATGCGCGTGGTATGTCGAAAAAATTGTATGACCTGCTATGATCCGGTCTTAGGACATAGAATCTAAGTGCAGGCTGTGACACGTTCCATCTTAGTCTTTAGAGATGACAACGCATCTGTTGATTTCTTTGTTTGGGGGGTGGCAGGTGTCCAGGTGGACTGTAAGTTCATTCGTCATTTCGTTTTTATAAAAAAAGTAGATCTATATGCATTTTTATCTAGGTTATTCGTAAAATAATTATGAAAGGTATATTATGATTGATGACTTTTATTTGTAAAATAGCGACACTTCCAACCTTAGGGCGCACGGGTGTGTCTGACCAGTTTTATTCGACATGATAACAAAACCAAAATTTCTCTATTATTCTTGCATAAAATAGTGGAGTCACGTTACAGCTATATTATGTTTGTAGCACGAATGGGATGATTCGATCGGAGAAGGACGCGCTCTCACAGAATACCAGCGCAAAGTAGCAGCATAATGCTGCTTTGTTTCAGCTGACTGTTTTTTTAGAGATTTAATGTGACAAACGAGCACACAGTCCTACTAATGATAAGTAAATGCTGAGGCTCATAGACATCATTTGTTCTCTCTTTCTTTACAGCTTAAAAGTTCGCTGCCGAACGTGGGCCTTCTCCATAGACTGCATCATATGAATATTTGCCACGGTTGTCATTCTTGACAAACGGTTGGGCAACCGCAGTGTTTATTTTTGAGTTATTATAAGACAGATGTAGCTCATATTGGTTTGCTTTCATCTGCCGCCTCTTACAATGCCCTCATGCTACGGGATGATCTGAGATTGTGGATATTCTTACACCGTCACTATAATGTTCCGTATTACATATTCTATTGAGAATAAAAATTCTCTTTACCGCATAAAAACAGCAGAATCATGCTCCTATTCTCCTTTCCCGGTCAAACTCTCCCGTTTGTGATGCAACTAATGTCCTTCAGACAGAATTTCGGCCACGGCGTCCTGCCTCAACGGCCTAGCGATCGGCGCAGGATAGTCACACTCTCATAATCCGATGGGACGGGGTAAACTGACACGACCGGAGAGAGATTAGGCGTAGGAACAATGGCTTTACGTGCTCTCCGGGGAAAGGAGTTGAGACACTGCCAACTTCCTGATTCCGGGCAGCTACTGAAAATTTCTTGACGGAAAAACTAAATAATTAATATTTTAGCTCAACTCGGAATTCGAACACAGGACTTCATGATCAGCAGTCACACTGCTTCAACCACTTGACCAACGAGACAGTCAAGTCGTGTTCCAACCATGATTTATAAAGCGTGGCTCTACCTTGTATAAAAGCATTTTAATTGTGATGAAAAAAATTATAATGCATATTGAAGAATGTGTTTCTTTCTTTATTTTCATTATAATTTGAATATAATTTTAACTATTATATATGCAAATTATACTGAATTATAATTATTGTTCAATTTATCCTGCATTTTGCTTACTTAATGCGTATTATTGATACTATGTCGCAAAAACATTATCTAAAATGTAATGCATTTTGGGGTGACTTTCCAATTATAATATTAATATTATACGTAATTTCTTTTTAATTCATTATAGACTATCAATATTCCATGGTTGAACAGAGATCTTCCCGATTCATTGCCTCACAGGATGCCTTCATTGCCATAGTTTGCGGGTTGACTACCAATTTTATTTTGAAATTACAATAAAGTTGGTATCAATAAAATGCCGCAGCATTTCCATCCATCCTTATGTTTCGAATCCTTCTATTGCCTTGTACGACACCCACGGGATGATTTGGGTTATTGGAAGTTATCCATCAATTAAATTATAACCGTACTGAATATAAATGTGAAACAATTATATCATTTAACTTATACAACTATTTTTAATTTGATTATGTTGTATTTTACGCCGGGACCAATTAAATTGTAAATTGCAATTTCAAGTACGGATTTACCACGTGCTTGCCTGTGAAGGAAAACATCATGAGGAAACCCGCATGTCTAAGTAATAAGAAAAAAAATATATAACAAAGACATGTGAAGTTCGCCCAGACGTATTGGGGCAGCGTAGGGGATATTTTCCCAGCCCAGAAGTGAGACGTATATAGGCAGTAACTTTAACTTTTATGTTGTATTTAATAGGATAAAATGGGGCATAACGGATGGGGGATAATATTTTATTTTATCCTATGAATATATTTTATATGATGATTAAAAAATCAGACCTTAGTGTAATAATATGAAATGTTATAATATACTAGCATAATTTAGCTTGGAACAATGGGTGAGTAATGACTAAATTATTATTAGTTGTGATAGCCTCATACAGATAACGTAACATTTTTGTGCACTTTATTAAAAAGTTTTTATTGTTATGTTTGGCTTATTTAACACAAATATTTTACATCATTGAACATTATTTTTTATTACAATCATTAGATAACTACAATATAATTTATTTTGTTTTTTATTTATCCAGCCAGAATTAAAAGCCGATTGTAATTAATTTAAATGATAATTAAAAGCAGTTTAAGTAGATGCCGATAATATAACCTCAATTGTCTTTAGTCTATCGTCAACAATTAAGAAAAATCCTTAGTTGTGTCATATTTTTACACTTTTGAATAAATTAATAGTAAAATAAATTTATTAACACACAATTCTTCAATTTTGTAAAGTATAAATACGTATTTAAATTTAATATAACTAAATTATTTAAAATAATTAAATTATAATTTTAAATAGATATACTTACATTTGAATAAACGTCATTGCAGAATGTTCGTTAATTTTCGTCACTTTAATGCAACAGTCGAAATATTACAAATATTCGTTTATATTTTAATATCACAAACAATAAAAATTAAATGAAAATACAATTATAATTTTTAACGTGTATTTTTCACTACTAAATTATTTTCGAAGTCACTTTTACGGGCACTAAACGCTGAACCGTAGACGTACAGAGTTTGCGCGGACGTACACCATTTCCAAGCGGCCTCGCGCTGTAAGAGATTAAGTGAGACTGATTTCCCGCGTTCCCTCAAGACGGAAATATGCTGCCAGAGATTACAACTGCAGAGGTAAAAGCCGCTGCAAAACAAATTGGCATTGATTGATCGAATGGCTAAGCTGAATTAAAACTATGCAAATGCTAAAATCACTTTTATTCACATTTCAAATTATTTTTGTAGAGTTACTAACTAGCTGTTTTGGAAAACGCGGATTGATTGATTTCGATCAGTTACGTCATTAAATAGGAAATGTTATAATTTTACAACTAGGCAATGTTTATGAAATGCGCGCGATGTGTACATTTTTAGAGATCTAACTATTAAATTTCATAGCATACTTTTAATGCGACATCCGACTCCAGGGATCCGTTTTTTTTGTTACAGAATAAGGATGCCAAACGAGTACACAGTCCACCTGCTAGTAAGTGAATGCTATAGTCTATAGACATTTATATTTATCCTCGATTAAGAATCAAAGTGCAGATACATTGTCACTTTTGAGGACTAAGGTGGAATACCTCGTTTCCAGTAAAAAGGTCATCGGTTTTTTACACTCACCATGCGAAATACAGCCGCCTTAATCTGCTATTTACGCTGGTATTCTGTGAGAGCGTGGTCCTTCCCCGGTCGAACCGACCTATCGTGCTACAACTGTTATAGCTAGAACACAGAAAGGGTCGGTATCTTTACTCATGTGGCTATAGCGTGGCTCTACCACGTGAAGAAAAGTCTTCATTGCAGACACAAAGATCCATATTTACAAGACATCCTTTTCCATATTTACAAGATTTCCTTGACTATCTAAGTATAATAAAAGCTATCTACATATGTGTGTCAAAAAATATAACAAAATTCCTTAGCATATTAAAGCACTTTCTTTCATCATCATCATCATTACAGCCCTTCACAAGTCCATTGCTGAACATAGGCCTCCCCCTAGTAATGCCACAAAACACGGTCCTGAGCCACCTGCATCCATCGACTTCCTGCATGTCTTACCAGGCCGTCACTCCATCTAGTGGGGGGTCGCCCTACACTACGCCTACCGGTACGAGGCTGCCACTCGAGAACCTTTCTTCCCCATCGGTTATCGGTTCTTCGAGCTATATGGCCGGCCCATTGCCACTTCAGCTTACTAATCCGTTGGGCTATGTCGATCACTCTGGTTTTACTGCGGATATCCTCATTTCTGAGTCTATCACGCAGAGAAACTCCAAGCATAGCCCTCTCCATAGCTCGCTGAGCGACCTTAAGCGTCCTCATTCGGCCAGCAGTGAAGGACTACGTCTCGGTTCCGTAGGTCATCACTGGCAACACGCACTGATTGTACAACTGGTGGTACAACTTAGTTTTCAGGTTTTGAGGTATACCTGACCAGAAGATGTGTCGTAATTTCCCGAACGCTGCCCAGCCGAGTTGAATCCGTCGATTGACCTCTCGGTCGAAGTTGGACTTACCTAGTCGGACTATTTGTCCCAGGTAAACGTACTCGTCAACAACTTCGAGCATAGTGCTCCCAACAACTACCGGCATAGGTGTGACATGGACATTAAACATGATCTTTGTTTTGTCCATGTTCATCTTAAGACCTATCCGTTGGGAGGCACTATTGAGGTCATTGAGCATAATGCTTAAGTCCTCCAGCGATTCTGCCATAATGACTATATCGTCGGCAAATCGAAGGTGAGTGATGTACTCGCCATTGATGTTAATACCGTATCCTTTTCAGTCCAGTAGCTTGAAAACGTCTTCCAACGCAGCGGTGAAGAGTTTCGGGGATATAACATCACCCTGTCTTACACCTCTCTGCAGTTGGATAGGTTTAGCACTTTCTTTACCAAAGTTTAAAAAAAAACCTCAATGATTTTTTTGCAGAAAGTACCTTTTGTAGCGTCAAAGAACTTCTAGATTGTAAATTTAATGAATGAACCACTGTGATTGCACTGAGCATTGAGATTTTATTCTATTTAAAAATATTTTCTTCTATTACGCCATTAGCTATTGATAAAAAAGTTGAAGCCGGAACATAATATATTTCGTAATAAGTAAATGGCAATTCATGTAAATTTTGGTAACAGTTTGATACAATTTATGACATCATCATAGGAACATGTTGTACTATGTACTCATCCGAAAATAAAAATCATCTCCTATTTTAATAATGGTGAAATATGAAAAAACTGATCTTTTTGACATTAAAATTTATTAATGTTCTACCAATTTTTTTTTACTTTTTAGATATTTGACATTTATATATAAACATTTACCTACATTTTAATATAAAATTTGGCATGTAATATTTATTGCAATTAACAACTTGATGCTAAAATATTTTTGAATAGGTACATAATTCATTTTTTTCAATAAGTTACTTCACTAAATTGCAAATTGCACGTCATTATTATGGTAGAATGTATGGTCTCGATAATAACTAATAACATCATATTATTATGTACCACATTCTAGCAATAAATAAATTTGAATTTGAATTTGACACACTAATAATATATAATAAAGAACTATAAAAGTTTGATGTAGATCAATAATATAAAAGATGCATTATAAAAACTGTTTAGGATACCCCAAAAATGAGCTCTGGAGTCGGATGTCAGCACGACTAAAATCGATAATAACAACTCTTGTTTTTAATAAAGAGAAGTGACGAAGTTACAGTTCACCTCAATATATGTAAATGACTACGGCAATCCACGGACACCTGAAGCCAATTTCATAAAAAGAAGGCTACTGATACGTTGTACTTCTGAGGACTAAGATGTTTCACGGCCTGTAATAATTCAGGTTCTCAATACCCTTAAGGACGCGTTTGCAAATCAACCAAAATTAGGGTGTTTTTCGGGAGATTTTGTGACAAAATTAAACCAAATCAAATATAAGTAAAAACTACCATGTATAGATTGGTTCTTCATCTGCAAACGTCTGTAACTCTTTTGTTGAAAATAATAGTTTTTTATATTGTAAAAACGAACTTTCGTTGCCATTTTCTACAAAATTAACGATACCGGCTTATGTTTCGGTACATGTTTTGGTCTATTATCAACATATTTAAAAAAAATTAAAAAATACTATAAGATGACAGACATATTCAATTAAAAAACCCTGTGTTTATTTTTTATCAAAATGTCACAAATAGTCGTAGAAAAAGTAAAAACTGATGCACATTTTTTCACATATTTTGATAATACGGATAAATCATAATATATTGCAATAAGAGCTATTTTATTGTTGATGCCTGCTTTGAATTATTGTACAAAGATTTCGATGAAACCACAGTCCGCGCTCGGCCGCCGTCGTGAGTGGATACTGTATCGCCTGTTTGGAGCGGCTCATTCTGAAAAGATCGCTGTACATACACAAAATATTAGAAAAAAAACAAATTGGAACATAAGTACTTGACAAGCGATAAAATTATTATTTTTATACTCACAGTTTTTTATTTAGCTAAAAATAAGTAGGATGTATAAACTTACCTACTACTGCAACTCCTGGACGAGCGGAACTAGGTGTGCCGAGTTTGGGCTCGTTTTGTTGGTTATAATGAGACCTTACCTCCGGACTTGATGGCGTGACAGAAGGTGTACTTTCGTGACCGCTATTTGAACTTCTTGCAGAGTAAAACTAGGGGTGGCGAATTTGGGCTCCGTTTTGTTAGTTATGACGAGTCCATACCTCCGGATTTGATGGAGTGACCTGAAGGTGTAAATCGGTGATTGCAACTGGAACTCCTAGACTGGTAGAACTAGGTGTGCCGAGTTTGGGTTCGTTTTGTAGGTTATGATGAGACCTTACCACCGGACTTGATGGAGTGACCTGAAGGTGTAATTCGGTGATTACAAGTGGAACTCCTAGACTAGTAGAACTAGGTGTGCCGAGTTTGGGTTCGTATTGTTAGTTATGATGAGACCTTACCACCAGACTTGATGGAGTGACCTGAAGAGGTAATTCAGTAACTACTGCTGGAATTTCTGAACGAGTAGAACTAGGTGTGCCGAATTTGGGCTTCGTTTTATTAGTTATGACGAGTCCATACCTCCGGACTTGATGGGGTGACCTGAAGGTGTAAATCGGTGATTGCAACTGGAACTCCTAGACTGGTAGAACTAGGTGTGCCGAGTTTGGGTTCGTTTTGTAGGTTATGATGAGACCTTACCACGGGACTTGATGGACTGACCTGAAGGTGTAGTTCAGTGATTACAAGTGGAACTCCTAGACTTGTAGAACTAGGTGTGCCGAGTTTGGGTTCGTTTTGTTAGTTACGATGAGACCTTACCACCGGACTTGATTGAGTGACCTGAAGGTGTAATCAGGTGGTTACAAATGGAACTCCTAGACTAGTAGAACTAGGTGTGACGAGTTTGGTTTCGTTTTGTTAGTTACGATAAGACCTTACCACCGGACTTGATAGAGTGAAATTCGGCACACCTAGTTCTACTGGTTCAGAAATTCCAGCAGTAGCTACTGAATTACCCCTTCAGGTCACTCCATCAAGTCTGGTGGTAAGGTCTCATCATAACTAACAAAACGAACCCAAACTCGGCACACCTAGTTCTACAAGTCTAGGAGTTCCACTTGTAATCATCGAACTACACCTTCAGGTCACTCCATCAAGTCCGGAGGTATGGACTCGTCATAACTAACAAAACGAAGCCCAAATTCGGCACACCTAGTTCTACTCGTTCAGAAATTCCAGCAGTAGTTACTGAATTAGCCCTTCAGGTCACTCCATCAAGTCTGTTGGAAAGGTCTCATCATAACTAACAAAACGAATCCAAACTCGACACACCTAGTCCTACAAGTCTAGGAGTTCCACTTGTAATTACCGAACTACACCTTCAGGTCACTCCATCAATTCCTGTGGTAAGGTCTCATCATAACCTACAAAACGAACCCAAACTCGGCACACCTAGTTCTACCAGTCTAGGAGTTCCAGTTGCCATCACCGATTTACACCTTCAGGTCACTCCATCAAGTCCGGAGGTATGGACTCGTCATAACTAACAAAACGGAGCCCAAGTTCGGCACACCTAGTTCTACTCGTTCAGAAATTCCAGCAGTAGTTACTGAATTACCCCTTCAGGTCACTCCATCAAGTCTGGTGGTAAGATCTCATCATAACTAACAAAACAAACCCAAACTCGGCACACCTAGTTCTACTAGTCTAGGAGTTCCACTTGTAATCACCGAATTACACCTTCAGGTCACTCCATCAAGTCCGGTGGTAAGGTCTCATCATAACCAACAAAACGAACCCAAACTCGGCACACCTAGTTCTACCAGTCTAGGAGTTCCAGTTGCAATCACCGATTTACACCTTTAGGTCACTCCATCAAGTCCGGAGGTATGGACTCGTCATAACTAACAAAACGAAGCCCAAATTCGGCACACCTAGTTCTACTCGCTCAGAAATTCCAGCAGTAGTTACTGAATTAGCCCTTCAGGTCACTCCATCAAGTCTGTTGGAAAGGTCTCATCATAACTAACAAAACGAACCCAAACTCGACACACCTAGTCCTACAAGTCTAGGAGTTCCACTTGTAATTACCGAACTACACCTTCAGGTCACTCCATCAAGTCCGGTGGTAAGGTCTCACCATAACCTACAAAACGAACCCAAACTCGGCACACCTAGTTCTACCAGTCTAGGAGTTCCAGTTGCCATCACCGATTTACACCTTCAGGTCACTCCATCAATTCCGTATGTATGGACTCGTCATAACTAACAAAACTGATCCCAAGTTCGGCACACCTAGTTCTACTCGTTCAGAAATTCCAGCAGTAGTTACTGAATTACCCCTTCAGGTCACTCCATCAAGTCTGGTGGTAAGATCTCATCATAACTAACAAAACGAACCCAAACTCGGCACACCTATTTCTACTAGTCTAGGAGTTCCACTTGTAATCATCGAACTACACCTTCAGGTCACTCCATCAAGTCCGGAGGTATGGACTCGTCATAACTAACAAAACGAAGCCCAAATTCGGCACACCTAGTTCTACTTGTTCAGATATTCCAGCAGTAGTTACTGAATTAGCCCTTCAGGTCACTCCATCAAGTCTGTTGGAAAGGTCTCATCATAACTAACAAAACGAATCCAAACTCGACACACCTAGTCCTACAAGTCTAGGAGTTCCACTTGTAATTACCGAACTACACCTTCAGGTCACTCCATCAATTCCTGTGGTAAGGTCTCATCATAACCTACAAAACGAACCCAAACTCGGCACACCTAGTTTTACCAGTCTAGGAGTTCCAGTTGCCATCACCGATTTACACCTTCAGGTCACTCCATCAAGTCCGGAGGTATGGACTCGTCATAACTAACAAAACGGAGCCCAAGTTCGGCACACCTAGTTCTACTCGTTCAGAAATTCCAGCAGTAGTTACTGAATTACCCCTTCAGGTCACTCCATCAAGTCTGGTGGTAAGATCTCATCATAACTAACAAAACGAACCCAAACTCGGCACACCTAGTTCTACTAGTCTAGGAGTTCCACTTGTAATCACCGAATTACACCTTCAGGTCACTCCATCAAGTCCGGTGGTAAGGTCTCATCATAACCAACAAAACGAACCCAAACTCGGCACACCTAGTTCCACTAGTCTAGGAGTTCCTGTTGTAATCACCAAATTACACCTTCAGGTCACTCCATCAAGTCCGCAGGTAGGTAAGGTCTTATTATAACTGACAGAACCAGTTCAAAGTCCAGAGCTAACATCTCACTACCAGTAGAGGGCTTCCAGTGCCAAGCAGTCTCTGGAGCAGGTATTCGTATTTCGTATCGAAGTATATTTCTGAGGTAGGTATAAGAAATGAAAAACAAATTCAATCTTTCAAATTATCAAAATAATTTCATTTGACTACAATTCCCACAGCCAACCGTGCGTACACTAGTGTGTGTGTGACTTTTGTCAATGTAGTAGTGCCATTCTATACCTATCAATTTTGTAAACGCGTCCTTAAGACATAGCATTGCAAGCACTGGTATTTGGTAACAGATATAGGTAAAGGAGTATCTACACAGATTACCACTTAGACAAAAAGGGAGTCTTACCACTTATTTATTTATTTATTTATTTATAAGGGTCACCGACAGATGATACACAAATACTAAAACAAGAACCAAGCTTTATGAGAAACATGCAATGTGCTCACCCAGTTATAGGTAACCACAGCTAACACAGAGTAATGTTGCGAAAAGTTAATTATCGTAAAATTTAGTTAGTTAGTTAGCACCCTACTAATTTCTCTTTTTCTTTTAGAAAAAAACGTCATCCTTACCCTAGGATTTTCTCATGTAACCAGTAGTTAAACATAAATTTTACAAAGACAAATATCCAAACCCGGAATAATTATTTGAATCCATATTGGATTCGAACCCGTGACTCTCAGCGCTGCAGCTCATTGCTAAACCACTCCGTCACGCATTAGTCAAATTTAGCTATGGTAGCTCAGTAGTTAATTTACGACATGAAATTTCATAGCATCTACGCGGGCAACCTGAGTACGATCCCTGATGACGCCAATAAAAATATGAATTGCAATTTACGATACGGAAAAATTACGCGAGGAAATCTAAACTTGGAAACACAGTTAAGGAAAGAAAGATAGACGAAGCGCTGTGTACATTACAAGTGACCCTGAAACCATTCTCAAATTCATGCTATGCACTCAAGCACACGTATTTCTTGTTTCTTTCATTAAAAGCCCTTTAAAAATCCACTGCCCGACGCACACGTAGGAGCATTCATACGGTCATTATGTTATGTTGGTTCAAATGAATCGAGATGCATATATTATACTCAGGACCGTGCTTAAGGCATTTCTTGGGGGAGGCCTTGTTTGGCAATGGACTGATGTAATGGTAATGATGATGTATGGTTTAGTACCGGAAGCGATCACCGACTTGTTCGAGGTACTCTGAATATCGATTTCAATATTAAAAGAGCCCGTTTGATGAAGTCGACGCTCCGACGAAATGTCTTTCAAACCGTAGCGGGATCCCAAGGTTTCCAGTTGGAACTCCGGAATCGATTCGATGCCCTAAAACCCACATTGGACATTGACGAGGATCTCACTAGTGTGGTTAAGACCTTAAGGGATCAGGGGAATAGGTTGTGCAGTAGGCAACATATAGGCCGGAAGTCTGAACTCTCAGACGAGACACTTCAGCTTATGCAAAAGCGACGTGAGGCAACAACAGCCGCGCCATCAGAACAGTTGGCACTCACCAGACTCCTAAGGAAAGCTGTACGGCGGAACTTGCGGCGCTCTGATGCAACTCTTATTCAAGAGGCAATAGAGCAAAACAAGGCTCCTAAAATCTTTGCTCGGTAGCTTGGGAGGAGCCACATTACAAAACTGACGACATTTGATGGCAAAACCCTCACATCGAAGCCTGAAATTCTCGTTGAGAACGAAGGCTAATACGGTACACTATATACCTCCCAGAATCAGCAACCTGACCCCAAATATGACTATTTCAGAGCCACACTAACTCGCTACTTTACCGACGAGCTGCCAGATATCTGTTTAGAGGAAATCCTGGCCGTCGGGCAAATTAAAAGTGAAAAGCCCCTGGAGAGGACGGAGTTACAACAGAGCTCTTTGAAAGCGGGAAACAACCGTTGCTTTAAGACCTCTGTCGAATTTATAACTACGTTTTAAGAGATGGGACAACTCCAATAGCGTAGAGCAGAAGCATCACATTCTTGTTTTTCAAAGAAGGTGATAAGACAATGTTAAAGAATTATCGGCCTATCTCGCTTCTGAGCAACGTCTGTAAGTTGTTTGCAAGGGTCATCATGAATCGACTCGCGCGGAGACTTGACGAATTTCAACCACCCGAGCAGGCTGGGTCTCGAAGAGGCTATGGCACCATAGACTAGTAAGGCAAATTATACAGAAGACGAATGAGTATAATCAGCCTCTGTGTCTGGCCCTTGTGAACTATGAAAAAGCCTTTGACTCTATCGAAACTTGGGCTGTTATAAATTCTTTGCAGCATTACGGGATTGACTGGCGATATATAGATGTCTTGAGATATTTAAATACTACAAGCTCGATGTCTGTCTAAGTACAGGGTGGTCTTACAAAACCTATACAGTTGCATCGTGGAGTGAGACAGGGGGATTCAATATCCCCGAAATTGTTCACAAATGCACTGGAACATTTTTTTAAGACGCTAAACTGGAATGGACGCGGCATTAATATAAACGGCGAACGCATCTCACACCTACGCTTTGCCGATGATATAGTTGTCATGGCAGAATCGCTGCAGAAACTACAAGACGTGCTGAGTAGCCTAAATGAACTCTTCCAACGTGTCGATCTGTGTATGATTTTAAATATGACGAAAGTCATGTTTAACAGTCATATCATAGGTACCAGATCCAATTATCGTTGATGGTGAAATTGTTGAAGTTGTTCAGGAGTATATCTACCTCGGCCAAATAATGCAGATAGATAAAAACAGCTTCGAGAAAGAAGCCGATAGGCGGATTCAGTTGGACTGGGCAGCGTTCGGAAAGATTTGTCAGGTCTTCTCGTCACCCATACCGCAAAGCTTGAAGACGAAAGTCTTCGAACAGTGCATCCTGCTAGTACTCACATATGGTGCCGAAACGGCACTTACGGTACGACTACTCCACAAACTCAAAGTCACCCAGAGGGTAATGGAAAGAGCTATGCTCGGAGTTTTTCTGGTGGATAAGATTCGTAACGAAGAAATCCGCCGGATAACCAAGGTTATCGACGTAGCCTTCCGTATTTGCAGGCTGAAGTAGCAATGGGCTGGTCACATTTGTCACAGAAGCGATAATCGTTGGAGTAAGCGTGTCATAGATTGGAGACTGCGTTTAGGTAAACGTAGTGTGGGACGCCCCCTAGCTAGATGGAGCGACGATCTGCGCAAGGCGGCTGGCAGCAACTGGATGCGTGAAGCCGAAGATCGGGTTAAGTGGCACGGCTTGGGAGAGGCCTATGTCCAGCAGTGGACTGCCGTAGGCTGATGATGATGATGATGAATAAATTTTATCTGATGATTGAAAAATCAGACCTTCGTGTAATAATATGAAATATTTTAATATACAAGCATAATTTAGCTTAGAACAATGGACGATTAATAACCAAATTCTTATTAGTGGTGATAAATTGATAGATATATTCATACAGATATTGTAATATATTTGTACACTTTTTTGAAAAGTTCTTATTATTATGTTTGGCTTATTTTAACATAAATATTTTTAATTATAGTCACTAGATAACTACAATTTGTTTGATTTTGTTATTAAATTATCCACCAAGAATTAAAAGTTGATTGTAATTAATTAAAATGTTTATTAAAAGCAGTCGCCAACACGCAATTGGGGCAGGCGGCGGACACTTACTTGCCCTAAGAACCATCTCAGAAGTGAGAGGAGGCCTGTGCCAATTGACAGCCTATCAAAATTCCATATTGGAACATAATCCCCTTAGATTTCCTCATAGGAAGAATGTTTCCTGAATATTTCCATGTTGAAGAATGAAGGATGTATGGTAACCACAGTTTTTTTTATTATTTTGGGTTATCAAGAAGAAGTTGCTGCGTATCTCATCCTTCAGTTCCCCTCTGTCACCGATATCACATCCAAGTGATAGAGATAACGGGTTGTAACTATAAATAAAAAGATGTATGAGTTTGAATTTCGAAAAACAAGTATTTTCGTATTCAATTTAAATGTTCATGACTACCTTGATCTCAATGTAGCCAAACTATAATTACTTAAGAAGCGATGACGAACTTATTAATTTATTTAATTAGAACCTCAAAGTTAGACGCGCAAACATAATTACTTCCGTTTGGAAGATTGTGGAATAAAAGTCTAATTTATTTAATTAATAGAATCAGGCGTTACCTAGGTGGATTGAAAAGTACTCGGCCTAACACAGATCCATTCAATTCTAAAAATCAAATCTACCCACATTATTTAGTTCAGTTCAGACTAGTTCATTGTGTGAAGTTCGAAACGTGTGCGATAATTAGTTGTGATTTTATAAATTTATTAACAAAGTAATCGGACATAATTTCCGCGAATGGAGCAAATCGAGCAGCGTGCCGTCATTAAGTACCTCCATAAGAAGGGGCTATCATCAAAAGCCATCCATGATGACATGGTCAGTACATTAGGCGATTGTGCTCTGTCATATTCATCCGTCAAAAAATGGATAGCAGAATTTAAGCGTGGTAGAGAGAGTGTGAAAGATGAACCCCGCTCTGGAAGGCCTTCGACGTCAACTACTGACGAAAATATTAAAAAAGTACTTGATTTAATAATGGGAGACCGCAGATTAAAAATTAGAGAGATAGCCGAGATTATAGGCATCTCTTATGAATGAACTCAAAACATCATTGTCAACGAGTTGGGTTTCCACAAGGTGTCTGCGAGGTGGGTTCCGCGACTGCTTTCAGTTGAACAAAAAAGGACGCGATTGACTATTTCACGCGACTGTTTGGAGTTATTTGAAGCCGATGCAGATGATTTTTTGAATCGTTTTGTTACTATGGACAAAACATGGGTTCATTACTTTACACCGGAAACAAAACAACAATCAAAACAGTGGAGAAGACCTGGTTCACCACCCCCTAAAAAAGGCTAAGTCGATTTTGTCGGCAAATAAGGCTTCAGTATTCTGGGACTCGAAAGGTGTGATTATGATTGATTATCTTGAAAGGGGTCAGACTATAAACTCTGATTACTACTGCACCTTACTACGTCGTTTACGAGAGGAAATAAAAGAAAAACGTCGAGGAATGCTCAGAAGAAAAGTCCGGTTTCATCAAGATAACGCGCGTGTTCACACGTCAGTACAGTCAATGGCTGAAATTCACAACTGTGGCTTTGAACTGTTACCGCATCCGCCGTATTCACCTGATCTGGCACCATCAGACTTCTTTCTGTTCCCTAACCTAAAAAAACACTTGGGAGGTCAAAGATTTTCGACAAACGACGAGGTCAAAGCAGCTGTAGACGCATATTTTGACTCTAAGGAAGAATCATTTTTTTTCAACGGTCTAAATGCTTGGAAGGGGAGGTGGCAAAAGTGTATTGAACTTGATGGTGATTATGTAGAAAATAAAAATATAACTGATTTAGTATGTGTTTATTTTCTTGGTTAGGCCGAGTACTTTTCAATCCACCCTCGTACTTTGCGGAAATCCATTATATTAAAGATATTAAAACTATTTATCATCCCCCTCCCTCCCTCACAACTAAATCAACCACCGCAGAGTTTAATTCTCCTGATGATGACTCCTTTAGAGAGGAAACACTTGTCGTATTATCGACGGTAGTGTGTCTTTCCTAAGGGAGTAGTGTTGGGAGGAGTAGTGTTGGAAGTAGTGGCGTTGGTATTAGTGATTCCGGTGATAGTGCACGCAATTGAGGGAGGACGGGGAGTGCTCTTTAAACTAGGTAAAACATATCATTTTTATTTCTTATGCGGATCCTATGAGCCGTGTTAGCGCTGGAGCAAAGCGCTCGCTGTAAATTTCACAGTACGCGAACAACTCGGGTTCGAACCCCGCAGCCACCAACGTTTAATTGCGTGAAGGAAATTGAGCGTAAACCTGCATGTCCGAGAAATAAGAAAAAAATATATTTCGAAGACATAAGAATTTCACCGACACGCATTAGGGCAGCGCGCCAAACATTTCCCTTGTTCAAAAAACCCTCTCAGAATAGAGAGGAGGCCTTTGCCCAACACATGGATGTATATAGGCTGTAATTTCAACATGGATCCTAAGTAAATAATTTTAACATCTTTAATCTTATTTAGCTCTTTGAAATGAATAATTGTAATTTTACGGATTTTTTTCACGTTTTATTTTAATTCCGGTATTTAAACGATGAATCTCACCACCATTCTTCACAGTTAATTACCATGGGAAAATCTTTGTTTCAGGGAGAACAATGGATCTGTGATAGTAAACAGTGTGCCATCCAGGTTCCGAAAGAAAGTTTTGCACGGCAACAAGCTTCTGGTTCCACGCCTCCGTCACAGTGACCGAGTGAAACCGGCCACAGTCGACCGTGTGCCTGCCTAATTGTCTACATCTAGAAGCGGGCTTCCATAAGAACATACTACAAGCCCACGAAGAAAATTAGTCAGTTCTTACCATATGTAAAGTGTCATATACCTCTACAAGATGCAGAAGTGTACAAGCTTGACTGTTAATGTGGTCTTTCTTACATAAGACAAACGAAATGATCCACAAAAGCCCGCATGAAATAACATATCGCTGATGCGAAGCACCGACGCTTCGGGAAGTCTGCAGTTTGTCAACTTGTCGAGGATCATCCAAACCATTATATCAGATTTGATAGACCACAAATCCTCGGAAAAACAACACCGATTTTCATGGACCTAGAAAAATGGGTGGACAGAGTCTCGCTAACAAACAATTGACGCACCGCAATGGCAGCCGTTTAACTATGTGTGAGTTAGTGAGCTACGCGAGCGCGGATTGGAGCGTAATGGCGGGCGGTAGACTTACTATAGTGTGCATGTGTGCGTGCCGGCTTGTTTGTATTGGCGAACTGACTTACTATGGGTGCATCAGTAATTGTTTTAAGAGACGGCGTCCGCCCTTTTTCTAGGTCCATGCTGATTCCTACCAAAGAGTGTACACGTAAACGCAAGTGCACTCTCTATTGCCTCACTCCCAAGGTCTTATGAGACGGTAATGCGACGAAAATTATCAGGTAGAGGGTATCAGTTACTTTGTGACACTTTTATTTTATACATAGAAATTATTAATAACCATCAGTAGTGATGATACTATCAAATAAATGGCTATTGTCATGAAATTTGCATGACGTTTGCATAACTTCAGTAGACATAGTAGTGAGTGAAAACTGAGTTATAAAATTACTAATAATTATCAATGTTTTGAAATTTACGGCGCGCGTGTGGTCACGGAACTACGCTAATACTGCTGTGATCGTATGGTGAGTTTAGAGAACCGGATATTATTTTTCCTCGAAACATGACATTCCGTCTTAATACTCAGGGGTGACAAAGAATCTACAGTTTGATTCTTAATCGCGGATAGATTATGTGTTTGTGAATTAAGAATTGAACGTTATTCAAAATTATAGTAATAGACATATTTTTCTATTGAAAGTAATAATGTTCTTATGTAAACAAAACGGACCACAAATATTATCGAGATGGGCAACGCGGTTGTAACTAAGCGGTCTTAAACTGCGGCTTAGGTTGACGATTTAGTCGGAATTTATTAAAGTCTTACTCCGGCGTTTTGTTAACCATACAAAACAGTATCAGTTACATTTGTTTAATAAAAGTGGAATGTTTTATATGTCGCGAGGATTTTGCAGTACTCGTAGAGTAGAATCTGCTACGTTGGTACCACATGTACTCCAAATATATATCTTTATTTATCTGGCATGTAACCTACATTTACTGACGATGCTTCCATAATATGTCCATGAGGCATTCCAAATTAGTTCTCAAAGATGATAACGAATTTATGGCCGTTTATTGATAATAGGTGTCCAAGGGCCGCAGTATTCAGTTTTTTTAATCTTATTTAAATCTACTTCGAACTGTATTCTATTTGTTCCTTCTTCGTTCGGTTGTTCGTAGTACGATACGCGTGCCACAAACCGTAAGTTAATTGTGCTATCCCTATAAACTTTCGCACAAGGGGAAGTAATAAGTTAACAAACTTTTACCGCAGTCTGGTGAACTGCGCATAAAATGCAAACAAACTGTGTGTTTATTCGTATTTTAGGCGTGGCATTAATTTTTATATATTAGGTTTATTTAAATAGATAGCAGGTAAAACTAAATCTGTCAAGAAACTGTATTCAATACGACCATATTTTTTGTCGACTTCAAAACTAGTAGGTTCTCGATCCGACTGCATTTCTAAGTATGTAAGATCTTCGCCTTTTGGAAGACGATATCTTCGCCGTTTGCGAATCGATTATAATGATTTTTTATTATATTCTTAATGTTTTATAAAAATAAGAAAACAATATACGCCTAAAAGTGAAAAAAAAGGGGTTGTATGTTAGTTTTAATGAAACTCTATCGATGACATTCTAGTTGTATTCTTGTTATAGATTCTTTGAAACTGAAACAGAAACTATTTTATTCAATATAGATTGTGAAAAATACGTATTGAAAGTCATTTTTTTCATTTACCACTGGTTTGCAAAAAATACCTCTGTCCTGGGAAGAACCAGCAGGAAACTCAGTGGGACCATTTTTTTTTTCAAATAATAGCTTACAATCATGTACGTTACAATTAATAACACAAAACAAATTAGAAATAGCTTGGTAGATATCACCCTTCCAAGGGGTTATTATCATCCATAAATTCCTTAATATTCTAATAACCCTTTTCATACGAACATAGTTTAATATCATCTTCATCATCGTCATCATTATTACAGCTCTTTCCAAGTCCGCTACTGAACATAAGCCTCCCTCAAGGAGTGCCACACTGAACGGTCCTGAACCACCTGCATCCATTTACTTCCTGCATATGTTATCAGGTCCTCCATACATCTATTGGAGGCCGCCTTACACTTCGCTTACCATTACGACGTTGCCTCTTGAGAACCTTTATTCCAAATCGCTTATCAGTCCATTGCCCCTTTAGGTAACTGATCTATTAGGCTGTGACGATTAATCTAGTTTTACTGCAGATATCTTCATTACTAAGTTTATCATGGAGATAAACCCCGAGCATAGTCATCTTCATATCTCGTTGTGCGATTATTTTTGCCTATTATTGTTTTTATTTCTTAGTTCTATTAAAATAAAGCTCGAAAACCGAAACAAGTACTGATTTATTACTTCCGCTTCCGGTAATAGATCGATAGTTAATTCACATTAACTCGTCTATTAAATTTTCTTTAAATACAAAGTAAACATATTAGTGTTTCATACTACTTATTTTTTGGTCAATCTATTTGAACCGGTATTCAATCGGATCCGGATGTTATAAATATAAGATTTATATAAGTATTGTAATTATTACTCTACTTGGAAATATATATCGTAATTACCCGGGTTTGATTGGATATTATTTAAAACTAAATAGATAGATCAGTAGGTAGGATATCGTAAGGAAAACTGCAAGTCTGAGAAATAAAAAAATGTTTTAGACATGTGAAGTTCGCACACATGCCTAGTTCCTTGCCCTATATACCTTTCAGAAATGAGAAGAGGCCAGTTTCCATGATAGTTGTTTTTTTTTTTTTTGGTGAATATTGATTGCTTTTTACAAGTAAGACTTAACTTATCCCTTTTTTAAACTTTTCTTTTTTAATCTCGTCTATGAGACTTTTCCATTTTTTGATTTAATACTGTGTTCACTTGCATCACTAAGTAAATCGAGGTTGACTATAAATAAATTAATCTGAAAATATGTGTAAAACTTTGGTATCTAAGCTATTGTTAACAATTAAATACATTAGTCTAGCCATGCAGGCCGTGAATTCGATTCCCACCCGCAACAATTTTCTATTGTCTTCAAATGAATGTTTTAGTCATTTAGACCATGCGAGTGTAATCTTAAATAAAAAGAACATCCCATCCTGTCTTCGTAGAAACTTCTTCCGTATCTCGTTATAACATTACTGTATAAAATAGTGGAGGAAGGCGATGGTTACCACGTAAGTTATACATGTAAACAGATGCTGTCTGCGGGGGCCAGATTGCTTGGGCTTACAACTCATTTATCAGCTTTAAATTTATATGTTTTTTGTTAAATAAATAAAGAATATTTATTTTCCCAAGCCTCTTTTTATTCTTACTTAGCCTTTAAAAATTACATTACAGAGGATACCTACGGAGTTTCTTTCACCGTTTCTGCTCCGTACAGAGGAACTTTATTTTGAAAAAGTAGCAGATAAAGAAATTAGTTTAATAAAAAAATTAATTTGTTGCATCAAAAATAAATATTTTTCATTTTATTTCATTTTATTGAGAATACCGACGTTGATGTGTCATTAGCGCACTGGCTTAGCAGTGAGTTGCGGAGCTGAGGGTTGCGGGTTCGAATTTCGTACGGTACAAGTAACTGTATGGTATACAAAATTGCTCCGGGCCTGGATGTTGGTCCTTATGCAAATAATTATTTTATTTATTCTTGTACGTGGTAGAGCCACGCTGAAGTTATATTAGTAGTATAGTTGTAGCACGAATCTGTCGGTTCGGCCGGGGAAGTACCACGCTCTCACAGAATACCAGCGTATGTGGAATATAGTAGCTTAATGCTGCTGTGTTTTGTATGGTGAGTATAGAGGACTGGAGACCCTTTTACTGGAAACGAGGCACTCCGTCTTAGTCCTTACGGGGGACAACGCATCTGCATTTTGATTTGCAATCGAGGATAGCTGTCGATGTCTATGGGCCGCAGCAACCACTTACCATCAGGTGGACTGTGTGCTCGTTTGTCACCCTATCCTATAAAAAAAATTAGTACGTGAATTGCCTCCACGATACAGATGTTAAAGGCCTAGTACGGAAAAAAGAGTTATCTACACAGTTTAAATAGTAGAAGTAAATAAATTAGTATAATAAAAATAGTATAAGTGAATACCTCAAAAGCTTTTAACACCAGTCATCCCAGCAGGCGACAAAATGCACCCATTAATCGAAACAACTTAGAGATCTTTAAAGGTTACAAAGTACTCGTATATTTATTAAAATAAATCAAAGACAACATTATGTCTCAACAAGCTACATTTTGTATTTCTGTACCATAGGTAATTAAGTCTAAAACTAATACTCTGAATGCGACGAGGTCGATGCGAGCATTTTCCACGAAACGATTTGCAATTTTTATAAGCAGCTTTATCAATAAGAAAGTAAATTAAACGAAAGTAAAGCCGAAAACATATCCCAATAAGGTATATCAAAAGCATAATATTAAATACATCTGGAATACATTATTTCAAATAATTTTTGTATTGCTGAAACCGAATTCAAATGTTACATGAAATATTAGACAGCGGACTTATCTGGCAACAGCAATACGTGTCATTTTATGAAGAGCTTCTTTTTGTTCATAATTTAAGCTTTTCTTTTTTTTATATATTTTTGATAAATATCGCGATTTTTTTGTTCTTCATATATGCGATGTTTAACACTCACAAAGTTACGGTAAAATTACAGCCTTATCTGTAGGATATCACTTACTTTAAGTATTAATTGTATCTATATCTGTTTTTTTATTTGTCATTTAATTAAAAGAAGGAGAGAGCTGATTTAAGGGTTTTTTTATTCACGCCCATGTTTATGAGTAAGGTAATAAAACATTAGCACAAACTTACATTAAAACCTAATACTTTGACAGTAAACAGTTAACAGTTAAAAAAATAAAAAAGTCTTGCTACAAAAAGGAGTTTCTGTCTCAGTTTTAAATGTAGAATCTGTGTCACGAAAGAAGTACCGCGAAAGTATCTATACTAACTAAAATTTCAAGTATGCTGTTTGATAGTATATCATGTTAAAGTTGAGTCGACGTAGAAATTAGTCTTCTATCTGTCAAATTTGAACCTAAGTTAAATAAACCACTTTTTGTAATAAGATTGATTAGCAATCTTGAGATATGTTGATTTAAAATAGTGTTTGGAAGCATTTGAACATTTAATTGGCACTATACAATATGGATCGCAAAATAATAATGTTAGGTTATACGTTAGAAATTGCGTGGCTACATTGTATTATTTGTATAATAATGCAAAAAAATTATCATAATTTCAATAATATTTGAGATAAACGTCTAAAAGACAGCCATGTTGTTGTGGCGGAAGAGAATCCACTAAGTAGTAAAAGACAACAGAGAGAGACTGTAACAGAAGTTGGACAGTAGCTTGGTCCTAATAATAACTCAATAATAACTAACATGCGATTGATAATCCACTTATCAAGTGCATAACTCTGTTAAATATCCCGTTTAACACGAAGAGGCAATGTATGGGAGAGGCCTCTGTTTTGAACGAATAAAGATATTAGAAAATTGAAATGACGAAAAACACACACGAAAGTAATTCCACAAGCGTTATATACTAGATGTTTCGTAATGGTGACGTTAATAACTTAGAAGCACAAGTCACAATTAATTCTAAGAAGTAAATTTTGCCAAATTTCTGCTTTTTAGTACTATGTAATCAAATATATTTGAAAGTTATTTACTTCGGGAAGATTATATTACGAAATATAGGTAAAAACCATTTTGATTTCGACCTTTATGATACGCAAATCTGTAAAAAGGAACAGTAAAACAACAGTACTTTACGTGTCATGGTAATTCGGTAAATTAATTAAATGACATTTATTATCACGAAACGTGAAACGTATAGTAAAATAATTCAATGTAAAGTTTGTTCATCACTTTGTAAATGAAGTTATTTGTAAAATAAATATATTATAACGATGCCGTTTTACCTAATTTAAATTAAGACAACATATGAAGCCTTACTTGTTTTTTCTTTTCACACAAAATACACGAATCCACAGCCAAAGACACACACACACACACACACCTTACAACCTAGGTGGAACTGGCTATGTTTAGTGGAACAAAAAAAGTATACGCCAACTGTATCACCTTCCTAACATGTATTAAAGGCAACTATCGGGATTATTAGGATATTGAATTTGTAATTGTGTAGGCTACGGGCTTATCAGTTCTTTCAGAATTTTCTACCTAAGCTTATAATTTTAGCTAATCATAGCCCTAGTAGCTCGATGCTATTTGGACTCTATTTAACTCTTTGCAGGAATACAGGCGTGACGTATTGTGTGCTTGTTAAGGACACTTCAGAATCATATTAATAGAATTAGACGTTACTTTGCGAAAAAAATAACTAGCTAAGATACGCGTAACAAAATAAAAATTACTGGTCTCACCTAGTTTGAAGGGCACCCCCCGCCATCCAATTGCACTATGCCTGTTACCACTTATCTCACCACCACTACTCCCAATAACACTACACTAGGAAAGACACACCGCTGTCGATAATACACGAAGCATCCTCAGGTGAAGTAGACTTTGTGGTGGCTATTCACTAAGTGCGTAGCAGAAGCGTACAAGCATTAAATAATATCAGTCTTTACTTACTTCCGTAGTTCTGCAATTGAATACTTCTTACTACATGTAAAGTACTCTGTGACCGCACGAGGAAGCACAAAATGAATCTGCGGACTTGGAAAGAGCTATGCTAAGGATTTATCTGCGTAATAAATCCATAATAACCCGTAAGAAATGTGATAAATAACGTAGCAAATATACCATTATAGATGTATTTAAAGCGTACGGGGGCAGTAGCTTTGAAATCCGCACGAAATAAGTATTTACATGTTCGTCCTTGTGCAATTTATGTCTGTGAACTGCTTTCAAAATAAAGTAAAAATATTAGTGTAAGAATTACATTTTTTTAATAAGTTCAATCGTTACACAATAATGTGTAAAAACAAACTACATAAAAAGGTTTACTGATATATATATATATATATAATCATTGATAGATTCTGTTATAGTCATAGATAGAGCCCCGGTAGCTCAGATGTTTAGCACTTGCAGTAAATTTCACAGTACGTGAGAAATCGGGGTGCGATCCCCGCCGGCACCAATAAAATTTATAAGTACAATTTTAAGTCCTGATTTACCACGTGATTGGCGGTGATAGTAAACATAGTGAGGACACCTGCATGTCTGAGATATAAGAAAAACATATTTCGAATGCATGTGAAGTTCGCCAAAACGAATTGGGGCAGTGCGGCGGACATTTCCTTGCCCTAAAGCTCTCTCAGAAGTGAGAGAGCTTTAGGGCAAGCAGTGGAACATATGTAGGCTGTAACTCTCACTTTTCTTAACTAAAGATGAAAGAAGGAAAGGGGGAGATCCGTCAATGATCTACATAAAAATGAAATTATTACAATAATTAATAAATACAATTTATATACGTTCCACTGCTGGGCACAGGCCTCCTCCATTTCTGAGAGGGTTTTAGGGTAAGGAAATAATTTTGGCGCTGCCTTTACTACAGAACAAGTTAAAATTTCCAGGAGTTAGTTTTAGTGTATAGTCTCTGTGTCCGCAATCCGTCTCAACCGATAATTGCAATTTTTATTGGCCACCGGGCCGTTCCTCGAAATCACATTTTTTACATTTTGATTTGTAATCGAGGATAGATGTAGATTTCTATGGGCTACAGCAAGCACTTACTGGTGGACTGTGTGCTAGTTTGTCATAGTATCCTATAAAGCAAAAATGAGAGAACTCGTCATGAGGAGCCTTTTTAAATACTTTATTTTATAATATCAGCTTCATAGTGCTGTGTTCGTATCCGATCCTTTGTAAGTATCGCATGTTGAGTATAGAGAACCGGAGCCCCAATTACTGAAAATAAGACATTTCATTTTAGCTCTTAAGGGTGACAACCTATCTGCATTTCGATTTTTAATTAAAGATAAATGTAGGTGCCTATGAGCCACAGCATCCACTGTCCATCAGGTTTACTGAGTGCTCTTTTATCACCCTTTATCTTAAAAAAATAACCACTCTCTCACAGAATACCAACTTAGCAGTTTAATTCTGTGTTTTTATGGTGAGTGTAGGGAGCCGCAGACCCTTTTAAGTGGTAACGAAACATTTTATTTTAGTCTTTAAGGGTAACAACACATCTTCATTTTGATTCCTAATTGAAGATAGATGTTCCACAAAATTCCCTCACCATAGGTGGACTGTGATATTCTTAGTCATCATTTTTATGTAATAATAGCATTGCTAAAACCGGTTATATCTTAAAGCTTTATCCGCACATTCTTTACAGTTATTATTCACCATTCCTCTTAGGGCAGTAATATGGAAGAGCGTTCATTGTCATAGATGTGATAAATTTAATGCATCCTATCAACTATAGCAAAGAAAGTTTAATCTTCGTAGCAATAAATTGTCCCAGACTATATTTAATATATTGATAAAAAAGAAAACACATTTATTAAATACATTAAAAGACAAAAATTAAGAAAATAAACACGAAAGCGTTGACTCGACCTCAAAGGTCCGCACTTACACGGAATACAATATTCAAAAGGATAAACCCTTTTTTTCTATGTTCTTATAACTACGGTTATTTATTAATTTATTTTGGAGAACACCAAAGGACTTTTTCCGATAACAAAGTCTATAAGCTCATGATCGTGTTTTTTATATAGAATAAGGGTGATAAACCAGCATATAGTCCACCTGATGGTAAGTGGATTATGTGGCCCATAAACATCTTAATTTATGCTCGATTAAGAATCAAAATGCATATGCGTTGTCACGCCTGAGGACTACGATGAAATGCCTCGTTTCCAGTAAAAAAAGAGTCTACGGATTTCTATTATTTGCGTCATCGGCGGCTGAGTTGCAAATGATGGTTACATTAATGAACTGGGAATTAAAAGAAAGGGGAATGAAAGTGAACGCAAGTAAGACGAAAGTGGTGGTTTTTGAAAGAGAAGAAAGCAAAACGGTATGTGAAATAAGAATAGAAGAAGAGTTAATTGAGCAAGTGGATGAGTTTGTGTATTTGGGATGTATATTAAGCAGAGACGGTAGATATGATAGGTATATAGAACGACGAGTAAATGCAGGGAATAGAGTGAATGGTGCACTACACTCTATTATGAAGAACCAGAATGTGTCAAAAAAGGCACGTATGGTAATTCATAATGCTGTGTTAGTCCCTACTTTAATGTATGGTAGTGAAAGCTGGGTGTGGCAGAAGAAGCACGAAAGTAGTATAAATGCTGTAGAAATGCGGTCTTTAAGGAATATGCTAGGGTTGAATCTGAATGACAGGGTGAGAAATTGCGTGATAAGAGATAAATGTGGTATGCAAGATGATGTTGTGACCAGGATTAAGAAAGGAATGCTTCGGTGGTTTGGTCATGTAGAAAGAATGAATGAGGAAAGAGTGACAAAGCAAATTTATATGGCAGATGTGAACGGCCGAGTCGGGAAGGGACGCCCTAGGAAAAAGTTTATCGACCAAATTGGCGATATTTTGAAAATGGGCCACGTTAGAAGTACCCTTAACCGACGAGCATGTATGCGTAGATATATGGATGTAAAGGAGGCGAAAGAGGTATCTCAGGATCGTGCCAAATGGAAGTCCGTAGTCTCTACCCCTACCCCTACTCTACCCCTCTGGGTGACAGGCGTGAGTATTTTACGTATTATGTACGGATTTCTACACTCACCATACCTAACACAGTAGTATTAAGCTGCTATTTTACGCTGGTATTCTGTGAGAGCGAGGTCTTTCAACGGTCGAGCCCACCCATAACATAGCTGCAGCGTGGTTCTTCCACGTATATTTTGTCAATCTCCTGATATACCTTGGCTCTTGATGTATTTCGTACTAAACCCAAATCATATAGGGACATGGTAGCTAAAGAAAGCAATGGATACTTCTTCTGTAAGCTGAATACTTGTAAATATTTGGTCTATGTGAGTAAATCCGTGAGTTGTTACTGTTGAACGGAGTTCGCTCCTTATATGGATGAAAAATTAAACAAAATTTAATTTTATTTGATCTCACCTTACAAACAACAGTGTTTATATATGTTTTCAGGATTTATTTTTAATACTATATAAAGTACATAATATACGGAAACTTCAGTAACTTGACTAGTTTAGTTTTGAGATAGAACCTGTAGCAAAAACGGTCACAAAAATGACAACATTGATAACCGCCATTCCTTAACTTTTCAAGATAAATAGAATAAAAATATGTATTTGGACTCAAGTCAATGAGTATACTCATAATGTAAGAATATAATATCGGCTCAATTTCCATGCATGAAATGTCCTAATTCCAGGTTTGTAAATTATTACGTTAGGTAGACAAATTATATATTAGGTAGAAAAGTTGCGCTGGCATATAATGGGATTATCCGAGGTCCTAAGAGAGTAATCCTTGAATCGGGCAACTTATTCAATCACCGGGAGGGTGACCATCTATCCCAATGAGGTGTCGGATTTATTAGCCACAAATCTCTCGTCAACAACGTTGTAAAGATTGGGAGTGTGTCAATAAGGGTTGCGTATCTGATATTCAGAATCACCAAACGGTATTCGCTAAAGGTCATACAGGTTTACAAACCAACCTCAGCTTATCCCGATGTAGAGTATAGAAAATGTATGAGGATATCTCTAGAGCCATGCATTCCTGCAAAACCACTATACAGTGTTGATTGGAGACTTCAACGCAAAACTAGGCACAAGAGAAAGCGATGAGCTGAAGGTAGGAAAATTTGGAATAGGGCATCGGAACCCAAGAGGCCAGCAGCTGGCTGACTTCATGGAGAAAGAGGTACTCTTTATGATAAACTATTTTTCCAGAAGCAGCCTTACAGGAAGTGGACTTTGTCGAGCCCGGACGGTTTGACAAAAAAAAATTGACGTCATTATGGCGACCGGACGCCAACTGTTCAGTGATGTCTTAGTGATCGCGACGGTAAAAACTGGCAGCGATCACCGAATGGTTAAAGGCATACTAAACCTAAAAGTTAAGTCGTAGAGGTCTTTTCTGATAAAGTTAGCGCTCCATCCCCCTCGAACGCTAATCCAGAATCCTGAAAGTGTCAGCTCGCATTACAAAACCATTTTCAGTGCCTAGAAGACTGCAATACAGTGGGCGATATGAATGACAAGCTCGTGGAAACTGTCCATGCAGTCGGAGCTAAGTTCTGGAAGACCCCGCAGAAGAACACGAAAACTCTCCGATCATACTCCTTATCTAATAGCTGTTAGACGGGAAATGAAGCCGCAGTCTTGAGCACAGCAATTTGACAGTAAACACAACAGACATATCTCCAAAAACATGCGGCGATACTACGAAGCTTCATTAGCGCTCGTCTTGAAAAAGCGATTGAATGGAACCAGGGCTCCAAAGTCCTTGCCAGAGATCTGTCTGCCAGAAAGAGCCAACTGTTGAAGCTATTCCAATGATATTCGACGTCACTCAGCGAGCTAAAGGTGCTTTCTTGAGTATTCGCTGCGTATTTAACTAAGTAATGTGGATATCCGCAGTAGAACCTGAGAGACCAACATAGCCCAAAGGGTTAGTAGGCTGAAGTGGTAATGTGTCGGCTATATAGCTCGAAGAACAGACAACCCATGGGGAAAAAAGGTTCTGTAGTGGTAGCCACGTACCAGTAGGCAGAGTGTAAGGTGACCACTAGATGGAGTGACGACCTGGTAAGACATGTAGTTGGTCGATGGATACAGGTGCCACAGGACCATGCTTTATTGAATTCCTTGGGGGAGGCCTATGTTCAGCAGTGAACTTGTGAGAGGTTGTTATGTTGATGATGGTGAAATTATTACGTCTACAAACTAGAGATCCGTGACAAAAGGACGGGCAGAAAGATAGAAAGGCAGCGAATTGACATTAAAATACTTTACCCTTTGGGTACGGAATCCAGGGAAAAGTAAAATAAAAGCACATTTATATATTTTAAATTTAAAATGAATGTCGTGAGATTAAATATAAATTATCACAATATTTATGAATAAGAGAATGCAATTTTTCCTCTTGTAAAGTGCACGGTGCAAAATATTACGAACGAAATGCAAGTGATATTTTCATAATGGTAAGTGTAAGCTCTACGGAAAGAGCATTAACACTAGAAATGTAAAGGTATAAAATGTGTTTAAAATAAAGTAGCGTGAGTTATTTAAATAAAAATTTATAGAATTTCCTCAAAGTTTGCTTAGATATTGATTTATGTTAGTGCTTTGTATAAATTTATCATAACTGAACACTCAGCCTTATTTTACCAGAACTTTCATATATCTTTGTCAGAATATTGACTCTGGAAAGAATATACGCGGTTTGTCACCCCTGAGGACTAATATGGAATGCTTCATTTACGGTAATAAGGGTTCTTTTTATCGAATGGAGTTAAAAACTTCCACACAGTCCACCTGATAGTAAGTGGATGCTGCGGAACATTGGTATCTACATTTGTCTTCGACTAAAAATCAAAATGCAGGTGCGTTGTCACCCCTGAAGACTACGATAGAATTCCACATTTCCAATAAAATATGTCCATGGTTTTCTACACTCACCATACGAAAGAAAGGCATACATATAAAAATGTTACGGATTACAACGCGTTAATTTTAAGCGAGTTTTTTTTTTCAATATTGTCGGATTGACTTCCAAGCTCTCCGCACATTATTATTTGAATATTTTCCTTACTGTGGAAGTGTTAATGGTTTAATAATTGCAATGAACCGCAATGGTATTAGCTTGGGACAGGACTAGTGCTGTAAGCACGCGAGCGTACCCACTTGCGATGTATTCATTAAAATTTCCGGATTGCTCCTTGGGGAAAATTTTATCCTTCGAACGTGAATAATTTACGGAAACGTTCAGGCGTGTGTATGTATGTAAGTGTGTGTTTAAGTGGAAAATTGTCTAGCTATGATAAAGTGAATTTGTTTTTTCTTCATATCCTACAATAGACCAAAAAAGTGCATTGTGCAAGTGGATTGACAATCGCAGTTTCAGATGTCTAGCACCTTTGACGCTGTAGCTCGTGACTGGTATTTTAAATAGGATAGTTTTTTTCTACTTTCTCGTAGTCGACTTTTAGAACACCCACAGGACGACATGGTATAATGGATTCATTTAAGCCACCATCACAAGGAAATTATCTTTTATTAACTGTCAATTTATTTAATACCTGTTATAAATGTGTTCCTGAATTTGAACTTTGTTTCTGACTTTGAACTTAAAAGATATCAGTATCAGCTTTTTGTTACCAATAAATAAATCTATCTGACTGTAATTGACTAGAAAGCCTTAGCTCAGCATCAGTTATCAGTCTACTTGATGGTGAGTGCTAACTTAATGCAAAGAAGGCTACATAAGTGTTGTCACTTTCGAGGACTGTAATGTCTCACACCATTTTTTTATATTCAACCTCCATAACCTTAGACTGCCATACAGCTGTGCAGGCTGCTCTTTGCTGCTCTTTGAGGGCAGAAATTGTTAAGAATGCATAAAGGCAGGCGGCCTCCTTGACAGAAAAAGAGTTTAACCACCTAGAAAATACTTTTATATTGTAATCGTTTTTAATGTATATACATTGTGTATATACAATATGTATATAAAAATTTCAAATAACTATTTAGATAAAAATAAGTTTGTGGAAACTGAGTTATAAAATTGCAATACACACACACACATATATATATATATAATACAACCAATCAAATAAAAGATGGTCTGTGATATTCACAAGGCCTCAAACATAAGTATATATGTTATAGTAAGTTCATATCTTATGTAATACAGCAAATAGCCTAGAATTGAAGTGCGACTGTCACTAATCTAAAAAACTTTTGATAAATCCAAATGAGCTTTTAATTTTTTGGCTCTTGACCAACAAACCTCGAATGGCTTGAACTGAAATTACTAGAATTTCTCGCACCTCCAGAACATAAACATGGTTAAAATAAAATCACCTACTTCGTTTTATTGTCTAAGTACCAATATTAGATATTAACTGTAATCCACTTTGTCATTGTTTATGTTTATTAGCTTCCGCCCGCGACTTCATTCGCCTGGTATATAGACCACTTACTTACTTACTTACTTATCTTCACGCACAATCCCTAACGGGGTAGCCAGAGAGAACAGATCGCCAAGTGTCACGATCCTTACATACCTCTTTCGCTTCCTTCAGGTTCATTAACTTCTTCATACATGCACGTCTAGGTATCCGAGTACTCTTGACCCTCCCCTCTTCGAGCAATTTGCTCACATGGTCATCGAAAGTTAGTCTCGGTCTACCTCGACACCTTTTAATATTTACTTTCGCTCTATATATTTTCTTCACCATTCGGTCTTCACTCATTCATTCAACGTGCCCAAACCATTGGAGTACGCCCCTATCAATTTTTGTGATAAGGTCATCTTTCAATCCTGCCATATTGCGAATCTCTTCGTTTCGCTTTCGGTCGGCTAAGGTAACGCCACACATTTTACGAAGAGATCGCATCTCTACTGCATTCAACTTGCTTTTATGCTTCTTCTGGTATACCCAGGTTTCGCTGCCATATAACAAAGTGGTACCAACACTGCATTATGTATTGCAAGGCGTGCACTCTTCACCACGCCTTGCCTTTTTTACTAATGCATTCAGGGCACCATTGACTTTGTTTCCGGCAGCGACACGCCTATCCACATCTAAATCACATCTTCCATCCCGGCTGAAAGCACTCCCCAAGTATACAATTTCATTTACCTGTTCTAGACATTCCTGATTTACCCATATTTCACATTTCGTTCTCTCTTCATCCTTTTCAAATACCAGAACCTTAGTTTTATTAGCATTCAAACGGAGACCTTTAATTTCACATTCCTCTTTCATACACGTGACTAATGCCTGCAGTTCTGCTTCTGATGGTGCAATAAGCACTGCATCATCAGCATACAGCAGACAATTAACTTTTATGTCACCCAATTTCACACCCAAACAGCTATTTTTCAGCTTCTGTAAACAGCTATCGAGATACAGTATGAACAGCCAGGAAGACATGACACAACCCTGTTTTACGCCCGCTTGGATACTAAACATGGGTGACAGGTCATGCCCTACCCGCACACAGACCAACATTGAAAATTACCCCACGGGATCCTTTTATCGGGATGAAACGGAAGCACATAATTTCATCCAAATCCATACAGTAGCTTTTACTTGAAATCGTAACAAACAAATAAACTTATTATATAATATAAATAATATTACTAGCAACCCGCCCCGGCTTCACACGCGTTTAATGTACATGTGGTGTCATTTGTTTCAAAAAATACTGTTCGATCAATTTAGTTTGTCGCTTGATTATTTATTACTAGTGATAATTTATAACTAAATTCGCTAAGTAGTAAAATATCTTATCGTGTGTTATCATGAAACATAGATCCAAATTTGTTCACGGCCTACAGGTTTGTATAATTTAGCTGTTAATGTCGAAGTTTTATCATTACTTGCAGTTATTACATTATGTCTATATACAATGTTTACTGCTGGCTTTTCATTAAACAATACGTACAGATTTTGTCTGAAAGTGACTCCCAAAAGGGCTACACATAGCTGATCATGAAACATTCATGTGCTGAAACGAAGGAGGCCACGGCGCAAACGTGTCGGCCGTGATTTTTTGGTTGCACGTAATTTTGAAACTGTGATATCTTCTAAAGTATTCATATAGATGATATAATTCAAGGGATAATTTTAATTAATATGAAATGTTTATGAAATGTTAACTCACATATTTATTAAGATGAATATTAATACTGAATTTGAGAAAACATCTTCGCAAACAAGCAAATATTTCTAATTAATATTTCAAAGATAAAAAATTTAAGTTACTGTGAGTCAAACTTAGGAGATAGACTAACTTAATTAGAATGTATTGTACATACTAACCTTCCATAAAACATGTCTAAATGACAGTGAAATTGGTTGTGTAGTTTAAAAACTACGTATTAGTTTAATTTAATACTCTAATAATAAAAATAACAGTTCTCAACAGTCAATCGCCCCGTAAAATAAAGTGTCGTACAAACTTTAGCACCTTATTTCACACTCTGAGGGTTTGAATTTTTCAAAATCTTATCTTAGTTAATTACCTACGTAATAAAATGAAACTATGTTGTAATATTTTCATGCTTCTACGTTCTGCGGTTTGAGCTTTACGCTGGTATTCTGTGAGAGCGTGGTCCTTCCCCAGTCGAGCCGACCCATTCGTGCTACAAATATAATATAGCTTCAGCATGGCTCTACTACGTAATATGCAGAGTACCTGTATAAGTTTCAAGTTAATCGCCCCGTAAAATTAAAAGGTATCTGCCGCCTTACACATACTATATAGTAACTTTGCTTTATCATGCCCTGCAGTGGGCTGTAAGAAGCTGTTGAATAATTAGTTTTGCACCTTTAAAGTAGGTTTTGAATTTAGTTCAAATAAGGCCCCAATTTTATTTTTGCCCCGGGGCCCTTGGTTGCATAGCTACGCCACTGATACATAGTAATCTATGGTAGAGAGCACCCGTGTACAACTTTATCACGTCCGCTGTCGTCGTCGTATAAACGTAACCATATATTAAAAAAATATTGATAACCGTGGTATGCCATTGAGAGGTAGTGAAAAATTAGGTATTCAAACCGGTTTGAATGCCTTCCTTAGTCCTAGTATCTACTCAGTAGCATGTAGTAAACACGTAAATATAGGTACTAAGTATGTTAATAAAACAAATTGATAAGTAAAATTTTTAGGTATGAGTAAAGTGACCATTTATTTTTTTCCTCAGAGCGGGACAACTTTAAAATTGTTATAGTTTTAACACTTTTGACAGTTTTCTTGGTCTAACGGTTGTAAATGCAATCGCTGATCATGTGGTCCCGGGTTCGAAACAGAAGTCGAATTGAAGTTGGCGGGGTTTTACCACCGTGCCTCAGGAAGCACGTAAAGTCCTGCTTCTGACCATTCTGCCGCCGTCTTAGATTACTGTTCTATCGGATTATACTCGTAAGTGTAAGGGAGTAGGGTAGACCTGCGCTTACGCATACACTTGGGCAATATAATCCTGTCCTTCGCAGATGGCAGATTCTTCGTTGAGAATGGCTGCCGTTACCAAAATTCAATCTGGAACCCTTTATTACAGTTTTAAAAATAAAACACACAGTTGTATGAATCTTTTAATAATCAGAAGTGAGAACGAGAATTTAGAATCATATAAAATATGGCTTAATTTTTTCTGAACAGCAAATAAATACTAATTAGAAATAACTTATGTTATTTGATAATTTATTGTTGATTAATTAAAAATTGTCACTTCGTAACTTGTTCAAAAGTGTAGGTAGGATAATCACGTAACTAGTCAGTCATGCTGGCAAACCTGGTACACGTGGTGTCATAATGATGGCACGGGTGATAGAGTTTACATGATTCTACGCCTTTATTTGTCAAGCAGTACATTTTTACGTATTTTGGGGACAGTGGGACTTATACCTTTAAACGGGGATCGTCCCGCCTAAAGTGGGACGTATGGTCACGTTAGATATGAAGTAACTCGTATTGTACAGATATACTATGACAAAGTGACGTCTCCGTGTCGCACTGGCTTGGCAATCAGTGGCTGCGCTGGGGATCGCGGGTTCGAATCCCGCACGGATGAAGTATTTGTATGGCCTACAAATAATTGTTTCGGATCTGCATGTTAGTCCTCATGCAATTTATGTTTGTAAACTGCCTCCACGATACACAAAAAAAAAAACAGTACTTCATCATGATTTTATTTGGAAATCATATATCGATATTTTCTTAAATACTGATATATAAATATATATTATGTAGTGAAGTTATCTTATTTTAATTTTCTTTTACTTATTATTTATATTACACATCTGTTTTGTTTCTCTCTGCTGCCTCTTACGGGAACATAAATGACGTAGTGGATATTCTTACACCGCCACTTCACGATTTGATGGACATCCACTTATATGTATTCGCTATAAGGAATCAAAACACAGATACAAACGAATACACTCGGGCATGTCTTTTCGATTTAAAACTATCTCTCATATCTTAATATATTTCTTTGAATATTTATTGTATTACGGAAAATAACAGCGATTCTAAATATTTAAATTATGAAAATATCTTGGACTATAAACGATGTCATTTGTATAAGCCCTTTCATGTGCTTTGTGCGTGACATTTAGCTACCGACAACCACAAATATAAGCTTTCACTGAATTATGCAAGCAATCTGTTATGGTTTTAGTACGTCGCTTCATTTTTTTAATCAAGAGCTTATTGTGAAAGTTTCAGTATTTTATGACAGACGGAACATTGAAATAACTTGCTCGAATTTCTGCAATAATTATATATTTGGCTTATTGTTCAATTACATAGAATAATAATACACTATATTAATTACAATATTTAATACAGTTGATACAGTTCAACTTTACGCGGTAAAGTGCCAAAAATGCTGGCTGCGTGTCCCAGCTGAACGGCTATATTTTGTCTTTAGGCATGAAAAGAACCCGTCCTCTTTTCACCAGCGAAAACGACCAGTTGCAAATATATTTTCTTTAGAAACTTAACCACTGAGTCTGATTCTAAAATAAAATAATATTGTACGGTGTCACAACCTACAGTGCCCTCATGGAAAAACTCCTCATCTACAAAATGATGCAGGCAGACATGAAAAAAGAAGCGCGGGTCGAGTCAGCTGTAAAGAAAAAATCATCTGTATCTGTATTCACTCGGCGGTGCTACAATTGCGGAGATAAACACTTGACAACCAGTGCACAAAGGGAAGTGTTTCCGGTGCAATCGATTTGACGACCCTTCGATCATTGTTGATCGAAGTGACGACCATATGGCTTCAAGATGCCCTCTGATTGGTCGAGGTGAAGGAGGCGGCAGTGCCTCTAGTGGCGCAAATGTGAAGTTCGAGACACGCAACAATGAGATGTCGGTAATGCAGGCTGCGGCGGGTTCATCGCGTTTCCGTGCATTTCCGGGACGAGGGACATCGGTGCCGGAGCAGTCGGTAAAACAGCGTTCGTCTATGTTCGGAGTGACATCGACGCCGAAAGATTGGCATGAGCCAATGATATACGAGTGCATCTGCGGCCATGATAGTGAAGACGTCATCAAAACGTCAGAGTCACCGAGCAGCTCTGAAGTGATGCAAATAGTAAACAAAACCCGTGAAAATTGTGAATGTGGCGGAGAATTATAGCTCAAAAGCGCTAATTGATTCAGGAAGTGACGTGAACCTGATCTCGGCAGATTTATGTGCTAAATTATTCAACGTCGAGTTGAATGTAGGCGGTTTAACATTGACGGGATTGGGCAGTGCGCAGATACGATCTTTAGACAAAATTACGACGCTAATTTCGATCGATGGACAATCTTACGAAGGAGTTACGTTTCACATTATATCTAGAGACTGTGTGCCTTATGATATTATTATAGGTCACGAGTTTTTGAAAGATGTAACGTTGTTGATGAGTGAGGGAAGTATGACTATATTTAAGAATGAGAATGAGTGGTTAGCGAGTGTGAATTGCTTTACAGGTGAAAAAGAAAATCTTGTGGAGCATGTCAAGAATCCACTTATTAAACAGGATGTTTACAGTTGTGTGGATAACTACAATCCAGTTCAGGTTAAAGAGCCCCCCTGGAACTTAAGATTGTGCTGAAGGATGACATACCAATAGCACAGCGGCCTTGGAACACGGTATTGTGTAGAAACAAATCACAAAATGCTTGAATGATGGAATAATCAAGGTAAGTTTTTCGGAATATGCTAGTCCACTAGTTTTGGTGAGGAAGAAGGATGGCACTACCCGTGTATGTGTAGATTATAGACAGCTCAATAAGAAATTTTGAAAGACGAATATCCATTGCCGATTATTGATGACCTTATTGACAGATTATCAGAAGCAAAGGTTTTCAGTGTGCTCGACTTAAATAATGGATTCTGCCATTTAAAAATAAGTAAGGAATCAATCCATTACACATCTTACGTTACCCATCATGGGCAGTTTGAGTTTCTGCGAGCACCATTTGGGCTTTCGATCAGTCCAAAATGTTTTATGAGGTTTGTTAACGTGATCTTTCGGTAACTGCTAGCGTAAAAGATAATGATGATATTTATAGACGATATTATAATTCCAGCAGTAGATGAAGAACAAGCATTGCAGCGCTTGAAGCAGGTTTTGGAAATAGCTGCACAGTAGAATATTTGGGACATGTAATCACGAATGGTGAGGTACGGCCAACTCCAGAAAAGACCGAACCGAAGCAGTCACGATATTTCCAGAACCCAAAACAAGTAAGCAACTTCAAAATTTCTTGGGGTTAACCTCCTATTTTAGGAAATACATTGAGCACTATGCTATTATTGCAAAACCTTTACATGACCTGCTGAAGAAAGATGTTGATTTTATTTTTGATAAAGATCAAAGAGTGGCTTTTATTAGGTTAAAAGAGAAGTTGTCTAAAGGGCCGGTTTTAAAGATGTTTGATCCGAAACTTGAAACGGAATTGCATACTGATGCCTCAAGTACACTGATTTCGGCTATTCTCATGCAACATCATCCTACTACTGGTTTACATCCAGTGTACTATATGAGCCGCAAAACTAATGAAGCTCAAAGTAGGTATTCCAGTTATGATCTTGAGGCCATGGCCATCATCGAAGTTGTTAAAAAGTTCCGTCCTTATCTCTACGGAAAACATTTCAAGTTAGTAACCGATTGCAAATCTTTTCATCAAACCTTAATGAAGAAAGATCTAACAGCAAAAGTGGCAAAATGGGTCCTGATGCTTGAAGAATATGACTTCGAAGTGGAACACCGAGCCGGAGAGAAAATGCGTCATGCAGATGCTCTCAGCCGACATCCATATGTAGCTACAGTAACATCCTTATGAGATCAGATTAAACAAGCGCAGGATCAGGACGATGGCATTAAAGCAATCAAAGAGATACTTAAAGAGAAGTTGTACAAGGATTACTCAGAAGAAGTAGGTGTACTCTTCAAGGGCCCAGAATTTGAAATTGTTGGTTATACCAAAACAATTAGAAAAAGAAATAATAATGAAAATCCATAGCAATGGACATTTTTCAAAGAGGAAAATGAAGGAAATAATAAATTGAGATTATTATATAAAGGATATAGACAAATTATCGACCAAATTGGCAATTTATTGAAAACGGGCCAAATTAGGAGTACCCTTAACCGACGAGCATGTATACGTAGGTGTATGGATGTGAAGGAGGCGAGAGAGGTGTGTCAGGATCATGCCAAATGGAAGTCTGTAGTCTCTGCCTACCCCTCTGGGTGACAGGCGTGAGTGTTTATGTATTATGTATATGTATATAGACAAGAAGTTAGAGGAATTTGTGATTACCTGCATACCATGTTTATTAGCTACGAGGAAAGAGGGTAAACAGGAAGGATTTCTCAACCCTATTGGAAAGGAATGCCTACCGTTAGATACCCTGCATGTTGACCATGTTGGACCACTGACTGAAACTCGCAATCAGTATAATTATATCCTTACAGTGATTGATGCCTTCACCAAGTTTGTGTGGTGTTTGCAACTCGGATTACATCGAGTGCAGAGACACTGAACAAACTAAGAATACATCAGCAGACATTTGGAGATCCGAGCAGGCTGATAACAGATAGAGGGACTGCATTTACAAGGCAGGAATTTGAAGAGTATTGCAACGAAGAGAATATCCAGCACATCACCATCACCACAGGTATACCTAAAAGAAATGGACAGGTGGAAAGAGTACACAGAATAATAATTCCTATGCTGACCAAGCTTTGCATTGAAAACCCTGGGGTGTGGTACAAACATGTTAGAAGAGTCAAAAGAGCATTGAATAGCACCTTTCAGAGGTTACCTTCTTTGGAGATGAGGTGTAAAGAAGACATCGAAATCTTGGAATTACTTCAAGAAGAAACAGCTAGACAGTATGCTAGTAACAGAGAAGAGTTACGCCAAAAAGCAAAAGAACAAATCCTAGCTGTCCAAGGGTAAAACATAAATATTACAACAGAAAAATGAAAGAGAGTTGTAAATATAAGGAAGGTGACCTAGTTGTCATCAAGCAAACACAATTTGGTCCCGGCTTAAAACTAAGGGCAAAGTTCCAAACCAAAGTTCACTCGAACAACCGTTTTGATGTTCAGAAGGCTGACACAGCGGCAGAAGGTCCTAACCGCACTTCCAGCTCAGCTGACAATATGAAGAAATGGCCAGCGAGAAATGTTATTCATTAAATGGTAAGTATGAAGTATGAATGAGAAGAATGATTTGAGATATTGTTTAAGTAGATATAAGTTTTATTGAGGAGCTCCAATTATATGTGAGTATACTATATTCTAAGGAAAGTTGTATTTGTGATTGAATGTGGAAATGTAAATTACTAATAGTTACTTATAACTAAGTATTGTATACTACTGCTTACTTGTTGTACCTATGTCGTATGTATTATGCAAATCAGTTTGATAAGGGCTAAATAAAACAAAATGTAATAGAAATTTATTAAGTTTATTCTAAGAAAACATTGTAAACTAATATTGGCAGAATTGTAATTCATATGTCTGCAGACAGATATGATAGCAGGAATGGCCGAATGTGGGAAATGGAATAGTATGAAAGAGACAGAGGAATGTGAGAGAAAGGGATGAGGAGAGGGGATGCAAGATGGCGAGGACAGAACGAGAAACGACGCGACTTGCGAGCGATGTGTTACTAAAAAAAAGACGTGTGGCACTCGGGGACTGCCGCGGTAAAGCTATTGCATAGCATTTTGTATCAACTTATGCAATTATAATTATTTATTTATTTTATTTATGCAGTATTTCTTTTTCTTTGATATTAATTCAAGTTACTTAGGTTAATCCAATCAAATTCAACCAGATTTAACCGAACCCGCGTTATAACGAACTCACTATTTGTGAAAAATACTGTATCACCAGACCGCGTCGCAAAAAACTCAGGTTCGCGCAGTACATACGTCAGGGCGGCCGTACGGCAATTATATTAACAAGACGCGCAACTACTCAGTTCCACGCTCCACGGCAAGATTTGTCACTTATTATTTATTGTCCAATTAATTGTCTTTTAAGTTCAAATGGCACGCTCTATTAACATAAGTCTAAGACAAAACAAGGAGACTTTCAATATATGAACAACCCGGCTTCGCGTTTGTGTTAGTAAAATAAGCTCTTATTAAGTTAGCTTAGAGTTTAAATTAGTGTAAGCTATACGCAATCCTTGTGGCTTAATGAATGTAGGTAGTATTTTATTGACTCCCATTGTCTCGGCCGACGCGATGGTTGGACCGTAAACGTAAACAGATGATGCTTTCTAACGATAATGAATATAATATTATAACAGTCAATGGTTCATTATTCTAATTTGTTGTAAGATTAAAAATATATAACACTTTAGGGGTGACCGACCGCGCGCACAAATGCAGCTAGCCTCCCCCTCCCGCACCTCACTAATCGTCGCTTCACACCGCTTGAGATAAGACGATCTACTATCAGGCGCTAACAAACCCCCGTCCCGGACACGCTTTGTGTTGTTGGTTTTTACAAAAACGACCAACTGGGCAAATGATATCTGGCCCTTTGCTTTGTGAAAAAGCATTACAGTTAAATAAAAAATTAGGTGACGGCGGCTCGTTTGTCGCAAGTAACGGATGGTTATATGGATTTATATCTCTTCATGGAATTTAATCAATGTTTATTAAAAAAATAATAATTTCTTAATAAACATTGATTTTCGTTGAAATTGTTGTTTTTAATAAACACATAACATTATGTATGTACATATGTACTACAAATGCACAAAACCCGCTTTTCTTCATACATTCGATCATCCGGATTTTCGATTATCCGAATCCCTAACGGCAACAATTAGTCCGGTTAATCGAGTATATATATACATATTGAGAATCTAAATTGAGAATTTAAACTATACGCGTGTGTGTGTTTGTGTGTATATAAAGAGGGCTACTTTTAATATCGCTCATTTTAATATCAAAAATTTAGGTTATCTTTATAGCAGTATTATATTTTCAATTCAAAATTAGTACTGCATTTATGATAATAATAAAATGTAGGTATGTATATAGAGTACTCACTCATTTTCTTTCACTATTTTTTCGTGACTTTCTTCATTAATAATAAATGCACTTTGTTCATTCATATTCAAAATTTCAAAACACTTTATACACAAACACCGTGTCGAAGACTGAGGAAAAGAAACGACGTTAGACCATCGTTAGACAATGCACGGCCTTCAAGCCACACTTCCGTGCCCGTCGGAGAGCGTGAGGTTTTTTTAGTTACGAAATTTCTGGATTTTCCCGCACTCAAGCTAAGCTATGCAATAGCTTAAAAGTAAAATACGTGACTTTTCTTTGAGCTAATCCCACATACATTTTGTCTGAACTCCATTGGAATGCATTACGGCAACATTTTTATCGTCACCAGAAGTTTTTCCGAATTGATACGACATGCGGACGTTCAAGAATAGAGCTCACTCTACTACTACGATAACTAAATAACAACATTGGCACCTATGGGGGTGCGTAATTTAATAAACGTGAATAAAGAATAAAATCCATAAAACTAGTTAAAGTTTTCTTGAATTTCCTACAGTCACCTCTTACGACACTTACATGACTGAATACGGTGATGGATAAGATTATGAATAAATGGTGTATAAATGATGAATAACTGGGCTACCAATCAAGAAGGTTATCTGGGTGAAAAGAGAGCCATACTGAATAACACTCTTACTGTATTCTGCGCTTCTTTAAAATCTTCCTGTTACAATACTTGTCCCCTAGAGAGTCACCATTGCATGCAACAAACTTTCGAAACGCAAATCAGGTCGGTGGAATTTTTTATAAAACTGAATTAAAAAACAAACTTACAGTCCACCTAGTGCTAAGATATTACTGCAGCCCATTTCAGTAAATGAGTTACCAATCCAGAAGGGTATCTACTTAGAAGGAGAGCTATACTACCTATTTTAAAAAATTATGTACCGAATAACACTCTTCCTATAATCTGAGCTCCTTTTAAATCTTCCCGTTACAATAGTTGTCTCCTACAGAGTCACCATTACATAAAACAAGCACCGATAAGCAATTTAGGCCTGAGGGTGGTGAACCTGGTGCTAAGTGGTTACTGCCGTCCATCCGAATTTTTTTTGAAAACGAAGATAGAATGCCTCTTTGCCTGTAATATACTAGCCCTCTGTACCTTCCGGTCCGGAACATAAGAGTGCATGCACTGGTGTTTGATGACAGGACAGGGTGGCCTAAGATCTCACTCTGTTTGAGTGGAGATTGTGGCGGAGCGTCTAGGGTACACAGCACACTACTATTGTAGTCTTCTGTGTTTTTTACTATATAATAAGGGTGACAAACGAGCACACATCTTCATTCAGCCACGGACTTGTATATGATCCATACACATCTACATTTATCTTCTATTAGGAATCAAAATGTAGATACGACGTCACCCCTAAGAAATAAGGTGGAATACCCCGTTTCCATTAAAAACGTCTCCAGATCTCTACACTTACCATACGAAACAGCATTAAGCTGCTATTTACGCTGTGATTCTCCCATAGCGTGGCTCTTGTCCGGTAGAGCCGGCCCATTCCTACTGCAACCATAATATAATTGCACCGTGGCTCTACCAAGAGAACGAGGGGAAACCACTCGATATGTTTCCCGCACGCCCCCCAGCACGCTCTATAATTAAGTATAACACCAAGCATTGCGGTTGTCAAAAATTAAATAATATGTAGCAACATAGAATAGATTGAAAACCATAAATTTTTTATGCAATGACCATTAACAATTTATGGTCATTAATAATTGTTGTAATAAACTGATGTTTATAGGTTCGGGACCGGTCATGTACTGTGTCAACGCAAGCGTTTCTATCGCCTGCAAATAAATGAACTTGAGATTTATTATATTTTTAGGCACCCGTTTGATTGTCAGCGACGCATGTTTTCGTTGGAGATATTTCGGTTACGATAATGGTTCTCAATTCGAATGGAGACAGTTCTCCAATTTATGGGATGCACTCCAATGTTATTTTCGATTTGAACACTGCACGGTTAGCTAGCTCTAAAAACTGAAATGGAAAGCCTCACAAACTCACATCATCTAATTACTTTAAACCTAAACTTTATGAAAAGTGGCGTACAAGGTAACCTTGTACTGTAAGAATATCCTCTACTCCATATGATTTTTTTACGTGGAAGAGCTACTGCATGCTGCAGCTATAATATGGTTGTAATACAAATGGGTCGGCCCGACCAGGCAAGGACCGCGCCCTGACAGAGTACCAGCGTAAAATACCATTGAGTGTAGAGAACCGCAGACGGTTTTTACTGCAAACGAAGCATTCCACGTTAGTCCTCAGGGGTGGCAACGCATCAGAATTTTGGTTCTTAATCCAGGATAGATGTAAATACTTATAAGCCACACATCCATTTACATGTGCGGAGTATTGTGCTCAATTTTTACCTTTATTTTATTTTAAAAAAATCACTTCCACGATACAAGCGAAAATTCTACTGTGGTAGTAAATTTTTGTAAAATAAAGAATAAAAAATTAATGATAACGGATCCTCTTTTTAGTAATGTTACGAGCTTGAGGTTCGTGACAATAAAAACTGCCGATTGAATTACCAAAATTAACTCTTTAATTCACTTTACACTAATTAAAACTTAGAACCCTAATAATTAACTACACTGATTCACTTTATTTCGCTCCGAAGCTTCGCTTGTCTCGCCAAATTCAATAATTCCCCGATCGCACCTTGCAGCGCCTATAAATACACATTAGCACCGAAACATCCAGAACATTCAAGTAAATAGGTGCACCAATCGACAAGGCGCCGAAAGTTCGAGTGTCGGCTTCTGAAAGCTTAAATCTTCGTTTCGACACCAGATGGCGCTGTCGGTTGAAAGATTAGTGATGTCATTTTCTGGAAAGCTCCCCCCGCTCTCGTCCCTGACACTACATGACGTCAACTTAGGCGCGCAACAGTAACAAGTCATTCTATCTCAGTAGACATTCATTAATGGTTACAACGTTTCTGTTCTTTAAATATAGGTTAGGTTGATAGTTGGTTCTTTATCTCATCAGTCAACTGTAAAAGAAAACAATTAGATTGGGTTAGGAATCATGAAATGAGCATCGAGTTGATTGTCGGTAATATTTTATTATATTTATATTCATCATCGTCATAATTATTACAGCCCTTTACAAGTACACTGGTGAATGTAGGAACAACGAGGAATGTCACAGAACATGATTCTGAGCCACTCCATCTCTTACCAAGTTGCCACTCCATCTAGTTGGTGACCACAATACTATTCGCTTTACGGTACGAGTATGTCACTCGAAAATTTTATTTGTCACACGTGAGGAATTTCTCACGATGTTTTTCTTCACTGCCAAGCACGTAGATGTTGCAAATAGTTATATTGGTACTGGTTATGTGGGTATTGAAAACAGCAATTGATTAATTTGGTATCAGTGTCGCAAGAACTTTCTCGTCTATCACGTCTTTAGGCGAGTGCTTATGCTCAGAGCTATCAGGTCTCTGTCAACTTTGTGCTGAAAAAAGAGGAAGACGTCGTTCAATAGAATGTAGTAGCGGTGTAAGAGAATCCACTATCTCATAATATCACCCCTAAGGTTTCTTAAGAGGTGACAAGTAGATATGAAACAGAAGGTAGACATTAGCATACTAAAATAACTCCTTCGTACTCCTTCGTATACTAAAATAATTAAGAAAAAGTTGGATTTGATTGTAGAGTCGCTTGACAAGTGTGGCAACTACTGCAAATATCCCCTATAAAAGGCAATATGGGGGTGTCCTATATTCAGCAGTATACTTTTGATGGAATGGTAAATCGAAAGGTAGGTAGAATGCAGATATTTCGGCTGTTATCGAAATAAGAGTAGACAGAGAATCATCAATTTTTACATTTTGATAATTTCGATAGCGATATTTGAATTGTAAAGAGGGAAGTTACTTACATAACAATATTATTAATAATAACAATATATTAATATTCAGATCAGCGCGATAAGTCAGCATTCCCTTTTAATTTATATAACAATTTATAAGACTGGGTTCCGGCAGACATAAACATTTTAACCACAATATCACAGCTATAATTTACTATTATAGAAGTGGATTTGTGAAGGGCTGTAGCGATGTTGATGGCGATATTCATACGTATTATAGAACTTGTAGTTTTCATGGTGGTTGTTTTAGTTTCCGGAAACATTCAAAGATTTCTATTTGTGACAGCCTTTACAGACTTATTGACCTCAGCGCACTTGTCTCATTGTACACGCTTTCATATTTCCGCCCTACCGGGCATAATGAAGCTCTTACTTTCACACACAATGTAATTAATCTGATAAGGAAACACTAAGATAAAAAAGAAATATTTAATAAATATTTCGCCTTTATCTTAATCTAACCTACAGAAACACTCAAAGAAATAGGGTATATGGGTTATTTTTAGAGCATTTTAAATTTTCTAAATATTTATTCAACATTATTATCATATTATCTTCTCGCTGAATTGTCTCATTGGTGGGATGTTTTTTTATTATTTTGAGTTTCTTTCAGGAACATGCTTCTACCATTCTAACGTTGCCTGTCAGTTTCCTTCTGCCACATGGAGTAATAGATTCTTTTAAGCCGCTGCTACTACGAATCTATTACATAATCATATTAAAATGGCAGCACATGGACAACTGCGCTGCTAAAAGTTATCAACCTACTTGTAAAGCGTGGTAACTATGGCAAATATGGCTATATAAGCTGTGGACTTTAAAATACACTATTACGATAACGGTAACAGGGAAACGCTGCTGCCCATTTCCTGATTTGCTTTCCTCTGTCGTCTTTTACAATGCACCCACGGTACATTAAGGGGTGGTTGATGTTCTTACACGGTCAATTCATTTTTGCTTTCAAACGACATTAAATTCATTCATTCAAGGGCATATAACACATAGATACTAGCAACATTTCATTTATTTTCATTTTCTTAAAAAGCTTAAATGTAGTACCTTAAAGTTCAGGGTAACTAGGGCGTTTTAATGTTAATATATATATATATATATATATATATATATATATATATATATATATATATATATATATATATTTAATCTATTTCTTTACTGAAAATACATCTCAAGACCATTTAGCATTAAGTAATGTGCAGGTGTATAATACGACAAAACCACCCATAACCCTAGTTATAATAGGTATTTTATGATCTCGTTGGAGACATCTTGGCGAATGAAATTTCTCACCACAAATATTGCTTATTGGAGTTTTATTAACACACCTTGTTGTTAACAAACTAGTTTTATAAGTTATGGTAAAAGTTAAGAAACAAAACACTTACAGAACGAGTATATGACACCGAATTTTACCCGAAAGTGAGGCCCAAAACTAGTGCTTATCCGCGTAAGGGACCTGTAAATACATAGTTCAACCCATACACAAGTTTGAATAGGTGTGGTTTATAATTATCTGTAAAGGCAAGATTACACATGTATATAGCTTGCATAAGGACATATAAAATACTTCCATGTGTCATCTTGTATCATGTGTATCGTCATCATTACAGCCCTTCACAAGTCTTCTGCTGCACATAGGCCTAATCCAAGAAATGCCACAAATCATGGTCTCAAGCCACCTGCATCCATCGACTTCCTGCTTGTGCCACTCCATCTTGTGGGGGCCAGTCTACACTACGTCTACCGATTAGCAGCCACCACTCGAGAACCTTTTTTCCCCATCGATTGTTGGTTCTTCAAGCTATATGGCCGGACCATTGAACTTCAGCTTACTAATCCGTTACTATTATGTGTATAAATATGATTAATGATGTGAATGTAGCTGACAAGCTATTAAATTGCGTGAAATTTTATTACATAACATACAACGTGCGGCTAAGGCGATAGGAATCTGCAAAATATGTCTATACTAAAAGACACGTGCATGCGAAAGTAAAGGGCATGCCACATTTATTTTTAGATACTTAATTTTAATAACTCCACGTTATGAGTACTGTTTAGTTTTCTTGTAACGCATTTAATTTATAACAAGTAAAATTAATTTTCTTAAATATACTATGTTAATCAATGCCAAATATTTTAAAGCAGATTTTTCTATAAATATGAAATACCGTGATAAACTGTTTTATTTTGATTATTCACCTTGTACTCAAAAGTAACTGGGTGTGAAATAATATTAGAATCTCCAGTTCAGTCCTTCCTTTAGTGTCACATTCATAAATAGTATGTCGATGGTGACATTAATGGAATGGCTGGGAAAAAGAAGTGATTACTTATTGGTAAGTGCCCGTTCTAAAACGATTACTACCTATTAAACCCCACCGATGAACATAAGCCTCCACGTAGGTTGCCTAATAGGAGGGAATTTGCCATAGTTGACATGCTTGACAACCGCAGTAATGTTGCTGCTGCTGTTCCTACTGCCTTTCCTGTTTCATTTTCCCTTTATCGTCTCTTACGTCACTCACCATGAGGCTATATGGGGTAGTAGATATTCTTCCACTACCAATTCACGGTTTAAATGCGCACTAACACCTGCAACTCTAAAAGAATTGCAGGTGGTTTGCTGACCTTTTAAGAAATGGCTAACCTTCTTTTTCATAACTAAACACCACAGAACTGAACGTCACTCTATATGCCGACGTCGCGGCTTCCGATGCTGGCTTACCCAGCAAGAGGAGTGCCATAATATTGAGGAGATACTAAAAAAGAGTTCACTTTTTCAGTAAATAAGCAAACAAATGACTTAAGTGTTTTTTTCATAGGATTTCAAACGATCACACAGTCCACCAGATGGTAAGTTGTTGCTGTGGCCCATAGACATCTACATCTATCCTTGATTAGAAATAAAAATACAGATGCGTTGTATGTGTACCCATTGTGACGGCCCAATATCATTATTAATAATTAAATTCAATATAAAGGGGGCATGAAAAATAGTCTTTATTCAGCAATAAAATTACATTAATAAGCATAAAGTTAATATAAATACATTTCAGACATTAGACCAATAACATAGTAAATTAAAGGCAAAAATATTGTCTTTCAAAATAAATAAATTTATTATAAAAACTTGTAAAAATATTTAAAACATGATAAACAATAGAAAAACAAGTCAAAAATATTATAAAAATAAAGATAAATAACGTTTATAAGATAATTTGTTAAAAATTGTCTAAGTTGTGGAAGGAGTTCACGTATAAAAGAAAATTTTCCAAGTTATGGAAGGTGTTCATGTATAGATGTCTTGTATGGAGGAGCTGCCGGAGATACATTTCTGCAGTTGTACATATATATGGGGTGGTCGGGAGCCCGACTGCCTGAAGTACTGTAGCACAATGACTAGTCCTATATTAGGGACTTAAGATAATAAACTCAATGATACAAAAGCAATACTATAGAAGGTCTCTATGATGAATATGCATTACAATAGTAGGGTCGTGGGTTCGAACCCTATATATTAATGACTTATGAAAGTAAGGTCCATGATACAAAAGCAATGTTATAGAAGGTCTCTATGATGAATATGCATTACAATAGTAGGTTCGTGAGTTCGAACCCTATATATTAATGACTTATGAAAGTAAGGTCTATGATACAAAAGCATTATTATTGAAGGTCTCCTTGATGCATAAGCATTGTATGGGGTGGTCGAGTGACCGACTGCTCCTAGTACTGTAGCAAAATGACTAGTCCTTATTAGCGACTTGAAAAGGAATATTATGGTGGCGTGTGTGCTGCTTCACGAGCAATTGGTCCGAGGTAAACTTGGACTCGCTAACCGATGTGTCCTAGACATATCATCTTAGTGCTGGTGGTAAGCGGGTTTGTTGTAGCAATACGGCTTTCCCGTGGACATCGCACACCCATACCGTTTGTGGGCGGCGTAGTAGCGCATAGCGATGCGTCGTCTATATTTCGGATTGGGATGATGAGTGTGTTTGGTAGCACTTTTATGTGTAGCAGGCATACTCAACTTCATGTCTTAGTGCATTAGCGCAATGATACGTGGAGTTTTGTTCATTGGCGTCTTATTAGCCTGCTACTATGATTCGTTGGTGATATTTTTTATTTAACAACAGTAAAAACTTTGTTACCAATATCGATAGGGGTCATGTGGGTGTGTTGTGAGGGGGCGCCATCCGTATGATAGTTGCATTGATGCTTACTGCTACTTGCGGTATTGCGTCTTTGGATGGATCTGCGGGTGTGCTGCGCCTGATTCGACGCATTCCTGTGGTTCTGGTCGATGGAGGTATACAATTACCATCTTAGTGCTGGTGGTAAGCGGGTTTGTTGTAGCAATTTGGCTTTCCCGTGGACATCGCACACCCATACCGTTTGTGGGCGAAGTCGTAGCGCATAGCGGTGCGTCGTCTATATTTCGGATTGGGATGATGAGTGCGTTTGGTAGCACTTTTAAGTGTAACAGGCATACTCAACTTCATGTCTTAGTGCATTAGCGCTATGATACGTGGAGTTTTGTCCATTGGCGTCTTAGTAGCGTGCTACTATGATACGTTGGTGATATTTTTTTATATAACAACAATAAAAACTTTGTTACCAAAATCGATAGGGTTCATGTGGGTATGTTGTGAGGGGGCGCCATCCGTATGATAGTTGCATTGATGCTTACTGCTACTTGCGGTATTGCGTCTTGTGATGGATCTGCGGGTGTGCTGCGCCTGATTCGACGCTCTCTTGTGGTTCTGGTAGATAGAGGTATGCGGGTGGTGATGTCTGCTGGGTTGTATGGGGGACCTTGGGATGGTGTAAGCCCGACGATAGTCGTATTGATGTTTGTTGCGTTCTGCAGCATTGCGTCTCTGCGATGGTTGTTTGGTGGGACGCTATTCTCAATGGTGCTCTCTGCGTCTTGGTTTGACTCACACCTAAGTAGCTTTGCCCAAGTCGGGTCCCTTCAATACGGGGCTGCAGACTGTCTGCCCTCCATGATGTTTTACATAACAACATAATAATATATCTCTCTAACTTTCCCACCTTTGAATGATTGAAGGCAACTTGTTGGTGGGTGAGACAAACATGATCGAAAATGCATTTACTCAACGTCAGTGACACAAACCCTTTCTGATGGCGAATTATTACTCTTATCTTATATATATATATATATATATATATATATATATATTTTGCCTATTGGCTATATCTGCCGTTGTATTGGTTGGTGGAGCATATGTGTCGACCTCATGCGGGTGGTAGCTGGCGGGAGGATCTGAGGAGACTCTTAAGGCTGCGGCCGAAAGCCGCACAACGTGGGACCCCATTCCCTTGAGGTGAGCGGTTGACTCATGACACGCTCTGCGGCTAGTAGCCGTGCTGATCTTACAATTGGTGGTAATGCCATACACTTCCATCACGTTTGCAAGAGCGGCGGTCTGGCAGGTGGTGGCGCTCACGGAGGGTTTATGGCCAGTGTGCCTATTTGCCTAAACCGTGTGACGTACATTCACTGTGGCTGGATTTGTTCGTATTCTGTATGGCATTTACACGTATTGACATGCGCGATTTCGATTGATGTTTGTGCTTACGCACTAACCAGGGGCCAAGCCTCTTACTGATTCGCCAGTTATTTTGCTGTGGACTTCGGTCCAGTTCCCAAATTAACGATCCCTTCGGGGGGAGGCATCAAAATGGTTGGCGCTCACCGTGCACGGCGTGTGTGGGGCCGTGTGCCTCCCCCTACATTTTTTAAAATAAATGTAGGAGAGCGAAGCCCTTGTATCGGGTATTTATACAAGGCCTTTTCCAAGCGGGAAGGGATAATTAATAATAAATTAATAATGTAAACCTGATACAAGTGGAATTAGGCTCGAGAAAGGTTAAGAAGTTTTATGTTCTTAACCTTTCTCGAGCCCTGTCTTCGTGAACGGGGTTCACTTAGCTTATAAGCCCTACCAACAGCTTATAAGGCACTACCAACAGCTTTCAATTGCTCTAGTGAATATTCATTCTTCCAAAAGAAACCTAAAAGAACTAAGTTACTAAACAAACACAACGTAAATAAGGGTCCTAACTAAGATGATCAAGCCAAAATATTACAAATGGTCTTATGTTAAACCTTTAGAAAGATCAAAACATATTTTATTAATCTTGGTCACATATATATAATTTTATTATATTAATTATATTTAATATAGTATTATTTTTATATATAGAGGGGGGAAGCGTTACACCGTGAAGACTAAGATGGAATGCCTCGTTTCCAGTAAAAAGGGTCTCCGGTTCTCTACGATCACCATACGAAACACAGCAGCATTAAGCTTCTATTTTACGCTGGTATTCTTTGAGATCGTGGTCCTTCCCCCGTCAAGATGACCCATTCGTGCTACAACTATACTACTAATATAAAAATTTATTAATGTAACTGTAATTTACGTATTAAACTAGACTAGATTTGTGACAATTGTAACTCGACCGCAAGAAATGATTATATATCATTTATTTATTTTGTACTCACAGCTGTCGGCGCCGTTACGACAGCACCGACGATGTTCGCAGGGAGTACGAGTGACGGTCTTAGGCGCGGTGGTGAGAAAAACCTCCCGCGCTTCTCGTACTCCCCGCGTACACCGTCGGTGCTGTCGTAACGACGCCGACACAGCTACTATTTTAGTACGCTATACATTGCAGTATTGTACTAATTAATAAGTAATTATGATGATTTAAAAACCCATAATATATACCTACGTAATATCCTTAAAAATTCAAAATTACAATAAAAAATATAAAACGACCTTTCGGAATTCTCTCAGATTACAAGATAATATTATGTCTGCCCTATTTTCACTCATAATTAGGGTGTGCAGTGCACGGCACGGCACGGGAATAGCCACGGTGTCTGCAGCCTCTCCATTTAGTGGCCTATACGTGTATACAGGGTTATTTTTCAGAGTAACTAAATTTTAAACTTAAGTTCAAATATATAAATAATGGATGGATCTTTACTAAAGTTTTTGAAAGTACGAATAAATAAGGCTTGTAAATTTATTTGAAATTATCGAAAATTGAACATGATTTATGAGAAACAACGTTTTGCATACCGATCGACCCTTACGAATATGTGCGTGTGCAGTGAAATCATTTTGAATTTAAAAGATGCAAAGGACATAATGTTTGAGATATTTTTTAATTAACTTCTCTTCAACATTTGCCTTTATTAGTAATACTTATTCTATTCGATTTTTATAATTAAAACGTGTTATCACAATAATGTTTGATTAATTGTAAAAAATGTCCTCCAGCTCGAATTTCGGTCCCGGTGACCAGTCTCATGTTATAGTGCCGGAGTGTACGCGTAAAATCATTTGCCTCACTCGCAACGTTCGATAAGACGGCAATACCAGATAAGACAGTAATCCAACGAAAATTATCAGGTGAAGAGTATCAGTTACTTTGTAACCATTATATCTTATAAATAAAAAATATTCATAACCATCAGTTGCAATCATACTATTAAATAAAAGGCTATTGTCATGAAATTATTGTATTGTCATCGGTACTTAGCACGTTTATAAAACTTCAGACTATTCAGACATCTGGAAGTAAGTGAAAACTAAGTAATAAAGTTAGTAATCGATGTTTTGAAATTACCTGAATTTACTACAAGCAAATGCATTTTATTCGCTGATGACACTACTCTTATAGTTAAATGTAATAACAGATCTGCACTTGAAATCGCAGCTAATGGTGCTCTAAATGAGGTCATACAGTGGATGAATATAAATAATTTAAATATTAATATAAATAAGACGAAATTCATTGAATACAAAACCCTCAAAAATATTTCAAATGACATTAAACTCACATATAACAACTCGATAATTGAAGAAGTCGTTTCCACGACATTTCTAAAAATAATATTTGATAAATTTTGTAGTTGGAAGCCTCATATAGAAAGCCTATGTACTAAAATAGATCGTTTCACCTTTGCATTGCATAGACTAAGAAATATTGTATCAGAAAGAGCTGCACTGATGGCATATCATGGATATATCTCATCCATAATACGATATGGTGCTCTACTCTGGGGGTATTCGGTGGATTCGGATAAAGCATTTAAAGCACAAAAACGCTGCATAAGAGCTCTTTGTGGTGTTGGTCCTTTAGAGAGTTGCAAACCTTTGTTCAAAAGTAAAAAGATCCTGCCTTTGCCTTCAATATACATATTTGAAATGTGCATGTTTGTTCATAAGCATCCACATTTATTTCAACGTAAGTGTGATGTGAGTGAAAGTAAGGGTAGATACAAGAATAGGTTATATGCACCAGCAAATCGTCTAAAAGTTACAAAAAGAAATGTTTCTGCAATGTCGATTAGAATTTATTTAAATTACCTGATAATTTAAAGCGTAAAAGTTTATTGTCATTTAAGAAATCTGTTTTGGCATTGTTGCTCTCTAAATGTCATTATTCTGTAGAAGAGTTCTTAAACGATAACGACCTACATACGAGTAATAATGAATGATAATTTTAGAATATGATTAATTACGTAATTACAAGATTCTAATGTTTAAAAAAATAATGATTTTGATATTATTTTATATAAAAATTTGACTTATATATTTAATTAATTAATAACTTTGATGTAAAAATAGAAAGAAATTAATGACAATTGGATATGTATCATTATATAATTATTGACGTACGAATAGTAATTAATATATGACATTGACCTATAATAATAATCTTACTTGATATAATAATACTTACTTATATTTTTTCTGACACTGTGGCATAATAAATTAATTATCAAATCAAGTAAATAATATTAAATAATTTTATATTTTGTTAAATTACGATAAGTACTGTTGTTTAGGTTACTTGACCATTAATATTTGCACACCACTGAGGTAGAATATGTAAAAAGAATTAAACTCAAACACCATTGTTCAACCATATTTTCGCAAATAAAGGTTATTATTATTATTATTATTATTTTTGGGGTATCTATATAATTTTCTAATCTGGTTGGGCTCTATAAATATATAATTATAAATTAAAATGAAAAGATAAATATACATAAATATCAATAAAATAATATAAATACAAAAAGACATAAATAAATAAGATCCAACCAGATGGAAGCCCTCGGCAGGCGAGACGAAACGGCCGAGGGTTAGGGGGAAAGGGAAAGAAACCGGCGGACGATGCGAGCTGTATCGAGGAGTACCAATTTCTGCATTTGAACCTGGAGCGGTCCGCCACATAGACCCAGCCGCTTTAGATGACCCAAGAGACTGACTGGGATTAGCCCGTTTGCAGAGACGACTACAGGAATAATTTCGGTCGGCAGTCCACACCACATGTCGGTCACCTCGTGAGCCAGGTCCAGTTATTTTGTTTGCTTATCTGTTTCGGCTTTCACGAGGTTCTCGTCATACGGAATGGTAATATCGACCAAAAATATCCTTGACTGTGCCCGGTCCATCAGCACAATCAGGCTTATTCGCAAGAATAGTCCTGTCTGTGATGATGGCCCGATCCCAATAGAGCCTGGTGCGATCATTTTCGAGCACGGCTTCCGGCAAGTACTTGTAATACGGCAATTTCCGATGCACGAGACCGTATTTCAAAGCGAGCTCCTGGTGAAGAATTCTGGCTACTAGGTTGTATCTGTGCAAGTACTCAGAGTTAGAAAGCGCCGAACAATCGGAGATGACATGCCTGAGTGACTCCCCCGGGATGGCGACAAGCTCGACAGACGTCGACGGTGCCATCTTTTAGGATGTATCTCCGATAGTTGTTGGTCTTAATAACCTGATCCTGTATTGCACAGACAAAACCCTCGGTTTCCCCGAAGAGATCACCGAAACGTAGCCAGTTGAGGGAGGCGACTGTATCTACGAAGGGCTCATGTAGAGCCTTGTAGTACCTCCCATGGAGCTTTTTCTCCTTCCATACGGTCTCCCGGTCAGAAATGCTAAGCACTGCTGGGTCCTGCCATTGCTCGTTTGGCTAAGGATAGAGGGGTAAGCCCTTTATCACTAGAAATGACGTCATTATAGAATGGATCATCCAATCTCGCCAAGAAGTATTGACGGAGACTACACACTTCACGATTATGCATGGTGAGCGCGCTCAGAAAGCCACGCCCACCATACTTTCGCGGCAAGTACAGCCTCATTACCGACGATCTCGGATGATGCATCCTATGGGACGTCATGGTAGTGCGGACTTTTCTATCCAGGGCGTTAAGCTCAGTCTGAGTCCACCTGAGTATGCCAAAGGTATACATGAGGACAGGCATGACCCAGCAGTTATATGCGTGTGACTTATTCACACCGGACAAAAGGCTGTTAAGCACTTTGGTCAAGAGTGCATAAAACACATCGCAAACTGACTGTTTCATACCAGCCTCATCGATACCGATGTTTTGTGACATACCCAGGTATCGGTATGTTTCAGCCTCGGAAAGGGTCCTTAAGTTGACGGGCATAGACAAGTCTATGCCCTCAGAGTTAGCAACCCTTCCCCTTTCAACATGGAGGACCGCACACTTATCCGTCCCCAGCTCCATTCCAATGGAACTGCTAAATTCACAAGTGATGTTTAGAAGTTCCATAAGATGGGAGCGACTGGAGGCGAATAACTTGAGGTCATCCATATAGAAAAGGTGGGTCACTTTTGTCCCTCCTTTCCGTAGCTGAAATCCCCTCCCGGAGCCCTCCAGTAAGGTACTGAGAGGGTTAAGAGAGAGGCAGAACCAGATTGGACTCAGACAATCGCCCTGGAAGATACCCCTTCTTATCCTTATGTGGTTCTCCGCAGCCGTCATCCGCTCGCCCAGATGACAAAGGATCGTACTTCACTGCCCCATACACTGCTCGAGGAAGTCTCTAACTGTACAGTCAATCTTGTACAGCTCGAGGACCCTCTTTAGCCATGTATGGGGCACCGAGTCGAACGCCTTTCTGTAGTCTATCCAGGCGGCAGAGAAGTTCCGACGGTTGCGTTTCACCACTTTGCCTATGACCGCGTCAATGAGGAGTGGTTCCTTAATTCCACGACCACCGCCGTGACATCGCCTGGTTTAGCTCCAGGTGACGAGTGATTCTCGCGCTCAAAATGGATGTCAGTGTCTTATATATGGTGGGTAGACACGTGATGGGGCGGTATTTGCTCGGGTCTGTGGTATCCTGATCTTTAGGAATCCAAGTGAGTGATCCCAGTAGTGAAGAGGCTCGGGAGTGACTTCTGGTCGAGAGCCTCTCGAAACTGTCGGGCGAGCACAGCGTGACACACTATGTACCCCTTCAGCCAGTAATGATGCAGCCCGTCGAGCCCCGGACTTTTCCAGTTCGGGGCCCTACGGATCGCCTCAGCCACGTCTTCTGGCGTTATGGTGATGTGGTCCATAGGCGTAACACTCGCACCCTGGCTCGCCACAACTTCCATCCAAAGGGCCTCGCTGTGGTTTACGGGCTCTGAGCACAGGCCACGCCAGAATGCGATAATGTCAGCCTGATCTGGTCCTTGGCCCGCTCCACATACCTTTGGTCGCTCCAATGATTTATAGAGCCTCTTCTGATTACTCTGGAAGAGACGATTCTTGTTGAACCGCCTTGACCTCTCGCTAAATCGTCGAATCCACTTCCCCCAAGCAGCGATCTTTTGCATCAGGTCTTTTATGCGCTCCGTTAGTTTCTGCGTGATATCCGGCTGGTACAAACTGATATTTGTCCCAGCAAATGCCATCCTAACGGTGCGCATAATCCTCGGTCTATTATTAACCGACCTGAAGCTTGTCAGTCTGCCGATAAGGGCCCTTGCCTTTGCGATACGGTCCTCGATTCTTTTTCTCCAGGCTAGGATGGCGCTACTTTGTGTAGTAGAGCGTCCAGCCATGGGAAGTTTGGCGCCAATAATACGGCAAACTGCCACTGCGGCGCCAAAGAGAATCGAGTCCGTTTCGCAAAGGTCCCGGCTGGCTTCCAAATAGGTCACCAGCATTGGGTTTAGAGCCCTCACGACTGCCCGATTTGGCATGCTTAGGGGTATGCGTAAATTTATTATTATTATTATTACGGCGTGCGTGTGACGGAACTATGCAAATACTGCTGTGATTCTATGGTAAGTTCAGAGAACCAGATACTATTTTTCCTCAAAACACGGCATTCCGTCTTAATACTCAGGGGTGATAGATTATGTATATTTGTGAATTAAGAATTGAACGTTATTCGAAATTATAGTTAGGTATAGATATATTTTTATTTTGAAAGTAATAATGTTCTTATGTAAATAAAACGAACCACAAATATTATCGTGATGGGCAACGCGGTTGTAACCAAACAGTCTTAAGCCGCGGCTTAGGTTGACGATTTAGTCGGAATTTATTGGAGTCTTACTCCGGCGTTTTGTTAACCATACAAAACAGTATCAATCACATTTGTTTAATAAAAGTGGAATGTTCAATATGTCGCAATGATGAACATAGGTCCCATCTGTTTTTGTCAGGATTTTATCATCAAAATCTCACCTATTATCTAACAATTTAGGGGCAAGGCTTATGTTCACATTTTATGTATCAAAGATATATATATATATATATATATGAGTACTTGTAAATACCACTGACTGATTGACTAACTCATCACAGTATTTCTAAAACTATACACCCAATCGATTTAAAATTTAGTATAGTTACACCTTTTGCAATGTAGATGCTCACTAAGAACTGATTTTACGATAGTATCTTAAAAAAAAATCTTGATATTTTATATCTACGTTATTATCGTCTAATACTGTACGCCCAGCGATGCGTATGGATATCAGTTATTGCATTATAAATTCAAGAAGAGACTAGTATAGTCTTCCTTCTAACGAAGTAGTTATTTTTACCCATATATATTATATACCCTATTCTTTTAATATTTCATTATAACCTATAAAATTTCACCCCTGAACATAAACCGCCCTATATTGCATTGCCTCTTTTGCCATAATTTCTTATAATTTATTATTTTGTGTTCTTAATTATTTAACACCAACAAGTCTAACAAACTAACAAAAGCATAATATTTTTTAAGAAATCATAAATTATAAGCGTTGACTTAATTTCAGGTGTTCCATTTGATAAAAGACACAAGTATTCATATTATGTAGTGAAATATATTAAATACAAAAATTAAGAGATTAAAGCATTAATCAGAATTTATGTAATATTAATAATTTAAATAATGCGTAATTTATCACAACTTTTTTTTTCATAAGTAAAGATACAGCCTATAAACGTCCCACTGGTAAATAAGCACTTAAAATTGCAATTAACAATTTCATTGGTGCTGGCGGAGATCGATCCCGGGTTACTCGTGTTCTGTTATATTTACAGCGAGCGTTAACCATCTCAGCTACCACGGCATTTTTTTCATAACTAATTAATATATAACCGTTACCATAAGTACCATAAATTACAAAACCGTTTGATTTTATTATATTAGCTTATTAGATGTTCTGGGAATCTTTAATCTTAACATTCTAGGGAAACTTACCTCGAATTTTTATTATTTTTTATTTTTAATAAGCTCCGTAATAGCTTTTTATTGAAAGCTAGATGGTAAATTTTTGCCACAGAAGAAATAATTATGTAAATATTGTAAAAATTTAAGAATGATAATACCATAATTATAATTGAATGATGTAAAACTTTCAAATAAATTTGTCGGAACGATACGCGTGCCACCAACCGTAATTGTGCTATTCCTTTAAAATTTCGCACAAGGGCAAGTATAAGTTAACAAAGTTTTACCACAGCCTGGTGAACTGCGCATAAAATGCAAACAAACTGTTTGTTTATTCGTATTTTAGATGCGGCATTAATTTTTATATATTTGATTTATTTAAGGAGATAACAGGTAAAAGATAGTCTGTTAAGAAACTGTATTCATTACGGCCATATTTTTGGCGACTTCAGAACTAGTAGGTTCTCGATCCGACTTTATTTTTTTGTATGTAGGTATCTTATCTTCGCCTTTTGGAACACGATATTTCCGACGTTTGCGAAACGTTTGCGATTTTTTTTATTATATCCTTAATGGTAGTTTCATACAAATAAGTAAAAATCTACGCCGAAAGGTGAAAAATTGTGCTTTTATGTTAGTTTTAATGAAACAATATCGATGACATTCTGGCTATATTCTTGTTATAGCTTCATCATCATAATCATTATAATTACTGCTCTTTACAATTCCGCACTGAACATAGGTCTCCCTCAAGCAACAAAAACCCTAAAGAACGGTCCTGAACCACCTGCATTCATCTACTTCCTGCATATTTTATCAGGACTTCAATCCATCTAGTGGGGGGCCGCCTTACACTTCGCTTATCATTACGAGGTTGCCTCTCGAGAACCTTTATTCCCAATCGCTTATCGTTCCATTGCCCCTTTAGGTAACTAATCCGTTGGGCTGTGTAGATTAATTTGGTTTTACTGCAGATATCCTCATTTCTAAGTTTATCATGGAGATTAACCCCGAGCATAGCCCTCTTCATATCTCTTTGTGTGATTGTTTTTTGCCTATTATTTCTGTTATTACTAAGTTCTATTAAAATAAAGTTCCAAAACAGTAACCAGTACTGATTTATTACTTGACCGCTTCCGGTATTAGATCGATAGTTAATTCACTTTAACTCGTCCATTTAATTTTTCTCTCATACAAAGTAAACATGTTAGTGTTGCATACTACTTATTTTTTGGTCGGTCCATTTGAACCGGTATTCAATCAGTTCCGGATGTTATAAATATAAGATTTACATAAGTGTTGTAATTATTAATCTACTTTGAAATATATATCGTGATTACAACGGTTTGATTGGATATTATTTGGAACTAAATACATTAATCGGTAGGTAGGATATCGTAAGGAAACCTGCATGTCTGAGAAATAAAAAATATTTTAGACATGCAAAATTCGCCAACACACATAGTTCCTTGCCCTAAAACCCAAAAATTAAACCTAAAAAACGAGAGGAAGCCAGTGCCCGTGCCAGTTGTTTTTTTTTTAATTAAGTTTTATTGCTTTTTACAATAATGACTTAACTTATCCCTTTTTTAAACTTTTCTTTTTTATTCTCGTCTATGAGACTTTTCCATTTATTGATTTAACACTGTGTTCTCTTGTATCACTAAATAAATCGAGGTTGACTATAATTGGCCTAATCTGGAACTTAATATGTGTAAAACTTTAGAAGGTAATCTATTATTAACTCAAATAATTAATTAAATAATTCTAATCATGCGGGTCGTGAATTCGATTCCCACTCGCAACAATTTTCGTCTTCAAATGAATGTTCTGATCATTTATACCATGCAAGTGTAATCTATAATAGAGAACATCATTAATGTATTCTACTTTTATATTTTATTTTCCTTACTAACTATTAACCAAGTGCGTAGCTGTGGAAAATATCCCGTTTAACACAAAGAGGCAATCTATAGGAGAGGCCTATGTTTTGAATGAATAAAGATATAAGAAAAATTTAATGAAGAGAAACACACACGAAAGTAATTCCACAAGTGTTATATACTAAATGTTTCGTTATGGTGAACTTGATAACTTAGAAGCACAAGTCACAATTAATTCTAAGGAGTAAATTTTGTCAAATTTCTGCTTTTTAATACCATGTAATCAAATATGTATGAAAGATAATTACTTGTGGAAAATTATATTATAGAATATAGGTAAATACCATTTTATTTTTTACCTTCATGACACGCAAATCTGTAAAATGAACAATAAAACAATAATACTTTACGGGTCATGGTATTTCGGTATATTAATTAAGTGACATTGTTTATTATCGCGTAACGTGAAACATGTAGCCAAACGATTCAACGTAATTTTGTTCATCACTATGTAAATGAAGTTATTTGTAAAAGAATTTAATTTGTAAAAGAATTATTATAACGATGCCGCAAATTTTAATTTCAATTAAGAAAAAAAATATTAAACATTACTTGTTTTATTTCTTTTTACACAAAATACGTACAAATCTACAGCCAAAGACACACACAATTTACAACCTAGAAGTCCCCAGGCCTAGAACTTATTGGTACTATGTTGGCAATAGAGTTTGCAATTGTGTAGGCGACGGGTTATTAGTTCTTTCAGAATTTTATACCATTCGCTCATAAATTTATTCTAAACGTAACCTTAGAAGCTCTCTGCTATTTGAACTCTACCTAACTCTTTGCATGATTATAGGCGTGACCTATTGTGTGTTTTCTGAAGACACTTTAAAATAAAATTAATAGAACCAGATGTTACTTTGCAAAAATCCATTATATTAACGAATTAAAAAAAATTAACCAGCTAAGATACGCGTAATAAAATAAAATGATTCGTTTTACCTAGTTTGAAGAGCACCTCCCGCCATCCAGTTGCACTATCCTTGTTACCACTAATCTCACCATAACTACTCCCAATACTACTACATTAGGAAAAACACACTACAGTCGAAAATACACGAAGCATTCTCAGGTGAAGTAGACTTTGAGGTGGATAGGCACTAAGTGAATGGCGAGCAAAAACAGGTACCTACTAATAGTTCTGTGCTCGGTGAATTTCCAACTAGGTAAGACTATTCGTTTTACTTAATTACATACATATTAATTTTTTAACGTAGTAAACTGTAGAATCTTAAAAAAAGCGTACAATCAATAAATAATACCAGTCTTTACTTACTTCCGTAGTTATGCAATGCTGCATAATTCTTACTATGTATAAAGTACTCTATGACCGCACGAGGAATCACAATGTGAATCAGCGAGCTTTGGAAAGAGCTGTGCTAGGGATTTATCTGCGTTGTAAATTCACAATAACCCGTATACGAATGAGATAAATAACGTAGCAAGTAGACCATTATAGCTACATTTAAAGCGTACGGGGGCAGCTTTGAAATCCGCACGAAATAAATATTTGCATGTTCGTCCTTGTGCAATTTATGTCTGTAAACTGCTTTCACAATAAAGTTAAAAAGCTTAGTGTAAGAATTACGTTTTTTTTTTAAATATAATTAAGAGTAAACAACTCGTCATGAGAAGGCTTTTTATATACTTTTTTTATATTATATCAGATTTATAATACTGTGTTCGTATCCGTTACTTTGTAAGTATCGTATGGTGAATATGGAGATCCGGAGACCCTTATTACTGGAAATAAGGCATTTCATCTTAGCCCATAAGGGTGACAACGCATCTGCATTTCGATTATTAATTAAAGATAAATGTAGGTGCCTATTAGCCACAGCATCTACTGTCCATCAGGTTTACTGAGTGCTCTTTTATCACACTTATACTTTAAAAAATAACCACTCTCTCACCGAATACCAACTTAAAAGAGCAGCTTAATACTATGTTTTTATGGTGAATGTAGGGAAACGCAGACCCTTATAAGTGGTAATAAAACATTTTATCTTAGTCCTTAAGGGTAACAACACACCTTCATTTTTATTTTTAATTGAAGATAGATATAGGTGTCTACGTTCCACAAAATTACCTCACCATATGTGGACTGTGATATTATTAGTAACCCTTTTTGTGTAATAATAGCCTCGCTAAACCGGTTATTCCCTACCCGAACATTCTTTACATCTATTATTTAAATTTAAAATGAATATCGTGAGATTAAATACAAATTATCACTATATTTATTATTGAGAGAATGCAATTTTTCCTCTTGTAAAGTGCACGGTGCAAAGTATTACAAACGAAATGCGAGTGATATTTTATAATGGCAAGTATACGCTCCACGGAAAGAGCATTAACACTAGAAATGTAAAGGAATAAAATGTGTTTAAAATAAAGTGGCGCGAGTTATTTGAATTTTAAGAAGTTCCTTAAAGTTTGCATAGATATTGATTTATTTTAGTGCTTTGTGTAAAATTATCATAACTGTACACTCAGCCTGATAAGTGAATGCTGTGGAACATTGGTATCCACATTTGTCTTCGACTAAAAATCAAAATGCAGGTGCGTTGTCACACCTGAAGACTAAGATGGAATTCCCCATTTCCGGTAAAATGTGTCCACGGTTTTCTACACTCACCATACGAAAGACAGGCATTAAGCTGCTATTTTACGATGATATTCTGTTAGATGTTAGAGCGTGGTTCTTCCCCGATCGAGCCGACCCATTCGTGCTAAAACCGTAATATACCTGCAGCGTGGCTTCAGCACGTTTAAAACGCTCTGCATCTTTTATTTCACGCATGTATTCTGTCTTATTTTAATCCTTACTTCTTATGTACACACGACTGTGTATATAAAAAATGTTACGGATATACGGAATATTGTCGGATTGACTTCCAAGCTCTTCGTACATTATTATTTGAATATTTTCCTTACTCTGGAAGTGTTAATGGTTTAATAATTGCAATGAACCGCAATGGTATTAGCTTGGGACAGGACTAGTGCTGTAAGCACGCAAGCGTACCCACTTGCAATGTATTCATTAAAATTTCCTGATTGCTCCTTGGGGAAAATTTAATCCTACGAACGTGAATAATTTACGGACACGTTCAGGCGTATGTTCGTATGTAAGTGTGTGTTTAAGTGGAAAATTTTCTAGCTATGATAAAGTGAATTTGTTTTTTCATATCCTTCAAAAGACCACAAAAGTACATTGTTTAACGATATCCAGTGGGGGAGGTTCAACGGGTAGTAGGAAGAGTTATCCTCTATCGTCACGCTCAGCATGGGTATTGACAATCGCAGTATCAGACTTCTGTTACCTTTGACGCTGTAGCTCGTCACTGGTATTTTAAATAGGATAGTTTTTTCTATTTTCTCGTAGTTGACTTTTACAACACCCACAGGACAACATCGTATGATGGATTCACTGAAAACTCCATTACAACAAATTATCTTTTATTAACTATCAATTTATTTTATACCTATAATAAATGTGTTCCTGTATTTGAACTTTGTTTCTGACTTTAAACTTAAAAGATACAGTATCAGATTTTTGTTATCAATAAACAAATATATTTGACTGTAATTGGGTAATTGACTATAAAGCCTTAGCTCAACATTATAGTTCAAAGACCCTCGATCGAAAACGCTTTCATCATGAGTTTTGTTGATCGTAGTGAGAATATTAGGTCATGTTTATGATTTTTTTTATAAAACTGCAGTGGCAGGCGTAAATACTTTCAGTCCAGATGATGGTAAGTGCTAACCTAATACAAAGAAGGTTACATAATATGTGTTGTCACCTTCGAGGACTCTAATGTCTCAAATCATGTTTTTATATTCAACTTCTATAACCTTATACTGCAATACAGCTGTGCAGGCACTGCTCATTGAGGGTAAAAATTGTTAAGAAGATGGCACATAGACAGGCGGCCTCCTTGGCAGAAAAAAGTTTAACCTCATAGAAAATACATTTATATTGTATTCATTTTTAATGTATATATATTGTGTATATACAATATGTATATACAGATTTCAGATAAATTATTCAGATGAAAAGAGGTGAGTGAAAACTGAATTATAAAATTGCAGTATATATATATATATATATATATATATATATATATATATATATATATATATATATATATATATATATATATGCAGTGAAAGTTGGGTGTGGCAGAAGAAGCACGAAAGTAGAATAAACGCAGTAGAAATGCGGTCGTTAAGGAGTATGTTAGGGCTGGAATCTGAATGACAGGGTAATAAATTGTGTGAGAGTGTGGTTTGCAAGATGACGTTGTGACCAGGATTAAGAAAGGAATGCTTCGGTGGTTTGGTCATGTGGAAAGAATGAATGAGGAAAGAGTGACAAAGAAAATTTATGGTGCAGAAGTGAATGGCAGAGTCGGAAAGGGACGTCCTAGGCGAAAATTTATCGACCAAATTGGCGATTTATTAAAAACAGGCCAAATTAGGTGTACCCTTAACTGACGAGCATGTATGCGTAGGTGTATGGATGTGAAGGAGGCAAGAGAGGTGTGTCAGGATCGTGCCAAATGGAAGTCTGTAGTCTATCTATATATGATATATATATATATATATATATATATATATATATATATATATATATATCAAGGCCTCAAAAATATAGGTATATATGTTACAGTAAGCTCATACCTTATGTAATACAGCAAATAGCCTAGACTAGAACTAAACACATAGTTGTTTGAATCTTTTAATAATCAAAAGTGAGAATGAGAATTTAGAATCATATAAAATCTGACTGCTGGCTTTTTAATTTTTTCTGAACAGGAAATAAATACTAATTAGAAATAACTTATGTTATTTGATAATTTATTGTAGATTAATTAATAATTGTCACTTCGTAACTTTTGGTTCAAAAGTGTAGGTTTTCAGAATAATCACGAAACTAGTCAGCCATGCTGGCAATCCTGGTATGCGCGGTGTCATTTTGATAGCACGGGTGAAAGAGTTTGCATGATGCTATGCTTTTATTTGTCAAGCGGGACATTTTTACGCATTTTGTGGACAGCGGGACATAAACCTTTAAATCTGGACCGTCCCGCCTAAAGTGGGACGTATAGCCACGTTAGATGTGAAATCACTCGTATGTTACAGATATACTATGACAAAGTGACAGCTCCGTGGCGCACTGGCGTGGCAATGAGTGTCTGCGCTGGGGACCGCGGGTTCAAATCCCGCACGGAACAAGTATTTGTATGGCCTACAAATAATTGTTTCGGGTCTGTATGTTCTCAGCTGAAAAAAAATGTGTTATAACTAAACAAAACAGTGGTAGAGCCACGCGGCAGCTTTGCTGTTGCACGTATGGGCCGGCTCAAACCGGGGTGGTACCACGACCTCACAGAATACCGGCGTGAAGTGGAAGCTCTGCTTCCGCGTTTCGTCTGGTGAGTGCAGGTGGCCGGAGGCCCAAATCCCCCGCCCATCAACATGGTAACGGAATTAAATAATGATAGACTATCCCAGAAGAGTACCAGCACCCCTGGAGAATCCCTCGCTGAGCATCCACGACCATGTTTCTCCACTTCTGAACGTAAGTGCTCAGGCTGCCCCGCGTATTCTGCGGGGAGGCAAAATTCCGCTCAAGACTACAATTGCTCGGGGCAAACGGAGCTCCAAACCCAAGGCGACCCCTGCTACGCTGTCCATGAATTTCTGCAATATCAGGGGACTTCACTCTAACCTAAACGCCGTCCACTACCATCTCGAGACGGCGAGGCCGGCTCTGCTCTTTCTGACCGAGGCGCAGGTGTCCTCTCCGGCTGATGTCTCGTATCTCTCCTACCCGGGGTACAAACTGGAACACTCCTTTGTGCCTCGGGCTGGAGTTTGCGTTTATATCAGAGAGCACATCTGTTCTCGACGCCTCGGCAGACTTGAAGGTTCGGAACTGTCCATCCTTTGGCTACGCGTAGACAGCGACAACCATCCGCGCGTCTACGGGTGCCTCTATAGGTCCCATAGCGGTAATGCCAAAACAGACCGACTCTTCGACCACGTCCAAATGGCTACAGATCCCTTATGCAGAGATCGTGATCCTCGGCGACTTTAACGCCCATCGCGCCGAATGGCTTGGTTCACGTTTAACAGATAATGCGGGGAGTATAATTCCGCCTCTAGGTCCTTCAAAAGAGTCATTGCCAAGGCAAAGTCAGAGCATATAGGCAGAATTGGCGAGAAACTAGTCCGCCTTCCTTCTGGAACCCGTGCATTCTGGTCTCTCGCCAAGGCTGTCCAGGGGAATTTCTGTCAGCCATCTCTTCCATCTCTGCACAGGGAGGACGACTCACTGGCCCATACCGCAAAGGAGAAAGCCGATCTTCTAGGCTCTTTCTTTGCGTCCAACTCGACTCTCGATGACGGCGGGAGTACGCCGCCGATCATCCCGCGGTGTAAGTGCTTCATACCGGAAGTGCAGTTCACACAGCGCTCGGTTCGCAAAGCAATCATCTCCCTGGATATCCACAAGTCGATTGGGGCTGACGGAATCCCCCCAATTGTGCTGAGGACGTGTGCTCCAGAGTTGGCACCGGTTTTAACGCGTCTTTTCTGGTACTCCTATTCCCTAGGCGTAGTCCCAAAATCATGGAAGACGGCTTTCGTCCACCCGATCCCTAAAAAACGTGACTGCTTAGAACCGTCCAACTATCGGCCTATCGCCATCACCTCCTTGTTCTCCAAAACAATGGAGTCCATTGTAAACTGCCAGCTCATGAGGTACCTTGAGGATCACCAGCTGATTAGTGACCGCCATTACGGTTTTTGCCGTGGTCGGTCAGCTGGTGACCTTCTGGTCTTCCTAACTCACAAATGGGCGGAGGCAGTAGAGTCCAAGGTCCATTGGCCGTCAGTTTGGACATTGCGAAGGCCTTCGATCGGGTTTGGCACAAAGCGCTTCTTTCGAAGCTCCCTTCCTATGGGCTTCCCGAGAAATTGTGCGATTGGATCACCAGCTTTTTTGCAGATCGGAGCATCAAGGTCGTTGTAGACGGTGCAAGCTCCGATTGCAAGCCTATTAATGCTGGTGTTCCACAAGGATGTGTGCTATTGCCAACGCTGTTTCTTCTGCATATCAATGATATGTTGCAAACCCGTAACATTCATTGCTATGCATATGACAGCACTGGTGATGCTCTTTACACCGGCCGAGCCAAAATTTCTCGGGAAAACGTCTCCGAGTGCCGGGACAAACTTGTGTCTGAAGTCGACATACGTCGTCTTTGCTGAAAAGAGTCTCGGATTGGGGGCGACTAAATCTAGTCCAGTTTAACCTCCAGAAGACACAAGTTTGTGCGTTAACCGCTAAAAAGAACCCCTTTGTCGTATCTCCTCAGTTTCAAGGCACTCTTCTTGTTAAATCGGAAACAATATCGGAATCCTCGGCGTCGACATATCGAGTGACGTGCAGTTTCGTGGTCACTTGGAAGAGAAGGCCAAATTGGCCTCTAAAAAAGCTTGGGGTGCTCATCAGAGTGGGACAGTATTTCATGCCGGCACACCGCCTGCAACTTTACAAGCCGCAGGTTCGGCCGCACATGGAATACTGTTCCCATCTCTGGGCTGGGGCTCCCCAGTACCAGCTCCTTCCACTTGACAGCATCCAGCGCAGAGCGGCTCGAATCGTTGACGACCAAGTGCTTTCCGATCGGCTCGATTCACTGGCACTGCGAAGAGATGTTGCATCTCTTTGCCTTTTCTTTCGCATATACCATGGAGAGTGCTCTGAGGAATTGTTCGGATTAATCCCAGCCGCCAATTTTTTTTCTAAAAAAAAAAAACAAAATTAAACAGCTTTTTACATTCCATGGTATCCCGACATGATATATGAAGAGAATAAAAAATAGATTGAGTTGAACAACTAATATTTTCAAAAGTTATCGTGTTTACTTCTCCATGCGGACTTGATAAATATTCACCATAAGCTACTAAAACCACTTTTTAGTGTGAAAATAGCTAATAATCAATTGAAAAAAATAAGTTCAACAATCATTTATATTTCCAACAATGTGCTTTCAATATGATTGTCAGGTACGATTTCATGCGAGAAGACGTTAGATTTTTGGTTTTATGCGCTAGTATAACATACCTACGCGCTTTGCGCTTAGGGCATGCAATAGAAAAATATTACGTCATAATACTTTGGGGTTTCAGATCACGAAGTAAGCATATCTATTGTCGTGTTATTTATTTATGTATTTATCTGAAGTATGTTTGCACACTGTGGCCGTGGAAGGAAAAGGGGAGATCTCCCGCCAGGCAAGATGTTCTGCCCGGGGAGCGGCCAACACTCCGTGTGATAGATCGGAGATGGTCTATATATGCTGTTTATGATTCGGAATGTTGATAGCATGATTTAAGCTTCGGTGTGTTTCGCTTGCGGCGCGACGACAGCGCCGCCACACACACACCTACGACAAATCGGATTTAATGCCACAGAGCATTCTTCCTCTTCTTCCTCGGAATTTTGATAATTTTTGTTCGAAAAAAAAATTTAAAGACATGTGTAGTCCGCTAACACGCATTGCAGCAGCGCGGCGGACATTTCAGCGCGGACATTGCGCGGAGGACTGGTATGTAAGTGGGCTGAGCAATATCTGCAAAGAGGAAACTAGGAGACAATTTGCCATAGTTGCTACGCTTGGCTGGCGGATTTACAAGTGAAGATTTTTTTTATCTTTAATTACTATATTATTAAAAAGACGTTGCTACACATCTCCTGTTTTGTTTCTCTCTGCTACTTCTTACTGCATGCACGGGAATATATGGGGTAGTAGATCTTACACCACACCACTTACTATTCGCTATAAGGAATCAAAACACAGATACAAACGGTACTCGGTAAACGAGACTCGGTCATGCCTTTTCGATTTAAAACTATCTCTCATATCTTAATATATTTCTTTGAATATTTATTGTATAACGGAAAATTTAACAGCGACTCTAAATATTTAAATTACGAAAATATCATGGACTTTGAACGATGTCATTTATACAAGTCCTTTCACGTACATTGCGCTATTGATAAGAGCAGAAGACTGATACGAGTGCTGAAACTCAGTGTTCTAGCTATTAATCACCGACAAGCACAAATATAAGCATTCACTGAATTATGCAAGCAATCTGTTATGGTTTTAGTACGTCGCTTCCCTTTTTTAATCAAGAGCTTTTTGTGAAACTTTCAGTATATCTTATGACGGACGAAACATTGAAATAACTTGCTTGAATGTCAGCTGACAGAAAATAGAACTAATTGTGTATGTGGCTTATTGTTCAATTACATGGTATAATACACTATATTTATTACAATATTTAATACAGCTGATACAGTCCTACTATGCGGTAAAGTGCCAAAAACGCTGGCTGTGTGTCCTCGCTGAATGGCTATATTTTGTCTTTAGGCAGTTCCGTCCTATTTTCTCCAGCGGAAACAACTAGCCGCAAATACATTTTCTTTAGAAACTTTACCACTGGAGTCTTTTCGGCAAAAAGTGGTTACCTCTGACATGGAAGCTGCCAAATTTGTTTACATTGCTCTTATGAGTAAGAGACAAAAGTCACGCCGATGGCTCTCCTGTAATCGTCTCTTTATATTCCACAGGGCTCTAAAATCAAAGGTAGATTTTTAGACCAAAGAGGCCTTCGGATAAAATCATACAATTTGGCATTTTTTACATAAAATTGTCGTGACAGTCGAACTTACATACTACCTGGTGGTAAGCGGCTGCTGCGGCTTATGGACACCTGCAACCAACATCATATAAAGATGCCTACAGATGCGTTGTTACTTCTGCAGACTAGGATGGAATGCCTTACAGCTGATTGTGCTGATGATTGTACTGGATATCTGTACCCTTCAGACCAGAACAAAGCAGATTCACTGCTCTGTTCTGTTCTGAACTGCACACCACTGTTGGTGGCAGGAGAACTCCTATATAAAAAAGGAGTCTCACTAGTATTGAAATGGGTGGAGCTATATTATTGCTGTAAGGCAAATGGGTTGGCTCGACCAGGAAAGAATCACCCTTTTACAGAATAGGAGCGTGAAATACGACTCCGTGACGCAGATGTTTTGCAATGATTTAAACGGAACTGAATGAAGTATAACGGAACAAGTATTTTTATGGCCTATAAAAATAAATCCGAGTGGGATGTCTTTATTAAGTTTATCTTTGTAAACTTAGTTACAACTTAGCAACTAGCTTAATGCTGCTGTGTATTGTGAGTTCAGAAAACAGAAGACAGTTTTTACTAGAAACGATACATTCCATTTATTCCTCAGGGATGATAACACAGGTGCATTATGATTCTTAATCGAAGATAAATGTAATATCTGACTGTCTGTCTATGGGCCATATCGTACATTTACCATCATGTGGACTGTATATTCGTTTGACGTTCTTTTAACAAATATTGTTTTAAACCGATTTAGATTACAGAAAGAACTTATACTTATATTTATACCATTGTATATATATTTTGTGTGAACTCCCTTTCATTGCATTACGACCACATTTTTAACGTCACGTCCGCAGAAGTTTTTCCGAATTAATACGACATGGGGACGTTCAAGAATAAAGCTTACTCTACTACTACAATTACTAAACAACAACATTGGAACGTTACGATCTATGGGGTGCGTAGGTTAATAAACGCAATAAAATCCATAAAACTAGTTTAAGATTTATTGAATTTCCAACAGTCACCTCTTACGACACTTACAGGACTGAATATGGTGATGGATAATTAACTTGGTTACCAATCCAGAAGGTTATCTAGGTCGAAAGAGAGCCAAACTACCTATTTTGAAAAATTACACACCGAATAACACTCTTGCTATATTCTGCGCTCCTTTACAATCTTCCTGCTACAATACTTGTCTCCTAGAGAGTCACTATTACATACAACAAGCACCGATACGCAATTCAGGCCTGAGAGTTTTCTTATAGAACTAAATTAACAAACAAACTTACAGTCCAACTGGTGCTGAGTGGTTACTGCAGTCAATATGCCTTTTTTGAGAACTGAGATGGAATACCTCACTGCCTGTAATTATACTGGCCCTCTTAACCTTCCGGTCCGGAACAAAGCAGTGCACGCACTGCTATTTGGTGACAGAACAGAATGGCCTAAGATCTCACTCTGTTCGAGTGGATATCGTGGCAGAGCGTCTAGGGTACATAGCACGCTACTATTGTAGTTTTCTGTGGCCCTTTTTACTATAGAATAAGGGTGACAAACGAGCACATATCTACATTCAGCCATGAACTTCTACATAATCCATAGACATCTATATCTATCTTCCATTAGGAATCAAAATGCAGATACGTTGTTACCCCTGAGAAATAAGGTGGAATGCCCCGTTTCCAGAAAAAAAGTCACCGGTTCTCTGCACTTACCATACGAAACAACATTAGCTGATATTTGCGCTGTTATTCTCCGAGAGCGTGACTCTTATCTGGTAGAGCCGGCTCATTCTTACTAGAACCATAATAAAACTGCAGCGTGGCTCCATGAGAACCACGAGAACGTGGGGTGACCACTGAATATGTATTCCTTACGCTCCGCAGCACAATCTCTATTCTCTACTTAAGTATTACACCAAGCGTTACGGTCGCCAAAAAGTAAATAATATGTAGCAACATAGAATATATATTGAAAACCATAAATTGTTAATGCAATGGCCATTAACAATTTATGGTCATTAATAATTGTTTTAATAAAACTGTTGTTTATAGGTTAGGGACCGGTCATGCGCTGTGTCAACGCAAGCGTTTCTATCGCTTGCAAATAAATGAACTTGAGATTTATTATACTTTTAAGCGCGCGTTTGATTACCCGCGACGCATGTTTTCGTTGAAGATATTTCGGTAAAGATAATAATTTGAATGGAGACAGTTCCTCAATTTATAGGATGCACTCTAATGTTATTTACCAATTTGATCAATGCACGGTCAGCAAAAATTTGTTTAACAAACAATTTTTATACGTTTGTTTTACATTATTGTTTTAAATATTTACTGGCAATGGTAATAACATTACTAATATTCGACAGACAGAAGTCGAATGGCGGACTCTAACCCACGACCTTTTGAATACGCGGTCCGCCTTATTTCATTTAGGCTACTGTCGCAGCCGTGGTAGCTCAGTGGTTAACGCTCGCTGTAAATATAACAGAACGCGAGTAACCCGGGTTCGATCCCCGCCGGCACCAATGAAATTGTTAATTGCAATTTTAAGTGCTGATTTACCACGTGCTCGGCGGTGAAGGAAAACATCGTGAGGAAACCTGCATGTCTGAGGAATAAGAAAAAAAATATTTCGAAGGCATGTGAAGTTCGTCAACACGCATTTGGGCAGCGCGGCGGACACTTCCTTGCCCTAAACCCTCTCAGAAATGAGGGGAGGCCTGAGCCCAGCAGTGGGACGTATATAGGCTGTAACTTTACTTTACTTTTTTACTGTCGCATTAAAAACATAATAACGATGATAAAGAATTTAAAATAGTATTAGAGTAAAAACGAGCTTACGTTCAATTGAATGTGACATACGACCATCTTTAACAAAGTTTGCCTCATACTCTTGTCTCCCCTGAAAACTAAAACGGAAGGCCTCACAACCTCTAATTATTTTAAACCTCAACTTTATGAAAAGTGGCGTATAAGGTAACCTTGTAGTGTAAGAATATCCGCTACTCCTTATGATTTTTTACGTGGAAGAGCTACTGCATGCTGCAGCTATATTATGGTTGTAACACAAATGGGTCGGCTCGACCAGGCAAGGACCACGCCTTCACAGACTACCAGCGTAAAATAACATTGTGTGTAGAGAATCGGAGACGGTTTTTACTGCAATGGAGGCATTCCACGTTAGTCCTCAGGGGTGGCAACTCATCAGAATTCTGGTTCTTAATCCAGGATGGGTGTAAATACTTTCGAACCACACATCCATTTACATGTGCGGTGTATTGTGCTCGACTTTTACCTTTATTTTATTTTAAAAAAATCATCACCAAGATGCAGGAGAAAATTCTACCGTGGTGGTAACTTTTTGTAAAATAAAATAAAGAATAAAAAACGTAATGATAGCGGATACTCTTTTCAGTAACAAGTCATTCTATCTCAGTCTACATTAATTATTGATTATAACGTTTCTGTTCTTTAAATATAGGTTAAGTTATTGGTTCTCAGTAACTTTAAAGAAACCTTGATTGAGTTAGGAATCATGAAATGGGCATCGAGTTGATTGTCCGCAATATTTTATTTTATTTATGTTCATCATAGTTATAATTACTACAGCCCTTCACAGGTACAATGCTGTTTGTGAAGAATTGAACACCGAGGAATGTCACAGATCATAATTCTGAGCCACCTGCCTCTACCAATTGCTTGTATCTCTTACCAAGTCGCCACTCCATCTAGTTGGTGACCACCATACTATTACGATTATGGTGGCAAACGAGTACGAGTCTGTCACTCGAAAATTTTATTTATCACATGTGAGGAATTTCTCACGATGTTTTTCTTCACTGCCAAGCACGTAGAAATTGGAACAAGTAATATTGGTACTGGTTATGTGGGTATTGAAAACAGCAATTGATTAAATTGGTACCGGTGTGGCAAGAACTTTTTCTTCTATCACGTCTTTAGGCGAGTGCTTATGCTCATAAATATCAAGTCTTTGTCAAATATGTGCTGAAAAAAAGAAGAAAACGTCATTCAATAGAATGTAGTACCGGTGTAAGAGAATCCACTATCTCATAATATCACCCCTAAGGTTTCTTAAGAGGTGACAAGTATATATAAAACAGAAAGCAGGCATTAGCATCTTCTTCATGTACTAAAATAACTAAGGAAAATTTGGATTTGACTGTAGAGGAAAGTGTAGCAACTAATCTCCTATAAGAGGCAATCTATGGGATTGTCCTATATTGAATGATGAATGGTAAATCGAAAGGTAGGTAGAATGCAGAAATTTCGGCCGTTATCGGAATACGAGTAGACAGAGAATCATCAATTTTTACATTTTGATAATTTCGATACCGATATTTGGATTGCAAAGAGGGAAGTTATTTTCATAATAATATTTCAGATCAGCACGATAAGTCTGCATTCCCTTTTAATTTATATAACAATTTATATGACCGGGTTCTGGTCGAAATAAAAATTAATCATTTGACTTCATTAGACTTAAGTTGTTGTTGTTATTGTGTTTTGTAAAAACGTTGCGTTTCGTATAATGAGTGTAGAGAACTGGAGAGCCATTTTACTGGTAAGGAGGAATTCCACCGTATTTTTCGGGTTAAAAACGCATCTGCATTTCGAGTTTTGATCGAAGATAGATGTAGAAACCTATGGGTGTTATAATCAGATGAACTGTGTGCTAATTTATCACTCTTATCCTGTATAAAAGATATCTTTTTTATGTAAGATATTTATACATAAAAATATTCATATATTAAATATTCAAATTTATCATTCGTACTTTATTACATTTAACTTACATTGTGTAGTGCTGATGTAAGAATATCCACTACTCCCTATCGGCCTATGGGTATCTTAAGAGGCTACAGAGGAAATTAAACCAGGAGATGGGCAGCGACGTCTTTCTAATTACAATAAAATAATTAAAAGTCAACCACATTTTATGGTTATATGGTTGCCAATTAGCGGGCTCGATAAAGAAAATCTAGGAGTTATGTTCAACAGTGAACAATTGGCTATAACGGTATCGGTAACATTGAGTACCTAACTGAAAACCAACCGAAGGAAAGTTCTCGAGTGGTAACCTCATACCGGGAAACGAAGTTTGACTCGTCGCCCCACTGGAGAAAGCGGCGACCTGAAAAGCGATACAGGAAGTCTAAGGATGTAGGTGATTCAGGACCATCTTTTGTAGCATTATTTGGGTGGAAGATTAGTTTCAGCAGTGACTGTCTCTTTGGACTATTGGTTGTAAATGCGACTCTTGATGATGAGGTCTCGATTTCGAATCCTGTTTCGGGCTAAAAATATCAGTTATTAAGTTTTTCCGTCAATGAACATTGTTCTAAAAACTAAGTTAAACACACTCTCTATTGTCTATTTTCTAGATGTTAGCGCAGTTAGTCTATGTGACTCTTACAGCTTCATCTGACTCAGGCCATGCAGGCTGCGAACCTAAAACATAGTACTCGGTGGTGAAAATGGGTACCGACCAATTTATTCGTCCACACTACATGTAACAAAGGTAAACCATTATATCGCTATACAGAAATGGTAATACGCTATCTAGTGATGTTGGTTGGAACTTGAATAACACAAACATTGTTCGTAGTTATGAAAATAATTTATCGGGTCTTAACAGTCAAGAAATTCTTAGTAATTGCACGTAGTCAGGGAGTTGGCGGTGTCTCACCCTTGTGTCTCGGAAAGCACGTATGGCCGTTGAATCGGCATCTGATCTCTTTTCGGTCGTGTCGGTTTACCATCCCGTGTGCAAGAATGCACCTGTGCCACATACACTTGGGCTCTATAATCCTCCCGCGCCGATGGCTAGTCTCCGTTGACGCTGGGAGCAGTGACTGAAATTCAGTCTGGAGGACAGTATTATTATTTATAATATTACTGTTACAGTAGTGGATTTGTAAAGGGCTGTAGCGATGATGATGGCGATAATCGTAAGTACTTTTAGTTTTCATGGTTTTCATTTTAGTTTCCGGAAACATTCAAAGCTTTTCTGTTTATGACCGCCCTTATTCTGAGTTATTGAACTCAGAATAAGGGCGGTCATTGTCTTATTTTACATGCGTCCATATTTCCGCCCTAACGAGCATAATGAAACTCTTAGTTCCACACACAACTTAATTAATCTGATAAGATAACACTAAGATAAAAAAGGAAATATTTAATAAATATTTCTCTTTTATCTTAACGTAACCTATAAAAATGCTCAAATAAATAGGTTATATGGGTTATTTTTAATGCATTTTAACCCCTCAAGCGCCATAAAAATCCTACGCAGTCGCATGCGACCGCTCAGGATTTGCCGGGATTTGGATATGATAGAGGCATCATATTTCACTGCTAAACAAATAGGCCTTCCCATAAATTACCCCTTTTGGAATGCGGGTTGGCAACCGTTCTTTATTATTTTGTAGTTGTTAATAGGAAATTACCAACCCACTCATCACATGTGGTAACTATGGCAAATATGAGTGAGGTCTATGTTCAGCTGTGGACTTTAACCCTTCAAGCGCCACAAAAATCTTATGCAGTTGCATGTGCCCGGCAAATCCCGAGCGGTCGTATGCGACCGCACACACAGCACTTAAAACTATTAAAACTTATATTTAGAAACTAATTTTCTATGAGGAAGTTTAGCATTATAGAATCTATACAAAATTTTCTATCATCTGGTCTAAACAATAGTCAGGTTTTTACTTCATTACAAAAAGATTTTATTGTATTTTGATAACAAAAAAAAACATACCAATCGAATGTTGAAAGCGTGAAAATCGCAATTATTTCAATATATATTACTCGAAATAATTTACGGTAAAAGGTAAATTATATTCACACAACAACTTTCATTACAATTACTATAATAAAACAGTATATTAAAACACTAATTAAACACTAGAAAAATCCAAAAATCAACACAATAATATTCACGCGAAAATGGCGCACGAAATGAACGTAGATTATAAATAAATATTCATAGGATAACAGTTTTTTAATGCACTATAGGATAGATAATTTTATATTGTGATTGTTATATGATGACACACTTCTTCATAGAAAAGTAGTCTCTATATAAAAATTTTATGGGTTAAAGTGCTGTGGGTGGGTGCGACCTCACGAGACCGCTAGGGATTTGACGGAATATGGCCACGGTCTCATGAGACCGTTAGGGGGTTGAGAGGTTAATAGGCTGTGTATATATAATCTATTTATGTATGTCATCTATTTCCATTCAGAAAATACAGCTTAAGAACATTTAGCGTTAAGTAATGCGCAGGTGTATAATACGACAAAACCACCCATTGCCCTAGTTATAATAGGTATTTTATGATCTCGTTGGAGACATCGTGTTGAACGAAATTCGTCACCATAAATATTGCTTATTGGAGTTTTATTAATACTTATGTTATTAATTAACTAATTTTATATGTTTCGGTATAAGTTAGGAAACATAAGAAACGTACAGAACGAGTATATGGACGGAGTTTTAGCCGAAAGTGAGGCCCAAAACTAGTGCTTACCCGCGTAACGCACGTGTAAATACGTAGTTCAACACATACACAATTTTAAATGTATTTATAATTATCTATAAAGGCAATAATACACATGTACCTATGCAGCTCGCATAAAGACATATTAACTACTTGCATGTGGCATCTTGTATCATGTGATTCGTCATCATTACAGCCCCTCACAAGTTCTCTGCTGAACATAAGCCTACTCCAAGAAATGCCACAAATCATGGTCCCTTGCCACCTGCATCCATCGACTTCCTGTTTGTTCCACTTCACTTGTGGGGGGGAGGGCACTACGTGAAGTCTCCCGGTACGAGGCCACCACTCGAGAATCTTTTTTTATTTTAACATAAGTATTAATAAAACTCCAATAAGCAATATTTATGGTGACAAATTTCGTTCAACACGATGTCTCCAACGAGATCATAAAATACCTATTATAACTAGGGTAATGGGTGGTTTTGTCGTATTATATACCTGCGCATTACTTAACGCTATATGCTCTTAAGCTGTATTTTCAGACTAGAAATAGATGAAATACATAAATAGATTATATACACATCCTATTAACCTCTAAACCCCCTAGCGGTCTCATGAGACCGTGGCCCTATTCCGTCAAATCCCTAGCGGTCTCGTGAGGTCACACCCACCCACAGCACTTTAACCCATAAAACTTTTATATAGAGACTACTTTTCTATGAAGAAGTGTATCATTATATAATCAATATGAAATTATCTATCCTATAGTGCATTAAAAAAACTGTTATCCTATGAATATTTATTTATAATCTACGTTCATTACGTGCGGCATTTTCGCGTGAATATTATTGTGTTGATTTTTGGATTTTTCTATTGTTTAATTAGTGTTTTAATATAGTGTTTTATTATAAAATTGTAATGAAAATATTTGTGTGAATATAATTTATCTTTTAACGTAAATGATTTCGAGTAATATATATTGAAATAATTGTGATTTCCACGCTTTCAACATTCGCTTGGTATGTTTTTTTTTTCGTTATCTAAATACAATAAAATCTTTTTGTAATGACGAAAAAACTGACTTTTGTTTAGACCACAGTATAGAGAATTTTTTATAGATTTTATAATCCCCATTAGTTGTAGATTCTTTGAGCTATATGGCCGATTCATTGAACTTCAGCTTATTAATCCGTTACTATTATTTATATAAATGATGTAGCTTATTTTGCACAAAATTTTATTTCATAGCATGCAACGTGCGGCTGAGACAATAGGAATATGCAAATTATATCTATACTAAAAGACACGTGTGAATGCACGCGAAAGAAAAGGGCATGCCATATTTATTTTTAGATACTTAATTTTAATAATTCAACTTTATGAATACAGGTTAGTTTTCTTGTAACTCATTTAATTTATAACGAGTAAAATCGGTTTTCTTAAATATACTATGTTGATTAACGCCAAATATTTTAGAGCAGACTTTCCTATAAATATGTAAATAATGAAAGTATTATTCACGATGTACTTAAAAGTAATATGGTGAGCACTGATATTAAAGTCACTAGTTCAGTCTTTCCTTTAGTGCCACATTCATAAATAATTTGTCGATGATGACACTAAGGGAATGGCTGTGAAAAAGAAGTGATCGCTTCTTTTTTATATGAAAATGGGGGCAAACGAGCTGGCAACTCACTTATTGGTAAGTTTCCGTTCTATTACGATTACTACCTAATAAGGTCCACCGATGAACATAGGCTCCCACATATATTGCCTAATAGGAGGCATATTGCCATATTTGCCACGCTTGTCAATCTCAGTGTATTAAACCAGACTAGATTTGTGACAATTGTAACCTGACCACAAGAAATGTTGATATATCATTTATCTATTTTGTTCTTACAGCTACTATTTTAGTACGCTACCCAATGCAGTAGTAATAATTAATCTTTTACACTCCTGCATCTTGCAGATGTACATTACACTTGACTGATGGTAAAAACTGACTTATCTTCTTTGGCGGCTTGAAGAATGTTTAAATAAAAGCACGCTTCAAGATAAAGCCAATCTTGTCAGGTGACACCTCTGACGTATGGCAGTATAGCAGGCACACGTTCGACTGTGGGCGGCTTCAATCGTTCACAATGACGTATGCGAGACCAAAAGCTTGTCGTAATGCAAAACTTGCTAGACGTGTTGGAGCTCATCATATAGCGCCATAACACCGCGAAGAATCCCTTAAGAGGACATTATCTGTAGCGTTGAGGATGTTTCTTATAGCATAGTCTCTTATAATATAGACCACCCCCATATTTTCTATAGATACCACGTGTGATGAGTGGGTTAGCAACTTCCTATTAACAACTACAAAATAATAAAGAGCGGTTGCCAGCCCGAATGCCAAAAGAGGTAATTCATGGGAAGACCTATTTGTTTAGCAGTGGAATATGATAGGCTCTAATGAATGAAAGTAGAAAGTCATTGATTAATATAAATTTCTTGTATTAAATATGATAATTTACTGAGATGCGTGAATGCGTGCGTGTATCCATGCGTGCGTCATTACGAACGCAAGTGTGCGTTTGTGTGTGTGTGTGTGTGTGTGTGTGTGTGTGTGTGTGTGTGTGTGTGTGTGTGTGTGTGTGTGGTAGGCATTTCTTTTTAATCCTCAGAGGTGACATCTCATTAGTAAGATTTTTTAAATAGTCGCAGATTTACTTAATATGTTGCTTGCCATTTTAATACGATTATGTAACAGATTTGTTGTAGTAGCGGCCCAAAAGAATCAATCACTCGGCTGTGGCAGAAGAAAACCGACGGGCGACGTGGGATGGGTTGAAGCAAATTCCTGAGAAAAACTCAAATTAGTAAAAAATATCAACACAATTTAGCGACAAGTTAGCGCCTTCAGCGTTGAGCTTTGAAAATTTTAATGAGAATGTTGAATAATAAGTTAAAAATATTAAAATGTATTAAAATAACTCATATACCCTATTTCTTTGACTGTTTTTAAAGAGTTTATTAAATATGTTCTTTTCTTAGAGTTACCTTATCTGATTAATTACGTTGTATTTGGAAGTAAAAGCTTAATTATGCTCGTCAGGACGGTAATATGGACGCATGTGAAATGAGACAAGTGCACTAAGGTCAATAAGTTAGAATGAGGGCTGTCACAAACAGAAAAGATTTTACTATCCCCGGAAACTAAGATAACCACGAAAACTAAAAATTCTATAAAACGTATGAATATCGTCATCATAGTCGCTACAGCCACTGCTATAATTGTCCCCCCAACCAAATTTCGGTCACAGCAGCCAGCCTAATGACACTAGCCATCGGCACAGGACAGGATTATAGAGCCCAAGTTTATGCGCATGCACAGGTGCATTCTTGCACATGGTATGGTAAACCGACACGACCGAAAGGAGATCAGGTGCAAATTTAACGGCTATACGTTCTTTTCGAGGCACGGGGGGGTGTGAGGATAGATATCTACATCTGTCTTCGATCAATAAATTGAAATACAGATGTGTTATTACCCCCAAAGAATAGGATGGAATCCCTTATTACCATTAAAACGGCTCCCCGGTTCTTTACACTCATTATACGAAACGCAACAGCATAAGAGCATGGTCCTACTTTGGTCGTGCAGACCCAATCGTGCTGCGGCCAAAATAAAGTTGCGGCGTGGCTTTACTACGTAGGTCTATTTGACTCATGAATTATAATACAGATTCTGTGAAGTTTAATCACTAGAATATTTTACCCGACACACCTAGTAATCGCAAGGGGAGTGCCTTCAAACGGAGTAAATACGACAAACGGGTTCTTTTTAGCGGTTAGCGTGCAAACTTGTGTCTTCTAGGGATTGAATTAGACTAGATTTAGTCGCCCCCAATCCGAGACTTTGTTAAGACTCAATTACAGACACAGGTTTGTTCCGGTACTCGGCGATGATTTCCCTAGAAATATTTGCACGGCCAGTGTATAAGGCATCACCAGTGCTGTGGTCTGCATTGCAATTAATGTTATCAGGTTGCAACATATCATTGATATGCAGAAGAAACAGCGTTGGTGATAGTAGGCCGCCTTGTGGAACATCAGCGTTAAGATCTTGATGCTCCGATTAGCAGAAAACTAGTGATCCAATCGTACAATTTCTCGGGAAATCCTTAGGAAGGGAGCTTCGGAAGAAGCGCTTTGTGCCAGACCCGATAGAAGGCCTTCGCTTTGTCCAAACTAACGGCCAATGTCTCCCTGTTTGGACTCCACTGCCTCCGCCCATCTATGAGTAAGGTACACCAGAAGATCACCAGCTGATCGACCACGACGGAAACCGTATTGGTATTCACTAAACAGCTAGTGATCCTCAAGGTACCTCATGAGCTGGCAGTTCACAATAGACCCCATTATTTTGGAGAACAAGGAGGTGATGGCCATTGGCTGGACGGGTCTGAGCGGTCACCTTTTTTAGGGATCTGGTGGTAGAAAAGCTATCTTCCAAGAATTTGGGACTACGCCTTGGGAGTAGAAGTACCAGAGCTAGTGCTGAAAGTACGCAAGCGTGCCCAATTGCGATGTATTCATTAAAATTTCCGGATTGCTCCTTTTGGAAAATTTAATCCTAGGAACGTGAATAATTTACGGATACATTCAAATTTTCAAGTTATGATATAATGAATTTGTTTTTTATTCGATTCTTCAATAGACCGCAAAATTTGCAAGAAAGAAAACAAAGACCCTCAATCGAAAACGCTTTGATCATGAGTTGTGTTGATTGTAGTGACAATATTAAGCAATTTTCATTAAATATTTTTATAACACTGAAGTGCCAAGCATGAGTACTTTCAGTCCACCTGATGGTAAGTGGCTACTACAGTCCATCGTCACGTGCGCGAACTTAATGTAAAAAAGGCTGCAGATGCACTTTCGAGGACTGTAATGTCTCACATCAAGTTTTTATACTCAACCTATAACTTTACACTGCAATACAGCTGTGCAGGCAATGCTCTTTGAGGACAAAAATTGATAAGAAGATGGAACAAAGGCAGGCGGCCTCTTTGGCAGAAAAGGAGTTTAACCACCTAGAAAATACTTTGGTATTGTAATCGTTTTTAATATATATACAAATTTCAGATAAACTATTCAGACAACCAGAAGTGGGTGAAAACCGAAAAGCAAAAAACTTTTTAAAATTATATTAAAACAATCAAAATACTTTATTATTACTTTATGTATTTGTATTTGGTAATTATCGTAAAACTAGTATTTTTTTCTCTGACTCGGTAATTTTTTTAATCAACTTCATTTCATTTTTCAAAGAGATTTTTATCTATTCATAACCAGTACTTTTATTTAGCATTCACTAAAATACACTCTCAGGTCACTCAATAAAGCCCATTACGTTTAAGTATATTTATATATAAAGCCTACGTAATTTTAGCGAAACAATATATTGTGAGGAAATTCTGTGATTATAAAAATAATAATAATATCTTGCCTTGGTCAAGTATGTATAAAATTTGGTCAAGTATGTTTCATTTTCTGCGATCGATATTTTTCATCACAAACCACTGTAAACGCACGATACAGCAATCCACTCACGATGGCGTCTGAGCCCAGAGTTAGTAAAAGTATACCTGTATTTAGTAAAATATATTATTACAAGGCTGCTCAAACACCGAGAATTTTGGAACTCCTCAGCCAAAATAAATTAAAACTAAACAAAACAAAATAAAACAGCCATTATATGACTACATTATATGGCTTCCCACATGATAGATGAAGAGATTAACCCTTAGTTGCATGACTTTTTTATTATTGTAAAAAATCATATGCACGTAATTGGACCTCTAGGTAATGGGAAAAAAACAAAAAAAATCTTTGACATTTGTATTATTTTTTATTAAAAACGCTTTGATGTTTATTTCCATCATTATACAGAATGAACTTATGAGCTTAGTACAAATTAAAGTAATATGCAAAGTAATAAATAATTTCAATTTTGATGAAAATTAACAAAACAATTATTGTTTTTATTAAGACATAAGTTAACCCTACATTTATTGCAGCTGATTGTGGAGTATCCTTTACAGTTTGAGTATTTGCATCGCAGTGAAATGCCAACTTGTGGTCACACCATTCTTCAGGTCATGTTCAATCTTTTGGTGGAGGAACAACTGTAGGCCCTCTGTTCTTTTTTGCTTGGATTTCATTTTCAAAGAGCTGGAACTTGGACGTCTCTTTTGGTTGGATCCTAATGAGCACAAACTTGAGCATTACGAAATTGCCCCATGGAAAGTATAATCTTATAGGCATATTTCGCATCATTGCGTTTTTTTTTTTTGTAAATGATCCACGCATTTATTACCGTAAGATCAAGCAAATGAAAGAAAATACGTAAATACCATTTTTTTGACCTTACAGCAATATGGAACCTCCCCAAAAACTGTCCATTAAATTCACCCCCCCCCCCCATATGTTTGTTATATTCTTGGCCAATTTTTGGACATGAAATTTCTACCTTTTCCTTGTTTGCTTTGTCATATCTAGTGAGACTAGATACTGGTGTTGACCCAACATATGTAAAAAGTGTCACCATTTTGTTGTCTTACCAGGTGACACAAGACATATCAATACCATAAAATGTAGTTGTCCTTTCTACACGACTTCCTAGGTACTGACTTTTTCATAAACTCTTTTTTGTGTGGTAATTTTGAGTTTGGAATTCTATTTTGTTGTACAGTACCCACAGATTGAATACCTTGCGTGGCTTGATGATGAACCAGGGGCAATAATGTGTAGAAATTGTCAAAGTATATTATGTGATTTTCATGTATTGGCACACCTATTAGCAAACAAATGACAACATTTTCTGTGGCTCCCAGATCAGGTTCTCCTTCTGGTCTTCCTGTATTTTCCTGTCCTGAATACAATTCAAATGTATGAGCATATCCTGATAAATTACAGAGCACATAAACTTTAAACCCCCATTTGTGGGGTTTATTAGGCAGATATTGTTTTAAGAAATGTGCCACTTTTGTAGCACACATCTGCTCATCTACCAATAGTCTTTGTTCCATAGGTATGATAGAAAATTTAGCTTTGAGGTGCTCAATAACTGGACGTATTTTAAATAACCTGTCGTGATCAGCATGGCCTACAGGCTTGTGATTTTCATTATTTTGAAAGTGCAATGAAAGCTTGATTTTTTCAAATTTGCTGACTGGCATTGTGATAACTGGGCCATAACCAAAAGCAGGAGACCAATATAATCTGGTATTTTGAAATTTATGCCCACACATGAATATTTCCAAAATTTTTTGATATCTGATGCCGTATAAATTATTTTGTTGTTAAGATCTTTCTGCATGACATACAAATTAGTTTGAGTAACAATTTCCTGAATAAAATCATCAAAAAAGTATTTGAAACATTGGTAAGGAGTTTCAAGCTGTGATATTTCTGATGGAAAAGCTGAGCTGCCTAAGAAAGCAATTCGATACTCATCAAAGTTCATGTCCTCGTTTTTTCAAATAAGTTTTCTTTTGTCCAATAATGTATTGAAAGTATCACCACAAGGAACTGTGCTTTGACTTTCTCGTTCATTCACCAGTTTTTCAACAAGAGGTGGATCATTTTCATTTTCTTCCTGACTATCTTCATCACCATTGTTATCATATAGACTTAGAAGTTCATCCCTAGTATAATGGGGATTTGGTGGGTCATCATCTTCAGAATCTTCTGCCTCCAGTCCATCTTCCGACAGCCAACCATCTTCCAGCTGTGCTAGATAGTGTTCTATGTCTTTATCATTGATAATATTCTGAAACAGCAAAAAAATACATAAACAAAGTGAAATTACATGAACTTAATTTTCTTCATACTTCAAGGATGATAATACTGCATAATGATGTAAATTTACACCATACCTATTTCGCATTATTTTAGTTACTATTTACATGTTTTTCATAAATATTAGCAGTTTCCGCAATACTTACCCTACTTCTATGCATTATGAATTTTTTCTCCGACTTCTATAGGCAAAACCTTAAACTTGATAATTTTATGCACCGTTACAACGAAACCAACGAACTTGAGCTTACCAAATTTTGATTGACGTTTGACAGTTGACGTTTGCTTTTTTTTACTAGGTGCATTCCGTTTAGTTCAAACGTGTTTCAAAAAGTTGCCAGAGACAAAAAATCTTGTCCAGCAACCGGTTTTGGGTGCATTTTTTCCTATTGAATGGTTTGATGGAAATATCCATCACTATGCAAAAGAAAGATTGTGTTGAACAATTTATATTTTCAAAAGTTATCATGTTAACCCCTCCATGCGGATTTGATAAATCTTCACCATAAGCCACTCAAAGCACTTTTTTAATGTAAAAATAACAATTAATCCATTTAAAAAAATAAGTTCAACAATCATTTTTTTGCGCCCGAAGCAAATAAGGGCAACCCTCTGAAAACGGGAGAGGGAGGTGGTGAATACTCATAGAATACCACCCAGCCAGCTGCGTGGTCATGTGGAGACTTTTACCCCCTAAACACCACCTTTTGGAATTGGCTTAATAATCTAGCGAGAGACCTTTAAGCCGTAAACTGGCACGACCCTCCTTGGCTGAAAGGAGGACGCAAGCGGCGAGTAGCCACTTAGAAGTGTGCCTAACTATGGCAGATTATGAGATGAGTTAAGTAGGCTTGGCCTGAGTCGTCAAGAGGCAGTTCAGATCAGCCGAAAGCTTGTTGAGGGGACTAAGAGAGAGTTTCTCAGCCTGCTGATACTATAGCGAGTGCGAAGAGGGGCTACATAGGCAGCTGCCTCACGAAGGAGGCAATTTGGACATAATAGGGTGAGTCCGTATCACGACGATAGAAGAAGTTTTGAACTATTTGAAGTTCATTTATTAGGTTGGGTTTAGCATGAGCGAAAATGGGGAAAAATATAGGGTTCACTTGTTGCGTAAGGACATTTTACTTTGTCTGCCCAACATGCTGTTGTGCCTACCCATGTAAAATCGTGCGGTGCGAGTTACTTTTTTGATATGGGACTCGAAAGTGAGCCTTGCATCAAGGATGACGCCAAGTATTTGGCTTTTGTTTTGCCACGGGACAGGAGTTTCTAACATCCTGATTGGTAGAATGGCAGTGCGATGGCGTCGTTTATTTTCGAAACAAACGGCGGAGCTCTTCTCCGGGTTGACGTCGATACGCCATTTTTGGAACCAAGCCCCTAAGTCACTAACTGACTTTTGAATCTTGTTCCGAATCTGTAGCAGTGAGTTGACTTTAGAGTAGAGGGCTGTGTCATCTGCAAAGAGAGCTAGTTTGACACCATTCAATAGGAATGTCGTTGGTGAATAGTATGTATAGGAGGGGGGCAAGCACAGAGCCTTGAGGGACATCGGCTTTGATATGACGAGAAGAGGAAAGCGTGCCTTCGTGTCTAAAATGAAAAGTACGATCCTTCAAATAGGAGACTACGATGCGGATGAGATGGTCAGGAAGGCCTGAGTCGTACAATTTGTAGATGAAACCTTCGTGCCAGACTCTATCGAATGCCTTGGCAATGTCGAAAAATACCGCGATCGTCTTCTGATGACGAGAATAAAAACCACTGAAGATATATTCCACTATGCGGTGAACTTGCTAGGAGCACGAGTGTTTGGCTTGGAACCCAAATTGTTGAGGAATCACAAGAGGGTCGCGGTCTGTGGGAAACAGGTGGCGCCTCGTGCGCATGAGGATTACACGTTCGAAAAGTTTGCCCATGGCCTTGAGGAGGCTGATGGGATGGTGATTAGAGGGAAGGTGGTGAGGTTTGCCTGGCTTGGGAATGCCAATGACAGTTGCCTCTTTCCAACAGGTGGGGAAGTAGCTGAAGTCGAAGCAGGCGTTGAAGATTATGGCTAATAAGGCGATTACCTGCTCCGGAAAATGTTTGAGGGCTTGGTTGGAGATGCCATCTGCGCTCGGTCATTTATCTTTCTGAGAGTTTGATTTTTATATCATTTATATGTTAGGCGCTAGTTGAACATACCTACGCACTTTGCGTATTTTCGGGTTTCTGTCATCACAAAGTGAACATATCTATTGTTGTGTTATTTATTTATGTATTTATTTCAACTATGTTTACACACACCTACGAAAAATCGGATTTAATGCAACAGGGCATTCTCTGCCAGTATATCTCCAGGTCGAGCAGAAATTTTAAAAAGTGCAATGTTTGAAAGTTTTAGTAATAAACATTTAGATAAAAATTAAGTATTTTAACTCAAATATTTTAATAGATCATTACGCAATACATATTTTTCATTATAAAATATAGTTTAGTTTTGTGACATGGGACAGTAAGAGTGTGTCCAGTTCCAGTGTCTACATTTTATAATCTAATGCAATTATATTAATACAAAATAAATAATATAACCCCTAGTAATAAGTTTATAAGCTATTTACTGAATTTGAAGCTGCGCCACGCGTTTTTATAATGTATAGTTTACATCTTTCCTATTTTTAATAATTTTAATCCAAAAAAAAAATTCAAAGATATGTGAAGTCTGCCAACACCAGTCTTGCGGCCGCGCGGTGGATATTTCCTTGCCTTAAAACCGTCTTAAAATGAGGGAGACCTGTGCCCAGCATTGGGATGAATGTGTGCCGAAGTTTTACTTTTAAATTTTTACACTGTATCGTGTGTAGACCGTGTAGAAGCAGTGCTGATCACGTAGTGGTGGTGTAAGTATATCTACTACCTCATATCATTGCGTAGATGTCGTAAGAGGCGACAGTGAGAAATAAATCAGGAGATAGGTAGCAGCGTGTTCCTAATAACGACTAAAAATAAAAGACTGCGGGTGCCAACCCGCTTGCCAAGCGTGGCAACTAGGGAAATATTCCTGTATTATAATATGAGGAAATCTATGGGGGAGGCCTATATTTAGCAGTAGACTTTAATAGATTGTAACGGTAACGGTATACTCTAAGTATTTTACGTAATATATACATATAAAATAAATAAATAAACATACTCGTACTTAGCACACAATCTAAATAACGAAAGAGGATAAACATATTGTGTATGGTCACCTATGGAGTGCGTAAGGTGATAAACGCGATAAATTTATAAAACTCGCTTAAATTTTCTTGAATTTCCTACAGTCACCTCTTTCAACACTTACACGACTAAATAGGTTGATGGACAATTAACTGAGTCACCAATCCAGAACGGTATCTAGGTAGAACAAGAGCCATACTATTACCTATTTCGAAAAATAACACTCTTGCTTTTTTATAGAAGAAGGAGAAACGTGCATGCGGCTCACGTGATGGTAAGTGACTACCGCTGCCCATGAATAACCGCAAACAAATGCAGGTGCGTTGTCGGCCGTTTAGAAAGGAGTAAGCTCTTTTCTTGAAGCTCCCTAAGTCATATCAGTCCGGAAAAGGAGTGAAAGTCAGTGGTAAACAATTCCACAGAGAATTTGTACGATGAAGAAAACTCTTAATAAAACGCTCAGTTGTGAACCACCAAGCATGCAGATGGTGAGGATGGTATCGTAAATTTTGACGCGATGTACTTTCATGAAATTTCGCGGTTGGAGCTAATCCGAACAATTACTGAGAACAATTCCCGTGGTAGATACGAAAAAAAAACGCAAAAGAATGCAACATCTGTTTGCGTTTTTTTTTGTAGTTCCAGCGGTCAAGTAGAAAGAGTTTGCACTGGGGTGCCCCAGTCCAGGGATGAGAACAGTATTCCATGTGAGGCCGAACTTGCGCTTTATAAATTTGCAAGCGATGTGCCGGCATGAAATACTGTCTTGCTCTGTTGAGCAAGCCAAGCTTTTCAGAGGCCGATTTGCCTCCAAGTGACAATATGTCGACGCGGGGGAAAATGAGGAGGCACGACAAAGGGATTCCTTTTAGCGGTAAACGTGCAAGCTTGTGTTTTCCAGGGATTGAATTGGACTAGATTTATTCGCCCCCAATCTGAGACTTTGTTTAGCAAAGACTCGAATTCAGGCACAAGTTTGTCGTGGTACTCGGCGACGTTTTCACGAGAAATATTGGCACGGGCTGTGTATAAGACATCAGGCAATGTTGTCGCCCGCATGTCAATGAATGTTACTAGTTTGCAACATATCATTGATATGGAGAAGTAACCGTGTTGGTGATAGTACGCAGTCCTTCGGAACACTAGCATTAATAGGCTTGTAATTACAGCACGCACCATCGACCACGACCTTGGTGCTCCGATTAGAAAGGAAATTAGTGATCCAATTACACAATTTCTCGGGAAGCTCATAGAAAGAGAGCTTCGAAATAAGCGCTTTGTGCTAGACGCGCTCGAAGGCCTTCACTATGTCCAAACTAACGGCCAATGCCTCCTCTTTAACTCTAGTGCTTACACCAATCTACGAGTCAGGTAGGCTAGAAGTTCATTAGATGATTGACCACGGCGAAAACAGTATTGGCGGTCATTAATCAGCTGGTGATCGTCAAGGTACCTTATGAGCTGGTAGTTTACAATAGACTCCATTATTTTGGAGAACAAGGAGGTGATGACGATAGACCTATAGTTGGAAGAATCAGAGCGGTTACCTTTCTTAGGGATCCAGTGCACGACGGCTGTATTCCATGACTTCGGAACAATGCCTAGGAATAGGAGTACCGGAAAAGACGGGTTAAAACCAGTACCAACTCCGGAGCACTCGTCTTAAGCATAATAGGAGGGACTGCATCAGGCCTACTCGACTTGCTGATGTCCAGGGAGAGTAGTGTTTTGCGAACCGAGCGCTGTGTAAACTGCACATCCGGCGTGGAGTGCTCACACCGCGGGACGGTCTGCGGAGTGTTCTCCCGTAATTACGAGTCGAGTTGGAAGCAAAGAGAGAGCCCAGCAGATCGGCTTTGTCCTTTGCGGCACGAACTAGTGAGTCGTCCTGTCCACCTGGTGCGAAGTGGTGACTATAGTCCATCTGCATTTTATTGAAAACTAAGATGGAATGCCTCACAGCCTGTAATAATACTGGCCCTCTATTCCTTTCAGTCCGTAACAATATGTTAAGGGTGACAAACGAGCACACATCTAAATTCAGCCATGGACTTCTACATGATCCATAGACATCTACATTAGTTCTCGATTAGAAATCTAAATGCAGATACGTTGTCACTCTTGAGAAATAAGGTGGAATGCCCTGTTTCCATTAAAAAATCCATTAAAAATTAAAAAAGTCCCCGGTTCTCTACAATTATACCATATGAAACAGCATTAAGCTGCTATTTGCGCTGTTATTCTCCGAAAGTGTGGCTTTTATCTGGTAGAGTAGGCTCATTCGTACTACAACCATAACATAACTGCAGCGTGTCTCTACCATGAGAACGTGGGGTAACCACTACATAAGTATACCGTACGCCCCGCAGCACGCTCTTTACTTAAGTATTACACCAAGCATTGCGGTCGCCAAAAACTGAATAACATGTAGCATCATAGAATAAATTGAAAACCATAAATTGTTAATGGTCATTGAAATTGTTGTAATAAACTGCTGTTTATAGGTTCGGGACCGGTCATGCGCTATGTCAATGCAAGCGTTTCTATCGCCTGCAAATACATGAACTTGAGATTTATTATACTTTTAAGCGTGCGTTTGATTGTCCGCGGCACATGTTTTCGTTGGAGATATTTCGGTTACGATAATGGTTCTCATTTTGAATGAAGACATTTCTTCAATTTATAGGATGCACTCTAATGTTATTTGCCGATTTGATCACTGCACGGTCAACAAAAAACTTGTTAAACAAACAACATTTATACGTTTGTTTTCCATTATTTTTTATATTTACTAGCAATGCTATTAACATTACCAATTTTCTCTTGAACCACTGCGTGTTTGTGGTTTACGACAGAAGTCGAATGGCGGACTCGAACCCACGACCTTTTGAATACGCGGTCCGCTCCATTAGGCTACTGTCGCTTTTACAATATAATAATGATGATAAAGAATTGAAAATAATATTAGAGCAAAAAACGAGCTAACATTCAATTTAAACGGTGAATGTAACGTATGACCAATTTTAGAAAAGTTAGTTATTTACTCTTGTCTCTCCTGAAAACTAAAATTGAAAGCTTCACACTAATTACGTATAAACTCAACTTTGGTTGTAACACAAATGGATAGGCTCGACCAGTTAAGGATCACGCCAACACAGAGTACCAGCGTAAAATAACAGTGAGTGTAGAGAACCGGAGACCGTTTTTACAGCAAACGAGGTATTTCATGTTAGTCCTCAGGGATGGCAACGCATTTTCTTTTTCTTCTCTATCGAAGGTAGATGTAAATATGTACTTATGAGCCACATCATTTATTTACAGATGCGCTGTATTGTGCTCGATTGTTACGTTTGATTTATAATAAAAAAAAAACACCTCAACGATACAGGAGAAAAATTTACCGTCGTGGTGATGGAGCTTTATGTAAAATAAACTAAAGATTATTTTTTATCCGTTATCATCACTTTTTTATAAAACGTAATGATAACAGATCGTCTTTTTAGTAACAAATAATTCTATCTCAGTCTGCATTAATTATTAGTAACAACGTCTTTGTTTTTTAACGCTGGTGTTTCACAAGGTTGCGTGCTATCACCAACGCTGTTTCTTCTGCATATCAATGATATGTTGCAAACTGATAACATTCATTGCTATGCAGACGATAGCACTGGTGATGCCTTATACACTGGCCGTGCAAATATTTATCGGGAAATCGTCGCCGAGTACCGGGACAAACCTGTGTCTGAAGTCGAGTCTTTGCTTAACAAAGTCTCGGATTAGGGGCGACTAAATCTAGTTCAATTCAATCCCTAGAAGACACAAGTTTGCGTGCTTACCGCTAAAAAGAACCCCTTTTTTGTATATCCCTAGTTTGAAGGCACTCCCCTTGCTGCCTCGGCTAGCATCCGAAACCTCGTCGTCGATATATCGAATAGTGTGCAGTTTCGTGGTCACTTGGAGGGGAAGGCCAAATTGGCCCCTAAAAAGCTTGACGTGCTCAGCAGAGCGAGACAGTATTTCATGCCGGCACATCGCTTGCAACTTTACAAACCGCAATTTCGTCCTAACATGGAATACTGTTCTCATCTCTAGGCAGAGGCACTCCAGTGCCAGCCCCTTCCACTTAACAGCATCCAGCACAGATCGATTCGAATCGTCGACCACCCAGTTCTTTCTGATCGGCTTGATTCACTGGCACTGCGTAGGGATGTTGCATCCCTTTTCGTTTTCTATCGTATCTACTATGGGGAGTATTCTGAGGAATTGTTCGGATTAGTTCAAGCCCCCAAATTTCACGAACGTAAATCGTGTCAAAATTCCCGATACCATCCTGACCATCTGGATTATTCACGATCGACTACTATATGTTTTACTAGGAGTTTTCTTCCTCGTACAACTTCTCTGTGGAATTATTTACCACGATTTTTCCAGAACGATACGACTTAGGCACCTTCAAGAAAAGAGCTTACTCCTTTATAAAAGGCCAGCAACGCATCTGCATTCCCCTGGTGTTGCGGTTGTTCATGAGCGGCGGCAGTCACTTATCATCAGGTGAGCCGCATGCTCATTTGCCCCCTCTTCTATAAAAAATAATTCAATTGTGTAAAAGAAAACAATTAGATTGAGTTAGGACTCATGACAGAGACATCGAGTTGATTGTTCGCAATATTTTATTTCGTTTATTTTCATCATCATCATCATAATTATTACAGCCCTTTACAAGTCCACTGCTATTCATAGGAACGCCGAAGAATGTCACAGATGGAGTGCTGATCTGGAATCACTTACCAGGTCGTCACTCCATCTAGGAGGTGATCAGCCAACTCTTCGCTTAACGGTACGAGTCTGTCACTCGAGATTTTTACTTGTTTCACATGATTAATTCCTCACGAATTTTTTCACCACTGAACTGAATGACTGAATACATAGAAAGTGCAAATAATTATATTGGTACTAGTTATGTTGGTATTAGAAACAGCAATAGATTTTTTTGTTACCGGTGTGGCAAGAACTTGGTTTGCTCATGTAATAAGAACTCCCCTAAAGACATCACGTCTTTAGGGGAGTTCTTATGCCCTGAGCTGTCAAGTCTCTGACAACTATGTGCTGAAAAAAAGAAGAAGACATCGTTCAATGGGGAAGTACCTACATTCAGCAGTATACTTTTGATGGTATTGTAAATAGAAAGGTAGGTGGATTGCAGAAATCAGATGGCCAATAATTGTATGAACGTGTGCCCTAGACTGTACAGAGATGAAATCTATGTCATTTGAAAGTACAGATCTTATATATAAAGAATTAGAAAAGTACATGTATAAAGACTTAAAAATTTGATTTTGGCAGTCGGCTTTTATCATTATTACATAATGTAAATATTAATAAAGTTCCAATTCATGAGTGTTATTTAGGTTAATGTATATGCACGACGATTAGGATGTATTCTAACCGGTTTAGCTAAAAAAACAAGGACAGCAGTTTTTTTCAGTCTTTGAAATTATTATTTGTAACTAGTTTTTGTAACATAACTATTATTGATCGAAGTTTATTAGACAGAAAATAATTAAACTTATGTATTACACCATTTATAATGAGTGGAGCACTCGTGTAGGGCTACGGCATATATTAAATAAAAGTAAAATACGATCAAACACAAGTACGAAGGAAAAGCGTACATATGATATATTTATATATCATATACCAAAAAATGGTGCGTAAGTTGGTAGACGTGAATCGGATCAAGTCTGACATTGACACTTTGACTGTTTTGATGCTTGACGGACGGATTCAGCGTTGCAAGTACTAAATTAAAATAACCCTACCCTATAATGTAACACTACATGTTTAAGATGTTGCTGTATTAAACAAATAAATAAAATCCTATTCTTTAGTGTATTTTGATTATTTTGATGTATTAAGTAATTAATTGATGGCTTATTTTTATACATAAGACATAAATAAAGTATTTTTATGAGTTTAGCTATTGTTTTTCCCTACTCTGATCTTTTTAAGTATCATATGGCCACATTAAAAGTGCTACAGAATGACTTCAAAGAGAAGAAATCACTTTAAATACTTTTAAACTTGATTATTTTTCAACAGCTCCAATGAAATGTTAATAGTTATTTAAAATTCTTTTTTTATTTTATTTAAATTAATAGCATTGGTGTTATTTTTGTACAGCTTGGGACACATTTTGGCCATCTCATTTCAGCCGTTATCAAAACACGAATAGACAAGGAATCATCAATTTTTATATCAGTTACTGCGGCCAGCCTCAACGGAGACTAGCCAATAGCGCAGGACAGGACTAAAGTGTCCAAGTATATGTTCAAAGCATAGGTGCGCTCTCTATTATCTCACTCTCATAATCCGATGGGACAGGCGGATGGATCAGGCACAGGACTAACGGCTTTACCTGCTTTCCGAGGCACGGGGTTAAGACACCGCCAATTTTTTGACTCCAGGCAAGCTACTGAGAATTTCTTGACGGAAAAACTCTATAATTGATTTTTTGGCCTGACCCGGGATTTGAACCCAGGAACTCGTGATTAGCAGTCTCGCTGCTATAACCACTAGACCAACGAGTCAGTTGAAATTTTTGTGTTATTTTTACATTATACTATGAATAAAATATAATTTTGAGGACTTCCATACCGACATGTGCATTGCAATGAAGGAAGCTATTTACATAGAAATATTTTCATCAGCATTATTCATTTGATCAGCACGATAAGTCTGCATTGCTTTGTAATTTACGTAAAAATTTATAAGACCGGATTCTGGCTGACATAAAATTAATCATTTGCGATTAATGTTTGTTTCTTACGAAACGAGATGAATGTCTCAGTAATATGTAATCGTTTTACCGCTTTTTAGGGTTCCGTAGTTAACTAGGAACCCTTATAGTTTCGCCATGACTGTCTGTCCGTCTGTCCGTCCTCGCTTAATCTCTGTGACCATTAGCACTAGAAAGCTGAAATTTGGTACCAATATGTATATTAATCACGCCGACAAAGTGGTAAAATAAAAATTGGAAAAAAATGTTTTCTTAGGGTAGCCCCCCTATATGTAAAGTGAGAAGTGATTTTTTTTTTAATTTCAACCCTAACGTGTGATATATTGTTGGAAAGGTATTTAAAAATGAATAGGGGTTTACTAAAATCATTTTTTTATAATGCCAATAATTTCGGAAATAATCCCTCCAAAAGTAAAAAACAATGTGTCCCCCCCCCCCTCCTCTAACTTTTGAACCATAAGTTTAGAAAATATGAAAAAAATCTGAAAAGTAGAACTTTATAAGGACTTTCTAGGAAAATCATTTTGAACTTGGATGGAAACAACAGTACCCACTACCGGGAGCAGTTGCAGGAGCGCCGAGCGCTGTTGGAGCGCGAACATAATGGATACCCACCTTTAAACTCATAAGTGGGAAACTACGGAACCCTACACTGAGCGTGGCCCGACACGGTTTTTTTTATTAACTCGCTTCCGAGTATGGCTGTTTGAGTCCAATTTAATAATAATATTTATACTAACTTTCAGATGAGACTGAAATTTTGATCATAGTTCAGAAGCGGATGACAATGCAAGAATATAAAAAACCGTGGTATAAAAAAATAATAAGACATAATATTTAAAAAAAATATCACTTGTTTACGTAGTAATTATTATGGTCGTACACGAAATTACGCTTATCTGTTTAATTTTCTCGTGATTACTAGGTGTATCGTTTTTTTTTATAGAATAGGGTGACAAACGAGCACACATTCCACCTGATGGTAAGTGGTTGCTGCGGCCCATAGACATCTACATCTATCCTCCATTAAAAATCAAAATGCAGATGCGTTGTTACCCGTGAGGACTGAGATGGAATGCCTCGTTTCCAGTAAAAAGGGTCTCCGGTTCTCTACACTCACCATACGAAATACAGCAGCATTAAGCTACTATTTCACGCTGGTATTCTGTGAGAACTGGTATTCACGCCGCAGCTTTATTAAGGCTGCAGAAGGATTGGGTCTGCTCGACCGAAGTAGGACCATGCTTTCATAGCTTACCACTGTAAAACAGCAGAATGATGCTGTTTCGTTTCGTCTAATGAGTGTAGAGAACCGGGGAGCCATTTTATAGGTAAGAAGGGATTCCATCCTATTCCTTGGGGGTAATAACGCATCTGCATTTCGATTTTTGATCGAAGATAGATGTAGATATCTATCCTCACACCTGTCTCACCCCCGTGCCTCGGAAAGAACGTATAGCCGTTGAATCTGCACGTGATCTCCTTTCGGTCGTATTAGTTTACCATGCCGTGTGCAAGAATGCACCTGTGCGTGCGCACAAACTTGGGCTCTATAATCCTGTCCTGTACCGATGGCTATCTCATTTGCCTGGCTGTTGTGACCGAAATTTGTACGGGAGGACATATTAATATTATTATTAACATTTTAGCAGTGGCTGTAGCGATTACGATGACGATATCCATGCGTATTACTGATTTTTTTTCATGGTTGTTATCTTAGTTCCCGGAAACAATCAAGGGTTTTCTGTTTAGGACAGCCCTTATTCTGCCTTATTGACCTCAGTGCACTTGTCTCATTTTACATGCGTCCATATTTCCCGTCCTAACGAGCATAATTAAGCTCTTACTTCCACATACAACGTAATTAATCTGATAAGGTAACACTAAGAAAAAAACATATTTAATAAACCCTTTAAAACACTCAAAGAAATAGGGTATATTAGTTATTTTAATGCATTTTTATATTTTTATTTATTTATTCAACATTATCATTACCATTTTTACAAAACCCAACGCTGGACGCGCTGACTTGTCGCTAAATTGTCTCATTATTGGGATATTTTTACTAATTTGAGTTTTTCTTAGGAATATCCCGTCGCCCGTCAATTTTCTTCTGCCACAGTCGAGTTTCTTTTGAGCCGCTACTACAGCAAATCTATTACGTAATCGTATTAAAATAGCAAGCAGCATATGTAAATCTGCGACTATTTAAAAAAATCCTTACTAATGAGTTGTCAACTCTGAGGATTAAAAAGAAATTGTCGTCGAACTACCGTACTTAGTAGACGTGTGTTAATTGTGGCGAAGACATCTAAATAGTGCTCCTCAAATCTATTTCTTATATTCTAACTTAATGGAACTTTAATTCTGTGAAAGGTGATTTATGACGAAAACCCTTTTAAAGTGAAGATAAAAACTGTATTAAAGCTTCGATAGCTGCACCAGTGAGCGGGGAAGATAAAATAAAGTTACTTAAAACGACTTTAAACAATTATGTTTAAGCTCGCCAGACCAGAGACAAACCAGAGATAGCCAAGGTACTCCTCCACAACAAAGAGAAATTGCCCGATAATATAAATTTTTTTTCGGACCAAACACCGGTTCAAAAAAATACTTCATGAAGATAAAAGATGAACTTTCACGACGTAAAAAAATGGAGAAAGTGATCTCATAATGAAATACGTCAATGGCGTACCAAGTATTATAAAATCAGTTTCAAAAAACTCCAACCACCAATAATAAATAACACCTCACCCGATACCATAAACTCAAATAGTTAACGACTACAAACTTATCCACACTAAAAATTAACGTTTATCATTCTCTACTTAAACAATCGTAGTATTCGGCAGAAAGGCAAACTCGATGAACTTAAATGCATCATAAAATCAATATCAACAACTGCACATATTATTTTGCTCACAGAAACTTGGATACAGACCGAAAATCAAACTTTACTACTACAAATCACTAACTACACACTATATTCCAACTATAAGACGGATATAAGAGGAGGTGGAGTATCATACATATAGCATACATACATAATAGCTTAAAACATAACCTTATTGAATCGACTTATCAAGACGGAAATAACTACTTATGGATAAAAATTCAAAAATTTGCACTAGATTTTGGTGTGGTTTATTATCCTGGATATACCAATTTTCAAAAAATTAACAAACACACGTACAACAAATCAACAAATAAACAAATTAACAAAGTATACGACAAACAATTACAGCATCACAGGAGAGCAATAGTTTTTGCAGATTTCAACATTGACTTGTTGTCAAAAAACAAGAAATTAAAACAGTACAAGCAAATAGTCAAAGAATCGGGATACAGATTACTTAACAAAATCAACGAAACGTAAAAAACGTAAAAACGTAATTAAACGTATTGTACAAGAGATTCCACCACGAAGAAATCGATCATAGACTACGTTAGCACTAACCTAAAAGTTGACCATTTCAATATTGTTATGATCAACTCACCTATGACAGACCATAAACAAATTTATGTACAATTTAACAGATTTAAACCACCAAAAAAATACGTAAACGCTATGAAGCAATCAACTATAATAAACTATATAACTCGATAGAACAACACGGATATGAAGAAGATTTAAATTACTGTCAATTGGAAACTAAACTAAAACAATACTTAGAAGACTTTGCGTATTTTATCGCATCTATCACGGGGAGTGCTCTGAGGAATTGTTCGGATTAATCCGCCAAATTTCGTGAACGCACTACACGTCAAACGTCCCGATACCATCCACAACATCTGGATGCTTGGCGGTCCACCACTGTACGTTTCACAAGGAGTTTTTTTCCACGTACAACCCCTCTGTGGAATAGTGTACCACCGGCGATTTTTCCGGACCGATACGACCTGGGGACCTTCAAGAAAAGAGCTTACTCCTTTCTAAAGAGCCGGCAACGCACCCGCAATTCTCCTGGTGTTGCGGTTGATCATGGGCGGCGTTAGTCACTTAACATAAGGTGAGCCACATGCTCGTTTGCCCCTTCTTCTATAAAAAAAAAAGACAAAAAATTAATAAAAACTAAAATATTAAATCCACCACAAGAAGACTGGATTAATAACAATATACCTACTTACTTAGTCAAAGAAACTATTTGTGGATGCAATACAAATATGATCGAGAAAATGAATCATTAGAGAAAGAGTTTAAGCTGAAGAGAGATACAGTAGCTAAGCAGATCCGATATTCGAAAAATTTCTACTATTATAAACTATTTCAAAATTATACTATAATAATAAAGCCCTTTATTCCAATCTAATAGCATTTAACATTAAAACTTAAGATAAAAGAATCTACTAACTATAAAATGTCTCTTAGTTCGGCGTGCCTATTGGCAAAGGCCTCCTCCAACAATTTCCATTGTTGTCTATCTTGAGCAACCCTTCTCCAGTTTGGTCCTGCTGTAAGTTTTATTTCGTCTTCCCACCTTGCATGCTGCCTTCCTCGTCTTCTTTTGCTGTCCCTTGGATACAATTCTGTTACTCTCCTGCTCCACTTTCCCATCTTGTCACGCATCATATCTCCTGACCATCTCCATTTCTGTTGATCGATTCGTTTGAGTATGTCAGTAAGTTTTGTTAAATTCCTAAGGTCAATATTTCTGATCTTATCCTGTCTTTTATAGCCGGTCATACTCCTCTCCATTGCTCTTTGTGCCACTGCAAGTTTTTCTCTCAATGCCTTTGTGAGGGTCCAGGTCCATTTCTACTATTATAAACTATTTCAAAATTATACTAATAACCCAAAAAATGTGGCAAACTTATAAACAATTTAACAAACAATAAAATAAAACAAAATTGTGCTTCTCCAAAACTAATTGTAGATTCCAAGGTAATCAATAACACAGTCGAGATTTGTGAGATTTTAACGAATATTTTTAACTATTGAACCACAATTAGTAGTTAAAATACCTAAGAAATATCATAGTAGCTCAACTTATCCTTTCTCTAGAACACAAACAGTTAATAATAATGAACTTTCTACAGTAGCCTCTTGTACTGCTAGTGAAATTCGCAAAATTATACAAAGCCTTGAAGAATTAGCACAAAAGTAATAAATTGCCAACAAAATTTGATAGCACATGACTTAGCTCAATGTTTCAATAAACATATGATCGATGGAGAGTTTCCAGATACTATGAAGATTGCAAAGATAACACCAATCTATAAATCGGGACTTAAAACCGACCCAGGAAACTATCGTCAGATATTGGTATTGCCGGTCATATCAAAATTTTTTGAAAAAGTCATACATAATCGTTTAGAAAATTACTTAAATTCTTTTAACTTTATATCAAAATGGCAATATGGATTTCGAGCCAAAAATAGCACCACTACCACAACAATCGATCTAACAACGAAAATAAAAGATAGTATAGATAAACGGCAAGTGGTTTTAGGTGTTTTATCGATTTAAAAAAAGCCTTTGATACTATAAGTTACAAATTACTATTAGAAAAACTTTAAAGTATCGGAATCAAGGTAGTGTTCTTAAAATATTTAAATCATACCTATGAAATAGATCGCAATTAGTGAAACTGGATAATTTTCAAAGTAGTGCCTTGCCTATAACGCATGATGTGCCACAGGGATCTATACTTGGGCCTCTCCTATTTCTAGTCTTTATTAACCAAATTGCAGAACTAGGGTTACATGGTCATCTAACTTTGTACGCTGACGATAAATGTCTATTTTATTTCGGATCTAAAATACATGATATTATTTTGCAAGCGCAATAAGATCTAGAAGTATTGTTGGAGTGGTTACTATATAACCTGCTAATGGAACAAAACTATACCATTACATGACCCACTGACAATTGATAACATCTGCTTAGAACAAAAAAAACCTAGGAAAAATACCTAGGCTTGAGAATGGACAATTGCTTTACATGGGATAAGCAAATAGATCACATTAAAAGTAAACTTACGACACCTTATGGACCACTTCACAATATTTCCCATTGTCTACCTAAAAAAATGCGTTACACTATTTATAACTTATTATTTAAATCACATTTACTTTATCTTATAGAAATTTGAGGCAATGCTGCTAACACTAAATTACAGGAACTTCAAAGAATACAAAATAAAATCATAAAAATACTTTTTCACTATCCCTATTTAACAGCACTTCTAAAATTTTCAAAGAAACAAAACTTATGAACGTTTAACAACTACATACATATAATACTTGCATTATAATTAGAAAAATACTTGATAAAACCATCCGTACTAACTTGCTTTTTGTAAAAAAATCACAAATTTGTAAACGCAGTCTTCGTCCACCTAGCTTACTTGTACTACCAAAGGTACGAACAAACTACGCAAAAAAGCATTACCTTTGAAGGAGCAAAGATTTATAATAAATTGCCTTGTAATACAAAAAATGTAAGCTCATTTAGTAGTCTTAAGTCTCAGCTATCACAATACATAATTGAACATATTTCACCATTAATTTGAGGCTATAAAGTTATTGACCGAGTGTTCGTAATTATTATAAAATGTAATTATTATATTTTTTATTATACTAAAATCTTCATGTAAGTGGCATTGTTTGTCTTTTTTGAAAATAAAATTTCTTTAAACTTAAATGCTTGCTACACACGCACGCACGCACGCAGGCACGCACGCACGCACGCACGCACGCACGCACGCACGCACGCACGCACGCACGCACGTACGCATGCACGCACGCACGCACGCACACACAAACACACACACACACACACACACACACACACACACACACACACACACATACACACACAAGCACGCACACGCACATATGCAAGTACGCACGCATTTACGCATTTCCGTAAATTATCATATTTAATACAAGAAATTTATATTATTCAATGATTTTCTACTTTCATTCATTAGAGCCTATCATATTCCACTGCTAAACAAATAGGCCTTCCCATAAATTACCCCTTTTTGCATGCGGGTTAGCAACCGCTCTTTATTTTGTAGTTGTTAATAGGAAGTTACCAACCCACTTGTCACACGTGGTAACTATGGCAAATACGGGGGATGTTTATGTTCAGCTGTGGACTATAATAGGCTACAACGGTAACGGTAATAGGAAGATGCTGCTGCCCATCTCCTGATTTGCTTCCCTGTGTCATCTTTTACATTACACGCAGGGGTAGTGGATGTTCTTACACGATCAATTAGTTTTTTGCTTTCAAACGATCTTAAATTAGTTAGGGCACATAACACATCTAGACTAGCAACATTTATTTACATTTATTTTTATTTTTTCAAAAAGCTTTAATGTAATACCTCAAAGTTAAGTGTACATAGGGCGTTATAAAGTTATGTGCTATCTACCGGACAACCGTGGGTGCCAGGGACAAACTTTGGCAAGTAATAATAATAGAATAAATATATAAATAGATTGTATATATATACATAATCTAAAATAAGCTATATTTTCGGACGATAAAAATTACTATTAATAGAATATATATATATATATATATATATATATATATATATATATATATATATATATATATATATATATATATATATATATATATATATATATCATTGCTTTAATGACATTTTTCGCTATTGTTTTATTCGTATTTTAGTGTAGGGAGGCCATGCGGTGTAAAATAGTCACTTTGGTGTTTTATAAAATGTTTCGTTCTAGAAATGATAAAACGCTTAGAAGCTTAGAAAACGTGTGTGAAAAATTTAATTTGTTTTTCAACTAACTGCAAAACCAAACATAATTCATAATTTAACAAAAATAGCCTTTCACAAAAATAAATCTAGTTAACCTGTTAGCTCGCGAGGCCACGCGTAATATGACACTCCCGTTCGCTCGCGACCGTAATGGCGGGAAAATTTGCAAATTAGCAAATTTTTTTGCTATATTGCAAATTTTGCTATATTTTCACTTTGAGACAATATTTATGGATAAAACTTACAGGAATTCTTGTTGAATGTATAAACTATTGAATAAAATTATTTTGGTTGTTAGAAATTATAATAAAATTCATAAATTACCCTTTATAGCATAAGTAGTAGTATATACTTCACTTTTAGTGCCAAAATTACTACTAATTTGAATTCTACACTTTTGTTTTTGGAGAAATTTATATGAAAATGTTTGGAAATATGTATATTTTTGTGTTTTATGTGTTTCTATGCGTTACTCATACCAAAATATTAAAATATAAAAAAATAAAAAAAAAAATAATAATAATATTTATCTGTATGACATTTCGAACAATATTTCAAAAATATTTTTGTGTGAATTTGAAATAAATACAACGTCAAGTTATTTTAAAAATATGTAAGAAAACTATTTTTACTTACATTTTACACTAAAAATAAATGAGAATTGGAAAAATAACACATTTATGACCCAACCGCCAAAATGGGCGTTTCGTATTTCGAAGTACTTTTGGTAATTTACTTTTCACTTTTTTATACCACAAATTATATATCTACGAGTTTACTATGTTACAAGGAATATAAAAAAGTATAATGCTTTCGTTTTTAGTCCAGACACAACTATAAAATTCTATAAAAAAGACGGAGCACCTTCATCAAAGCGACACGTCGAACGCCGAAAGTTCAGAGTGATTTCTTTTTTTTTTTTCTAAGAAATATTGCCAGGTTATGGTTTAAAATAAAAGAGCATATCTTTGTCTTTGATACTATTATCTATTGCATAGTGTCTTTGGTTTTGTTTTAATTAAAAAAATTATTTTTCAAAGGGTAGTACTTGTGGTACACATGTGTATCTTGATCGAGCGAGCGTACGATGTTTATGTTTGGTACACATGTGTATGCTAATCGACTACAGGAGTAGAGAGTAATTTCGTACAGATTAGGTACAATAGTCGCACTCATCCTTAAGATGCAGTGAGAGCATCAAAACCCAATACGATCAAGTAAATAAATTATATTTTCGGAGTTATTCATGTCAGCAACAATACGCCACGATCTATTGTAGAAATTAACAACCCATTGGCAGTCAATGCAGTAAAACCCTATATTAAAATGAGTTTCTTCCCAAGGTCATATTAGGTTATTAGTCACAATAAAAGAAAATGAACTTCTATTAAACCTGTCAATATCTACAATTAGTACGAGTACTTATTTACAATAGTAAAATAAATAATAATATAGTCAATCTATAATGTATCACGGCTGGGCAATCCTAGATATTTTTTCGTATTTAGACGAATAACTAGTTGGTAAATTAATCATGATATCTATCTGTTTTTTTTTACGCCAGAGACAAAAATTATATTGCGTATTTTTCGTAACTGCACATTCTGTGGATTTATTTCATTATTTTGAACAATATACGAAACTTAAGTGACTAAAATTAAATCCAATCTGAACCGGAATCATATAAACTGTTTGTGTTTGTAATAAAGATCTGTTATTTTTGTCTCCTGCGAAAAAAACAGACTATAGGAATGTATCGAATACCTATATAAACAAAATATCACCTACTATAAATAAAATATTACAAAGTGGAATAACTAATAAGAGTGGCAACGTCGCACCATACAAAGGAATTGCGTTAAGCAGGAGAATGAATTAAAAACTATATATATTACGGGTATTCTGGATAATTTGTAATATGGAAGGGAGTCCTGATTCTTTCCCTCCGTCTGGCAATATACGAATATTTGTATATCGACATATGGTAAATTTTCAAAGAAATGAGTTAAACACTATCTTTGAAATTGTTTAATGGACCAATATTCGCTGTCATAATTTATAAAAATTGCCTACAAGTGGTGGACGCTACAATAATGCGAAATGAAAGGACGTAGAATCAATATTGTGATATATATATATATATATATATATATATATATATATATATATATATATATATATATATATTCTATTAATAGAAATTTTTATCGTCTAAAAATATAGCTCACCATTTACCATTAAGTAATGCGTAGGTGTGTAATACGACAAAACCACTCATTACCCTAGTTATAGCATAAACACTCACGCCTGTCACCCAGAAGGGTAGGCAGAGACGACGGACTTCCATTTGACACGATCCTGACATACCTCTTTCGCCTCCTTTACATCCATATACCTACGCATACATGCTCGTCGGTTAAGGGTACTTTTAACGTGGCCCATTTTCAAAATATCGCCAATTTGGTCGATAAACTTTTTTCTAGGGCGTCCCTTCCCGACTCTCCGGTTCACATCTGCCATATAAATTTGTTTTGTCACTCTTTCTTCATTCATTCTTTCTACATGACCAAACCACCGAAGCATTCTTTTCTTAATCATGGTCACAACATCATATTGCATACCACATTTATCTCTTATCATGCAATTTCTCATCCTGTCATTCAGATTTAACCCTAGCATACTCCTCAAAGACCGCATTTCTACAGCATTTATTCTACTTTCGTGCTTCTTCTGCCACACCCAGCTTTCACTACCATACATTAAAGTAGGGACTAACACAGCATTATGAATTACCATATGTGCCTTTTTTGATACGTTCTGGTTCTTCACAATAGAGTGTAGTGTCCCATTCACTCTATTCCCTGCATTTACTCGTCGTTCTATATCCTTATCATATCTACCATCCCTGTTAAATACACATCCCAAATACACAAATTCATCCACTTGCTCAATTAACTCTCCTTCTATTCTTATTTCACATACCGTTTTGCTTTCCTCTCTTTCAAAAACCATCACTTTCGTCTTACTTGCGTTCACTTTCATTCCCCTTTCTTTTAATGCCCAGTTCATTAATGTAACCATCATTTGCAACTCAGCCGCCGATGACGCAAATATGACTTGATCATCGGCATACAAAAGGCATTTGATGGTTAACTCGCCCATTCTTAACCCACATTCTTCATCTTTCAAAGTTTGCAAACACCTGTCCATAAATAGGTTTAACAGCCAAGGGGAAGCCACACAGCCCTATCTGACACTCTTTCGGATGCCAAACCAGTCCGAGTAGACCCCATTGATCCTGACACAAGCACTAGAATCCCTATAAAGAGACCTCAATGCCTGTATCAAACCAGCGCTCAACCCATATGAGTTCAGTGTTTGCATAACACATTCCTGTCTACTCTGTCATAAGCCTTTTCCAAGTCCATGAACGTACAAAAAACTTTCTGGTTTTTAGTCAAAAACTTCTCCGCAATCATGCGCATGGAAAAGACTTGATCTGTACACCCCATTCCCTTTCTAAAACCCGCTTGCACATCCCAAATTTTTCCATCAGTTTCTTTCATAACTCTTTCAATTAACACCTTAGCATACAGTTTACCCACAACACTAAGCAAGCTGATACCACGGTAGTTTTTGCAGTCCTGCTGTGACCCTTTTACTTTATATATTGGTACTATAACTGCTTTACACCAGTCATCCGGTACCCGTTTTAATTCCCAACATAAATTCATTAAGGTGTACAGCAGGCCTGCCACCACTTCCTTTCCAGCCCTTAGCATCTCGAGTGATACTCTATCATATCTACCTGTCTTACCTGCTTTCATGCTTTTCATTGCTTTCATTATTTCATCTACACTTATCTCCATACCCCTTTCCACTTCTTTCTGAATTTCTTGTTCATTTAATTCAGACGACTCTTCACTCATAAACACGCTTTCAAAGTATTCCTTCCATCTGTTTAAATTAGAAACTTCATCATTCAGAATACATCCACTCTCGTCTCTTATAGCATTAATTATAGGCTGTTTTGTATTTCACCTGGCAGTTCTTACGAGTTTCCAGAACATTTTTATATTAGCCTGGAAATTATCAGATATCCTTCTATGATTCTTATCCGTTCTTTCTTTCTTTTTCCTTTCAACTACTTCTTTTACTCCCTTATTTAGACGTCTAAATTCTGCCTTTTTTCTTTCAATCTCATCATTCATACCACCAGAATTACCAGTTATAGTTGCTAGTAAATCTAACCATGCTTTCTTCTTTGATTCAACTTCCACCCGTACCTCATCATCCCACCACAACGTATTCCTTTTCCTTTCATTTGTTCTCTTACTTACACCACATACTTCGGTGGTTGCATCCACCAAACCTTTCTTAATATTATCCCAAACAGTATTCAAGTCTAAATCATTCATACAAAACTCATTCAAACACCTAATATTTTCTCTCAGTCTACATTTATACTTCTCTTTCACATCTTCATCTTGTAACTTCTCTATTCTTATACGCTGTAACGCAGTGGTAGACACAGATGTCCGATGCCGCCAACGCTTGAAAAGACCATTAATTCGACATAAGACCAAGTATAGATCCGTCCCTACGTTGGACCCCCGGTAAACCCTTGTATCTACGACTGCGCTCCTTATTTTTTCATCCACAATTACGAAATCTATCATGCTTCTATCATCACCTCTTTCCCATGTATACATGTGAATCTTCTTATGACGAAAAAAAGTATTCGTCACAAAGAGATTCTTTTCAACACGTACGGTGAGGAGGTTTTTTCATTTATACTTTCATCACCAAACGTTCCCAATATCCTTTCATAACCAGACTTCTTCACCCCAACCCTTCCATTAAAGTCTCCTAACATAATAATATTTTCATTTTCCTTACATTTTGTAAACACCATCCTTACCATGTCCCAAAACTGCTCTCGGATGTAAGTGGGCTTAGACATGTCTGGGGCCTACACCTCTAGCAAGAACAGCTTCTTTAAGCCCACTTTCATTCGTATCCATAGCAGCCTCGGGCTTACACATTCATACTCTTTCACACATTGACCCATTCTTTCTGAAAGGATGAAACCGACTCCCTGGCATGCCCGTTCGGTCTCGTCTACACCAGACCAATACGCGGTATACATGCCATGTGCAGTGGCATCCTTTCCCTTTCTTTATGTCTGATTTACGCATAACGCATATTCCTCTATCATTCATCATTTCGCAAGCTTCTGCCGTCTTATCATTCATTGCTCCACAAACATTCAGCGTAGCCAGGCGGGCTTCCGCAATCCACTTTTCGCCCCTCCGTGAGACAGAACGTGACGGGTGGCGAACCTCGTCGCCGGTTTTTCTCCCGGAGATTCTTTGCACCCCTGCCTCATTAAAGGGGCGCCAGGAACTCGGTTTATCTCCTGACTCATGGTGCGAACAAGGGGTGGTGGTAGATTTTACGGCGCTACTACACGGCGGGAAGCCTAGTCTATTTTTTTTTCGGCTTTGTCGCTCGTTTAGTACCACCCGGGGGACACGTGTAGGGTGGTCCTAAGGTTTGGTGGTCGAAGCCTACGGACGCGAGCGACTCATCCCCCTAGCGACTCATACCCTAGTTATATTAGGTATATTATGATCTCGTTGAAGACATGTTGGCGAACGAAATTTCTCACCATAAATATTACTTATTGGAGTTTTATTAACACTTATGTTGTTAATAAAGTAATTTTATATGTTTTGGTAAACGTTAAGAAACATGGACGAGTTTATGACACCAAGTTTTACCCGAAAATGAGGCCCAAAACTAGTGCTTACCCGCGTAAGGGACATGTAAATACGTAGTTCAACACGTACACAAGTTTGAACAGGGTATGATTTATAATTATCTGTAAAGGCAAGAATACACACACACACACACACACACACACACACACACACACACACATATATATATATATATATATATATATATATATATATATATATATATATATATATATATATATATATATATATATACTTGCATAATGACATATTAAATACTTGCATGTGTCATCTTATATCATGTGTATCATCATCATTACAGCCCTTCACAAGTCTTCTGCTGAACATAGGCCTACTCCAAGAAATGCCACAAATCAGGTCCCAAGCATCCATCGACTTCCTGCTCGTGCCACTCCATCTTGTAGGGGTTGTCCTAAACTACGCCTACCGATAAGCGACCACCACTTGAGAAACTTTTTTCCCCATCGGTTGTTGGTTCTTCGAGCTATGTGGCCGGACCATTGAACTTCAGCTTACTAATCCTTTACTATTATGTGTATAAATATTATTTATGATGTTAATGTAGCTTACAAGCAAGTATATTGCACAAAATTTTATTACATAGCATGCAACGTGCGTCTGAGGCGGTAGAAATCTGCAAAATATATCTATACTAAATGACACGTGTAAATGCACGAAAGCAAAGGGCATGCCAACATTTTTATTTTTAGATAACTTAAGGTTATTAATACAAGTTCGTTTTCTTGTAACGTATTTAATTTATACATACATATACATAAACACTCACGCCTGTCACCCAGAGGGGTAGGCAGAGACTACAGACTTCCATTTAGCACGATCCTGACATACCTTTCTCGCCTCTTCCACATCCATATACCTACGCATACATGCTCGTCGGGTAAGGGTACTCTTAATTTGCCCCATTTTTAGTATATCGCCAATTTGGTCGACAAACTTCCGCCTAGGACGTCCCTTTCCGACTCTTCCATTCACTTCTGCAACATATATTTGCTTTGTCAGTCTTTCCGCATTCATTCTTTCTACATGACCAAACCACCGAAGCATTCCTTTCTTAATCCTGGTCACCGCATCATCTTGCAAACCACACTCTTCTTTTATCACACAGTTTCTCACCCTGTCACTCAGATTCAGTCCTAACATACTCCTTAGCGACCGCATTTCTACTGCATTTATTCTACTCTCGTGCTTCTTCTGCCACACCCAACTTTCACTACCATACGTTAAAGTAGGGACTAATACAGCACTGTGAATTGCCATACGTGCCTTTTTTGACACATTCTGACTTTTCACAATAGAGTGTAGAGCCCCATTTACTTTATTTCCTGCATTCACTCGTCGTTCAATGTCCTTATCATATCTCCCATCCCTGCTGAATACACATCCCAAATATACGAACTCATCCACTTGCTCAATTAACTCTCCTTCTATTCTTATTTCACATACCGTTTTGCTTTCATCTCTTTCAAAAACCATCACTTTCGTCTTACTTGCGTTCACTTTCATTCCCCTTTCTTTTAATGACCTGTTCATTAATGTAACCATCATTTGCAACTCGGCCGCCGACGACGCAAGTATGACTTGATCATCGGCGTACAAAAGGCATTTGATGGTTAACTCACCCATTCTTAACCCGCATTCTTCAACTTTCAAATTTTCCAAACAGCTGTCCATAAATAGGTTGAACAGCCACGGGGAAGCTACACAGCCCTGTCTGACACCTTTATGGATGCCAAACCAGTCCGAGTAGACCCCGTTGATTCTAACACAAGCACTCGAGTCCCTATACAGAGACTTTAATGCCTGTATCAAACCAGCGCTCAACCTAAATGCGTTCAGCGTTTGCCATAACACATCCCTGTCCACTCTGTCATAAGCCTTTTCCAAGTCCATGAACGCACAAAAAACTTTTTGGTTTTTCGCCAAAAACTTCTCCGCGATCATGCGCATGGAAAAGACTTGATCTGTACACCCCATTCCCTTTCTAAATCCCGCTTGCACATCCCAAATTTTTTCATCAGTTTCTTTCATAACTCTTTCAATTAGTACCTTAGCATACAGTTTTCCCACAATGCTAAGAAGGCTGATACCACGGTAGTTTTTACAGTCCCGCTGTGACCCTTTTCCCTTATATATTGGGACTATCACGGCTTTGCACCAGTCTCCCGGTACCCGCTTTAGTTCCCAACATAAATTAAACAAGGTGTACAGCAGGCCTGCCACCACGTCCTCTCCAGCCCTTAGTATTTCGAGTGAAACTCTATCATATCCGGCTGCCTTACCTACTTTCATACTTTTCATTGCTTTCATTATTTCATCTATACTTATCTCCCTATCTCTTTCATCTTCTTTCGGAATTTCTATTTTATTTAGTTCACACTTCTCCTCACTCATAAATTCGCTTTCAAAATATTCCTTTCATCTCTTTAGACTCAACACTTCATCATTCAGGATACAGCCATTCTCGTCTCGTATCGCATTCAATCTAGGCTGTTTTGAAAGTCCCCTGGTATTTCTTACGAGTTTCCAGAACATTTTAATATTTGCCTGTAAGTTATCCGATATTCTTCTGTCATTCCTATCCGTTCTTTCTTGCTTTTTCCTTTCAACTAATTCTTTTACTCGTTTAAACTCTGCCTTTTTTCTTTCATTCTCATCATTCTTACCGCCGGAGTTACCAGCTTTGGTCGCTAGTAAATCTAGCCATGCTCTCTTCTTTGCTTCAACTTCCATACGTACCTCATCATCCCACCATAACGTATTGTCTTTCCTTTCATTCGTTCTCTTACTAACACCACATACTTCGGTAGCTGCATCCACTAAACCTTTCTTAACATTATGCCACACATTCTCCAAGTCTAACTCATTCACACACAACTCATCCAAATTACTTATATTTTCTCTCAGTCTGCATTTGTACTTGTCTTTCACATCTTCGTCTTGTAACCTCTCAATTCTTATACGCTGTAACGCAGTGGTAGACACAGATGTCCTATGCCGCCAACGTCTGAATAAACCCCTAATTCGGCATAAGACCAGTTAGTGGTCCGTCCCTACGTTGGACCCCCGGTAAACCCTTGTATCCACCACTGCGCTCCTCATTCTTTCATCCACAGTTATGAAATCTATCATGCTTCTATCATCACCTCTTTCCCAAGTATACATGTGAATCTTCTTATGACGAAAGAAAGTGTTCGTCACAAAAAGATTCCTTTCCACACATACGGTGAGGAGGATTTCACCATTCTCATTTATACTTTCATCACCAAACGTTCCCAATATCCTTTCATAACCAAGCCTCCTCACCCCAACCCTTCCATTAAAATCTCCTAGCATAATAATATTTTCATTTCCCTTACACTTCATTAACACCATCCTACCATTTCCCAAAACTGCTCCCGGATATAAGTGGGCTTAGACATGTCTGGGGCGTAGACCCCTAACTCAAACAACTTCTTTAAGCCCACTTTCATTCGTATCCATAGCAGTCTTGGGCTTACACATTCATACTCTTTCACACATTGGCCCATTGGTTCTGAAAGGATGATACCTACTCCCTGGCATGCCCGCTCGATCTCGTCTACACCAGACCAGTATGCGGTATACATGCCATGTGCAGTGACATCCTTCCCCTTCCTTTCCGTCTCGTTTACACATAATACATCTATTCCTCTATCATACATCATATCGCATACTTCATCCATTTTATCATTCATTGCCCCACATACATTCAATGTAGCCAGACGGGCCTCTGCAATCCATCTGCATCAATTTAATTTATAATAAGTAAAAATAGTTTTCTTAAACATACTATGTTAATCAATGCCAAATATTTTAGAGCAGACTTTACTATAAAGATGTAATACTGTGTTAAACTGTTTTATTTTGAATACTCACGATGTACTTAAAAGTAACGTGATAAACAATGGTATTAAAGTTCAATGTTTTCCTTAGTGTCACATTCATAAATAATTGGTCGATGGTGACACTAAATGTAAGGCTGGGAAAAAGAAGCGATTCGCTTCCTTTTTTAAAAATAAACATGGTGCATACGTACATGTAACTCAATGGTAAGTGCCAGTTCTATTACTACCTATTAAAGTCTACCGATGATAACATGACATAGGCCCTCAAATAGATTGCGTAATAGGCGGGATTTTGCCATAGTTGCCACGTTTGGCAACCGCAGTAACTAAAGATGTTGCGATATGGGGTAGTCGATATTCTTACACCACCAATACACAGTTAAAATACTCCTGAACAACTGCGACGCTAAAAGAATTACGGTGGGTTTCCTGGCGTTTTAAAAAGGAGTGGGCAACCTTCTTTTCCATTAAATACCTCAGAACTGAACGTCACTCTATATATCTCATATGCCGAAGCCGCGGCTTCCGATTCTGGCTTAAACAACAAGGGAGTGTCCTAAAATTGAAGAGGTACTTCAAATTAGTTCATTTTTTCAGTAAATTCGCAAACCAATGACTTCTGTGTATCAAACTAGATTTGTGACAATGGTAACCCAACCACAAGAAATGTTGTTATATCATTTTTTATTATTATATTTAGTACTCACAGCTACTATTTTAGTACGGTACCCATTGCAGTATTGTAAAGTTACAGCCTATATACGTCCCACTGCTGGACACAGGCCTCCCCTCATTTCTGAGAGGGTTTTAGGGCAAGGAAATGTCCGCCGCGCTGCCCCAATGCGTGTTGGCGAACTTCACATGTCTTCGAAATATTTTTTTCTTATTCCTCAGAAATGCAGGTTTCCTCACGATGTTTTCCTTCACCGCCAAGCACGTGGTAAATCAGCACTTAAAATTGCAATTAACAATTTCATTGGTGCCGGCGGGGATCGATAACCGATAACCGATGGGGAAGAAAGGTTTTCGAGTGGCAGCCTCGTCCCGGTAGGCGTAGTGTAGGGCGACCCCCCACTAGATGGAGTGACGACCTGGTAAGACATGCAGGAAGTCGATGGATGAAGGTGGCTCAGGACCGTGCTTTGTGGCATTACATGGGGAGGCCTATGTTCAGCAGTGGACTTGTGAAGGGTTGTAATGATGAATGATGATGATGACGGCGGGGATCGAACCCGGGTTACTCGCGTTAACTTTCTGAGCTACCACGGCAGTATTGTAATAATTAATAAATAACTATGATAATTTAAAGACACATAATATATACCTACCAAATATAGTTTAAAAATATAAAAATATAATAAAAATATAAAACGAGCTTTCGGAATTCTCTCAGATTACAATTTAATTTTGTTTGCGCCAAAAGCAACCTAAGGGCAACTCTCCGGTAACGGGGGATAGAGGTGGTGAATGCTCATAGCATACCACGCAGCTGGCTGTGTGGTTATGTGGAGACTTTTACCCACTAAATACCACCTTTTGGGGTTGGCTAAATGATCTAGCGTGAGATCTTTAAGCCGTAAACGGATGCGACCCTCCTTGGTTGAAAGAATGCAGACAAGCGGCGAGTAGCTGCTTAGAAGTGTGCCTAACTAAGGCAGATTATGAGATGAGTTAAGTAGGGTCAGCCTGAGCCGCCGGGAGGCAGTTCGAGTCAGCCGAAAGCTTGTTGGGGGGGATTCGAGAGAGAGTTTCCCGGCCTGCGGATACTATAGTGGGTGCTATAGTATCCGCAGCTATACTATATAAGAGGGGCTGCATAGACAGCTGCCTCGTGAATGAGGCGATTGGAGTGGGACTCTGAGGCTTTGAAGAATCTCTCAGAGAATGGTTTGAGGAATTGCTGAATTGTCGGGAGCTCTAAGCCTCCTCCTGGAGCCTCGGTGGAGGTCGGCGTTACGGACATAATAGGGTGAGTTCGTAGCCCGAGGACAGAAGACACTACAATGTGTGAAGTACTACAATTTAATATGTACCTGCCCTATTTACACTTATTTAGGGTGTTCGGTGCACGGCAAGTAGCTGCGGTGTCTGCAGGCTCTCCATTTAATGGCCGATAAAAGATTATTTTTAAGGAGTAGCAATATTTTAAACTCAAGTTCAAATATATAAATAATGATATATCGTTATTGAATTTTTTGAAAATACGAATAAGTAAGGCTTGTACATTAATTTGAAATTATCCCAAATTGAATGCGATTTATAGGCAACGTTTTTGCATTACAAATGTGTGTGCGCGCAGCAAAATCATTTTGGATCAATAAGATGCAAACGACATAACGTTTGAGACTTTTTTTTTATTTCCCTTCACCATTTGCTTTTGTTACTCATACTCAACCATCTCTGCACACTTACACTTACATGTATACACTCAATTTTTGTAAAGTACGTATATATAGATAATATGTTGCACTGCTAACCATTCAAATGTGCAGTAAGGTTCAGAGCCATGCCGAACACTGTAGCCAGAGACTAGCTTGAAGGAACATGGAGCGTTATTTCAGTGCGGCGATGAACCTTGTAAGATGCTAGATGTCTTACAGGATCTAAAGACTGTAGACGATATCTGTTCGGGAGCGAATGGATGAGGTAGTTGATGACGATTACGAAAGCTTGAAGCTGTGGTGTCCGAAGGTTGAAGTGGTTATGTGGATAGATTTTTTTCTCTATACCACTTACTAAAATTTCGACTAACTTAAAACTATGACTAAATGTAAAAATTCAAATTAAAAGCATAGAAAAAATAATACAATATTTATTACTTAGAATTTAGGTACAATGCAGGGGTAAGCTCAGAACAGAAGTTTTTTTTTTTTTATTTTTTTATTTTATTTATTTATTTATTTATTTCTGAAACTTACAATTATCATTACAGGATTACCTAATACGATAGTGTAGCTGTCTAACTGATTTGTGTAGATTATTTAACTTTTGTAACAAATTACAAACAATGCTGTCTTTGTGAATTCACTCAGAGTACAACAAAATAGGTCCGTCTCACGGAGTGCGCGCGTTAGAGGTGCCTCACTCAGAAGGTTGGTCCGACCTCGCGGCTCTCCAACAGTCGCGGCTGCCGTCGGCGCCACACATACCTCTCAAGAACACATAGATTAATCTGCCCTAATATTTCAGCAATAAAACAATTTTTCTCGTAGTATTTTAAAAATATACGAGGTGAGCGCGAGTTCCCTTCTAACCCTTAGTTCATTATATCCTACCATACATATATGGTAGATACCATAATAACGCATATATAAATATCTAATGAATTTATTTTGTACTCGCTCTAGCATGAGACTACACTTAGTTTCATGCGGAGCCCAGATGACTGCATTACATTCAAGTTGACTCCTTACCAATGCATTATATAAGGCGATAATCGCTTTTATTTTTGTGAATCCTCTCACTGTACGAAGCATAAATCCTAGATTTCTATAAGCTTTTTTACAGATGCTCATGATATGATCATAAAAAGTAAGCTTTGTGTTAAAAGTTACTCCTAAATCCTTAACTTCTCTGATTCTCGTCATCAACAGCCCGTCAATGTGATAATGATTTGAAATAGGAGTGTGTGCGCGAGAAAAAGTAATTAACACACACTTCGAGCTGTTAAATTGCAAGAGATTGTCTTTGCTCCAACTCACAAACCTGTCTATGTCCCTTTGTAGTCTGGCACAGTCATCCCCATTTTTTACCGCAAGAGACAATTTGAGGTCGTCAGCAAACAATAAACACTTAGCGTCCTTCACCACTTCTGGTAGGTCGTTTATCATCAGCAAGAACTCCAAAGGGCCAAGGTTACTGCCCTGACTTACCCCAGACCATGTGAAATATGGCTCTGACTTATGTCCCGCATATTCCACATATTGCTGCCTATCAGAAATATGACTAGCAAAAAAGTACAGTAAATTTGGGGTAAAACCCACACATGCTAGCTTTTTAAGTAATACGTTATGATCTACCAAATCAAATGCTTTTTTAACCTGTTGCTTCAAGAGATGCGCACTTTAGATCGTACAATACCTACCTTACGTCCGCTCCAAAAGAGCACTAATTAGATCAGAATTACTGCCCTATAAAAACTTTTTTTAAAACTATTTTTTCGTTTTAAACAAAACCAAAGACACTATGCAATAGATAATAGTAATAAAGACAAAGATATGCTCTTTTATTTTAAACCATAACCTGGCAATGTTTCTTAGAAAAAAAATCACTCTGAACTTTCGGCGTTCCACGTGTCGCTTCGATGAAGGTGCTCCGTCTTTTTTTATAGAATTTTATATTTGTGTCTGGACTGAAAATGAAAGTATTATACTTTTTTATATTCCTTCTAATATAGTAAACACGTAGATATATAATTTGTGGTATAAAAAGTGAAAAGTAAATTGCCAAAAGTACTTCAAAATCCGGAAGGCCCATTTTGGCGGTTGGGTCATAAATATGTTATTTTTCAAATTCTCATTTATTTTTAGTGTAAAATGTAAGTAAAAATAGTTTTCTTACATATTTCAAATAACTTGACGTTGTATTTGTTTTAAATTCACACAAAACTATTTTTGAAATATTGTTCGAAATGTCATACAGATAAAATATTATTATTTTTTTTAATTTTTTTAATATTTTAATATTTTGGTAATAGTAACGAATAGAAACACATAAAACATAAAAATATACATATTTCCAAAAATTTTCATATAAATTTCTCCAAAAACAAAAGTGTAGAATTCAAATTAGTAGTAATTTTGTCACTAAAATTGAAGTATATACTACTACTATGCTATACAGGGTAATTTATGTATTTTATTACAATTTCTAGCAACCAAAAATGTCTCACAGTGAAAATATAGCAAAATTTGCAATATAGCAAAAAAATTTCTAACTTACAAATTTTCCCGCCACTAAGGTCCCGAGGGAAGGGGAGTATAACATGTCGCGCGCTGTCAGAGCGTACATATTAAAGTCGAAAAATGCCGCATTGGTTTGCACCCCTTTGTAACCACTCGGTGCCAGATGTGCCATCTGACAGAGAAAGTTACTGGTTGTACTCCTTCCTGGCCGAAAACCGTGTTGTGCGTCTGAGAGTTGTGCGCTCACCTGATGGAATATTATCTTATAAATAGCGGCTTCGAATACTTTTGCCGGCGTAGACGACACTGCAATAGGCCTATACCCATCCACTGACTCTGCTGAACCTCCCTTTGGAACCGGAACAACGCGGGTTACTTTCCACCTCACTGGAAACACCGCAGCCGTAAGGGAATTTATATATATATATATATATATATATATATATATATATATATATATATATATATATATATGCAGTAGTGGCTTAGCTAGTACCGACCGACAATCCTTAAAGATGTAAGGCGGAATGCCGTCAGGTCCTGCAGACCGTTTTGGCTTGAGTTCTTGAAGCGCACGCCTTACGCCTGCCAACTCTAACTGGTCAAAGTGCACCCTCGCTGCTTCGTTTCCGCTACCTGCTCCTACTACAACCGAGCCCACGTCAACTCCGGCCGCTGTGAACTATAAACTGAATAAAAAATACTCCGCGAAATCGTCAACACACTGTTGATCAGACAACGCTTCCCCGTCTTTCAAAATCTTTCAAAAAAAAGTTATTACAAAGTTCAAAATTATCAGCTTTTATACACAAAATTTCTTTCCCACTTAACAGAGCGTGGGCACAGGGGTAAAGAAAGATGGCTGCTTAACCGAAAACAAAGAGGTTAACGCCCAGATATCTTGCAAGTAAGCCTTAGAACAAAAGGTACACTTACCGTCATAATTGAATTTTCTTCCTCGCATAACTTCCTTGTGGCATCGACTACCACCAGATTGTGGTAGATGTGTGTGTGACTAGGTGGTACCAGAGATTTTTCCTAACCGATACGACTTAGGGCTGCTTTTAAGAAAAGAGCCTATTCCTTTTTAAAAAGCCAGCCCGAATATCATTGGGCGTCTTCCTCGATATCGAGAAGGCGTTTGATAGGGTGTGGCACTCTAGATTACTTTTTAAACTAGAACTATAAACGTGCGTGTTTCCTGCTATGCTGTGGCTAGTGGCATAATTAGTGTTACAGATGCTGAGTCCACGGCGAAATCAATTAGAGCCGGCGTACCACAGAGCAGCTGTCTATCGACGATCTTATACGCAGCTTATACCAATGATATACCTTCGCTGAAAGATAACTTACGCGAATGTGAAGACGGTGTAGAGCTAGCTCTATTTGCGGACGATAGTGTCTACTTTACATCGTCTAGAAGATACCAAGTCACCTGAACCAAAAAAAAGTCAAATAAGACCTGCTTCCCCCATGGCTGGATGAGTGGAGGATGGCCGTTAATGTTGGTAAGATAAGCGCTCTGCTCATCTACCGCCTCAGAAACCTTCTACCGCCACTGACTATGAGAGGCCAGGAGATACCAGAAGGCCATAGCCTACCTTGGATGCCAGATAGATAGGATGCGTAAGATTGCGCGCGTCGACCTCCTAGTCCGCAATGCCAAATGTGCGCGGGCAAACCTCCGTCCTGTCCAAGCTACCACTAAAGACGAAAACCAAAATCTATAAAATCTACATAATACCTAGGATTACCTACGCTGCACCAGATGGGTACGCTCTCCTGAGCGAACGACAGAGGCAGCGGTTGCAGGCCCAGCAGAATTTAAACCTTTGAACCGTCGTCGGTGCAGGTCGCTACGTCCGGAATCTTCGCGGCCAACGTAAATATAGAGACCATCAACGATTTTATGGTCCAGCTGGCGCGCGGTATGTACGACAGCACTGACAACGGGCCACACCCTCACCTCAACAACTTGGCATCTATACATGACCGGCTCCTGGACAGGAGACCTCTACCATGAGAACTCCTCTCTATATAGATCAGAGAGTCGAGTAAAACCCACAAAAAGGCCAACTTCGACATACAAACCAGATGGCCACTTTGGTTTTATAAAGTAATCGACTGCGACAAACAGCTGCTATCTAACAACGCCTTTATATAAGGCTCCCAGGATCGACCCATTGTAGTGAGCTGTGAACAAAACCCGGGTAAACCCAGGTAATCGAGGCCCGAAACCTGCTGGCCATTAGTTCACGCAGAAGAAACCACAACAAAGGCCGGCAACGCCTTTGCAACTCAGTTGCAGTTGTTCAAAGGCGACGGTAATCAATTACTTGAATTTTGAAAATGAATTTGCGTATCTAATTTAAATATTTACCTAATTTAAATTGGCTACGAGAAAGTCACGTCTGTTGGAGTATTGAAGATAAAAACTAAACCTGTCTTGTCACTTAATTCTACAGTGCAAGAGGAAATAGAAATATTATGTCTCCGGATTACTATTTTATAGGGATATTTCGAGGTTGTTTTTGTATTATTATGAGATTTGAGTATTACATTGTATATTTAATTAATAAAATATTTCTAGAATAACGGGCATCTAAATGTATCATAATTTATAAATAAAAGGTGGTGGATTGGCGAGAACTTTACATTTTTTTAATCTAAATCACTAAGATCATCATCAACATATACAATATATAACGAAATCTGTGTAACTGCAGATATCATTTTGTTAAGGAATATGTTTATTTTGGCTATAGAACGGCCCCACACTGCATGTCGTAACAACGTGTTAAGAGGTGCAAAAAGTCAATGGATGCAGGTAGTTTAGGACCGTCCTTTGGGGCGTTCCTTGGAGAAGACCTTTGCTTAGCAAAAAATTGTGATGGCTGTAATGATTATAATATAGCGATTTTTGATGTACGATGTAGTTATGTATTGTGATAAAATGCAATATTACCCATGACTATAACCTATAGATTAAAATGAAAAGGGTGGTATTATTAATTATTAGCCAAATACCACAAAAAGAATAACCACGTAAACCCATACCACACAAAAACTATATCAATGAATTATTTAATTAAAAATAAGCTAAGATTTTTACGTGATAGTCACATAACAGCAAGCTTCTCGAGTTTGTCTACTTAACCAGGGAAGGATTTTGCTCGTATATAATACTTATAAAATGTTTAATATTTTGGTGACTCCTGTTTAAAAAAAGGAAACAAATTAGACCCTGCAAATTATTAACCGATAAGTTTAACTAGTGTGGTATGCAAAGTCACGGAAAAGATAAAAGTTAAGCACATGAGGCAGTTCCTTAGTCTTCCAGTTCTTGTGTATCGTGTGGTGAGTTTCCAAAATCGTCGTAGATCATTTTCACTGGTAACGACCCATCTTAGCCCTCAGAGATGACAAAACATCTGAATATTGATGTTTAATCAATTTAAAGTGTGAGAAGTGTTTATCATCCACTTACCATCAGTTAAACTCTATGCTCTTTTACCACTTTCGCTTGAATAAAAGAAAGTTTTCCGTAATCATTCATGGTGCGTAATCATAAGATCATTGCAAAACCACTTTTCAATTCTCAAAAGTCAATCAATTTGAGGTGTTTTAACAATTCATCCGCGCGCATGCAATTCAAGGCGAATTTTGTTTGATTGAGGTCGTAACGTTTATAAAAATTAGAGTCATAGTCTTCGATCAATAATAGTACTAGATTCCCGATAAGCGCTTCATAAACGGCCCGAAAAATAAGACCTCAAATACTTTTGTGGTCTTATTTCAAATTAGTATAGTTCAATCATAGCCATTTTAACGAACATTGAAATATAATACCAATAAAATAGGCTAAGCATGAAATTGTTAACATAATATTTTTAACCTTATCGCTTAGACTTTAAGTTTCATTTTAGTATAAATATTTGTGTACTTATGGCTTTTTATATTCAAGTGGTATCTTTGTTAGATGCCATAACTTAAATAAACATATTTTGCAATGGTATTTAAACTTTATGTTTGTGTGATAAGGTTTATAATAAACTGAAGTGGTTAATATTTTTAATCTTTTTTCTATATTACGTGTTAGGAGATATAAATGTTTTCGTGTGTTCTTACTTATTGTTGTTCCTGATCTTTAATCTAGTATAATCATTCATCGAAGGTCATAGTCAATAAATGCGTCTGATTCCTGACTACATGCTTCTATTCAATACTGAATGATAATGATTTCTTATATTTGCGCAAATACTACACACTGAATAAAAATATTTTTACGTGAACTTATCTTTACGTGAATTTATTTTTGTGTGACTTTGTCGCGTTTAATTTACTTATTTTTCATTTTTAACGTGCTTCACGTCAGCTGTATTTTTTTTTCACTCACCACTGACGCTACGGGAAAACTGCAGTATGTGACGCTCATTAATACGCTACATATTCTGAATATCTCGCCACAGTGGTTGTGCCCATCGCTCACATGATATTGCGAATTAAAAACAGAGTGCTAATTTATGAAAGCCCGTTGAGACCATAAGATCATCCCCGCTATTATATGGGCCCGCTAATAAATGTCTATGGGCCACAGCATCCACTTAATATCAGGTGGACTGTGTGCTCGTTTGTCACGCTTATTCTACACAAAAAGATTACGATAGACAATATATCGTTAAACATTATTTTGCGAATAGACATATACAGCACTAGTATAATTCGCCTATGTTGTCAGTACTGTTTTCAAAAAATAAATGTCATGTCCTGATGTTGGTAGACTAATTTGGAGCCCCTTCACTCATTTACTTTTACTAATGGAGTCCCGCATCTTAAACGTAGTGGTTATATTTTCTTTGTTACGCATATGCAAGGAAAAGTATTTTGTGTAAATTGCGGCTCTGCTGGTAGTTTTATGTTGTTAGAAGACGGTACCATAAATTTTTAAATGTTTCTGTTTTTTAAAAATCCCACTAAATGATAAAAAACATAATGTTAGTAGTTCTATTATAACCTCAAAATCTGATACTGTTTTTCAAATATATCTTTTCTATAACTAGTCCGCTATAAAAATAAGATCGTATAGGAATTCCCTAATGATCGAGAATACAGCACAGAATTTTCTGATGCTCTTGGTTCCAGGGCGAACAATATATGGGCACGGAGCAATGTCCTTTTAAAAGGCGCGCAACTTGCGAAAGTTTTAGGAATAGCTTAGATAAGAATTGAGTACTAGATTTAAGAATTTAACTAAATGATTTTAATAGATCATTACACAATGCATACATTACATTATAATATACAGTTTAGTTTTGAGAGATGGGACAGTGTGATACAAACACACCCTGTGTTCAGTTGCAGTGAATATATATTGAAATAATTAATAATTCATCACATTTAATTATCGAATGCTATTATATAAATACAACATACATATAACCCCTATTAATAAGTTTAAAAGATATTTAGTTAATCTAAATCTAAATAATATTATTTTTTAAATTGACTTCTCACTTAGCGTCTTCTAGACAGAATTTTAATAATTTTAATTAGAAAAAAATCAAAGATATGTGAAGTCCGCCAACATGCATTGCGGGCGCCGCGAACATTTCCTTGCCTTGAAGCCCTCTTAGAAATGAGGGAGGTCTATGCCCAGCAGGGGGACGTATGTAGGCTGTAATTTTACTTTTAACTTTTATTCTATACTCTTCGTTGACCGTGTAGGAGTAGTATATCAGATTTGACAGACACTGTGTAAGCGAGAGGATGAATCGAACCTTAATAGAGCCTGCCAAACATATGATGTTAAATGTTGAATTACAAATTACATTTTGGGATGAAGCAGTCGCCACAGCTGCATATATTGTAAACCGCTCGCCAACTCAGTGCTCTATTAGATATGACACCACATAAAGTATGGGCTGAAAATAAACCTTTTATTAATCCTTGCAAAGGAACACCAATTTCTACCAAGGATGAGGCTATAATTTCAGTAGAGACGATTGACGGGTGCTGCTATCTGCTTGGGACCCTATATTTAACAAAAATTAACTAAACCAAACCATACCAAAGCAAATATATATATATATATACAAATATATATATATATATATATATATATATATATATATATATATATATATTTGAAGAAAACCTTACTTAACTCGAACTTGTGAACTTTAGTCTACTCAAAATGATTAACATTACACAATAAAAAGTAAATACCGACTTCAAAGAACAAAAAGTAATAAAATAATTTACAAATAGTACCGTCTGAATCCAACGACCTTAAAATCGACTTCCAAAGCTAGTAAGTTTTATTAAAAGTTAAATTTTCTCAGACATACACTTAGTTAGAGCAGTTATTACATTTAGAGTAACACTTTTCTAAGTTAAATAGACGTCGGCAGTTATTTATGAATTAGCCGATTTTTTCATTAAGATTTGTTGAAGAAATAATGGTGATCATATATCAACACAGTGTCAAAAAAAACTCACGGAGTCAATTTGATAGATGCTTTTAATTAACGCTCACATCGGAATTTCATTAAGGCTATAGCATTAGATATTCGTAAACATTATGATATTTTTCATGATGGAGCTCGATTTCTATGATAGACATGGTATCAGATTGTACAACCAGTGCATGTTGCCAGTGTTAACCCACTCAATGCCACCAGATTTTTTTTCTTTTCTTTATGATCCACTTTGTTTTTTTTTGTGTTAATGGGTTTTAAATAAATATAACTATCTATATTATAAATAGTCAAATAATTAAAAAAACTCAAAATACAGAAAAAAAAACCGTAAACTCATATGTTGCGTTGGTGGCTCACAGATATTTTTTTAGCAGAGCCGGTAACGCAAGCCTGATGTTATGCAATCACATGCGTAACTAGCAAAATAATAATGACTGAAAATCTGCAATGAAAATATCTTTATGAAAAATAAAGTACTTAAATAAAAGTTCTAATTAGAAAAATATTTTATTAATTAATAATTGTGATACAATTTAAAGCAGTTGGTAATGCAAAGACCAGACTGCTCATCACAATCAGAACAATTATAAGGGGTGTCTTTACGTTTTTTTTTCTGTTTCCCAACATACTTTACATCTCCGGCGCATTGAATTTCCCTTCCGAGGACAAGGTTGTAATACATGGACTTTAGAAAAAGTGCGAGAATTTGTAATATTGACATCAGAAATGAAACTCTCGATCACTGATAATCGGAAATCATATAAAAACCGTAGTACCTGATAGTAGTTTCTATATGGTAAAAGAATTATACAAAGATTAAAGAATTTGTTGTAGAATATGAATTCCCAACTTTTTATACCACCTAACAATCTTATGCTCACAGCTGTAATATGATAACATTTGATCCTGATGATCAACTCCGCCCATATTTTTATTATAATTTATCACTATATTTGGTTTTATTATTTCCGTGTTGCGACGTGTTGTAGTTGGCGTCATTTGTGCATCGTATTCCGATGAAATTACAAGGATATCACGACTATCTCGTCATTTCAATACGCAGATACCTTTTTTATTAAATTGAGCAACATACTCACCCTTTTTTTAGCTTTTTTGGTAACTACTTCTTTAGGGTTTTTTTCGATTTTGTCTTAGGGTGCCCGTATAATAAGTTTTTTGTGACAAAAAAGTTTGCTGCCAACTCAACAGAGTTATAAAAGTTATCCACATACACAGAATAACCTTTGTTTACATAATGTTGTAATAAATTCAAAACGACTTTTGAAGAATGGTTAGTACCACCGACAGTCGTATCGCCTGCACCAGCATAAACTATTGTTTTTAGAATAATTCCGTGAGCATCTGTCAAGACATATAGTTTTATACCATATTTATTGCATTTGTTTTTAATATATTGCCGAAATATAAGACGTCCTCTCCATAACACTAGTGACTCGTTAATACATAAATTATTAGATAGAAAATAAATTTCCTTCATCCGATTATTAAAATATGTAACGAGAAGCGAAATTTTTGCCAACTTATTGTCATCAACATTGTTGTTTTCGAAGTAAAGGACTCTTAAAATAAGCAAGAATATATTCCGGCTCATATGTTGGCGGAAAAAGGTAAGATTGAATAATCGATTTTTTTTTCCAATAATCTTGAATTAGGTTCAATTTCATGGTGCCCATATGGAATAAGAGTCCTAAGAAAACTTTGAATTCTGGCATAGTTATATCTTTCCAATATTTTAACCTACTTCCAGGAAAATTTTATGCTAATATCCGAGAGGCATTCTCATTGCTTTTTTCAACAATCATTTGAGGACATTCATTTGCCACTACAAGATTAAAATAATCAATTGGTACTGAACCCTCAGGTTGAATTTTTAATCCTACAGGATTTCCTTCAAAATTAATTCTTCTAGTCTGTCTATAGTGATTTGACCGTTCTTGATCTTCCTCAGTATTTCTAATAGGACTAATTCGTCTTCACTTACAATTGATGTGTCGCTATCATTGTCAGAATGATTCATATTCTCATTGAAATCAGCATCAAAAATATCGTCGTCATAATTCTCATCAGGGTCTTCAAGAATTTGTAGTAGTTGTTCATCTGATATGGGTAAGTTTTCATTTTCAGATCTGTTTGAGATATTTTCATGTTCTGAAGTGGTTCCGATGATGTCTGTTAATTCTAATTCTGTTAATTGTCTTTCTATTGGAAGTAGAAGCTGACCAAGATTTACCACCACGTGTCCTTACACGTTTGCATGGTCTCTCTTGGGTAATTGGTGGCTTTTCATCCTCTGAACTGGTCTCGATATCCAATATCAATGTAATACTTGTCTTTATATTGGAAGTAGAAGCTGAACAATATTTACCACCACTTGTCCTTACACGTTTGCATGGTCTCTCTTGGGTAATTAGTGGCTTCTCATCCTCGGAACTGGTCTCGATATCCGATATCAATGTTGTTTTAATATTTGAAATATTCTCTTTCTCATGCAGGAAGTCGATGGATGCAGGTGGCTCAGGACCGTGCTTTGTGGCATACCTTGGGGGAGGCCTATGTTCAGCAGTGGACTTGTAAAGGGCTGTAATGATGATGATTCTCTTTCGAAATTCAGGGTGAACCAAACTTGTCACCACGTATTCTTACATGCCTGCGTGTTTTCTTTGGTTGTCTTTTAACTCTGAAAAAACTTGTTCATAACTAGACTGTCTAGAAGTATCAAAATCTCCTGTATATAGCTTAAAAGAACAGGCCATTATTTCTTTTTCGCCTATTTTAACCATTACCGATTTTCCAGCGTTTTCTCCTATATTGATTCTAGAATTTATTGGTTATGGTAACGTACCACTTACATTAAAAATAGTTCCCTGTGAATTATCTGATATAGGGTTATCCTTTTCTACAATATCCATGACCATTAATTTAGGATTCATTATTTTATTTTGACTAATCCAACTTCGTGATGGGCCAGATGTTGATGTAAATTGCATTGCAGATTGCGCGAATTCTCTTACAGTAGATTCATGGAAAATAGGAATGGACAATTCCAGTTTTTTTAAATGAGGCGAAGTGACATCCCTAGAATTTGTGAAGACATTTGTATTTTTTATGAACCGTAATCTGAATAACAGCGTGTATAAATAATTTTGTATGTGAAATACCTACCTTTTTGAATGCTGAATATTGTGAATTATAGATTCTGCATGGTCTAATGCATTGCAAGATTCTGTATGAGTCTCACATTCAAAATGTTTTGATAATACCTTGGCTCGTCTCCTGGTCCAATTTTGGCCAGTGAATCTGAAAATATCAAAAAAACATTAAGAACAATCAAAACAAACATGCTAGATAACTGTTTATTTAAAATTACGTACATTGATGGCAATATATATATATATATATATATATATATATATATATATATATATATATATATACAATTAACTTCAAACCAATTTCAAAATTATATAGTATACAATACAATTACAATACAAAACAAAGTACACAATTAAAGTTAAGTTACAATTTTGCCCTATTCGAAGTGTTCAGGGAGCTGTTATCTGTCTCTATTTGATTAAGAGCTAAATTCACCAGCCTAGCACTGCGCTGTTTTTTGCCATCTGCCATTTTTCTCGATATTTATCTAAAAATAAGTAATAAAACATAACACATGAAATGTGCATTTTTATGACTTGCACTGCATCTATTAAGTATTTTTATTTACTTTTGTAGTAGGTAGTTAACATTACAATAAAACCAAGCTACAGAAGTTTGTTATTCAACTGATTACTAATTACTAATCTAAGGTAGACCGGTAGATAATGCCTCAGGCATTAAGTCCGCCTATCTAATCTAATGTGTATATGAAGTTAAATAAATAAATAATTACACTACATCTCATAAGTAGACACAAATAATAATCAGAAGTATTACACTAACAAACTAATGAAAATGTTAGCATAATACCATCCCAACAATTATTGTTCGTGTGTGCCATTCAACGCACCATTTGCGTTGAAATTTAAATATTATCATTATTGTCGGAATCTGATTATAAATGTATAATCTACAGAAATAATGAATGATAATAAGCACTTACCTTTCGATTTTATATAATAATCACTGTCTTAACACGAATAAACATACAATTTACGACGAAAATCACAGCACTTTTCCCACTTCACCCACATGAAAAAAGACCATCGATTCGAAAATGTCACTTTCTGTTTTGAAAATAACGAACGTGACGTTTGTCTATGGTTTATCGATGAAAGTATTCGCACATTTCTGAACGCACCTACAAAAAATATTTAGTCAGTTTATGATAGTCACAACGCCTATGGTGCGTTGGTGGCAAACACCAAGAAGTGCGCGGAACACAAGGGGTGCGTTGCCGGAGGCGAATGGGTTAACGTATGGATCTGAGCCGTGGTACTACACTGCTGATGATATGAGGAAGCTTAATGTCGCTTAGCGAGATTAAAATATTTTCTGTGTGGTAGATTTAGAATTGAGAATAACAGTAGTAGAACGTCTCAACGGAGCAGTAAGCTGAAGTGGCAATGGGCTGACCACATAACTCGAAGCAGCGACAGCTGATGGAGAGTAAAGGTTCTCCGTAGCAGTCTCGCTTAACTCCAAAAGCCCATTAGATGGAGTGTTCTTACCAGGACCTATACATAGACTTCTTGCATCTCTTTTCAGGTCGGTAAGTGATGTTCAATGGATGCAGGACTATTCTATGTGGCATTTCTTGGGAGAGGTCTATGTTCAGCAGTGGATTTGAGAAAGGCTCTTATGATGATGTTATAAGAATAAGAAGTAAATTTAGAATTCATTAGGAAAAATCATTATTGATTTATTATAAATAGGCGAACACCGCTATATTTAACTACTACTAATTTAACTACTACGAACTAATTTTTACGGACAAGATCGTGCATATTAACTTATTTTATATTTCTGATGTTTCGAACACTTTACAGCACCTATGGTCACGGGGGGACTGAAGTGTTTGACGTCCCAATGTTAACCACGGCTACCTCAAAATCAAACTTATTACTCGTAATTTTTGATCTATGTAGTATGAACTTATAGTATCTTGAAATCTTGCAGTTGTATGCTTGGGTTGGAATTTAATTTTAATAATTATAGGAGCCCTAGCAGACGGTAATGGTGATGGATTAAAATTAGTATATTCTTTGATTTCAATAACCTCGCGAATCATCCTTGGAAGGAACTGATGTTCTTTACGGTGTTTTCGGACATTACACTTGACTGATGGCAAAAACTGACTAATCTTCTTGGACGGCTTGAAGTGTTTTTCATAAAAACACGCTTTAAGATGAAGCCAATCTTGTTCGTCAAGTGACACCTGTGACATATGGCAATATAGAAGGCACATGCTGGAATATGGCCGGCTTCAATCATTCACTATGACACAGGCGCGGGACTCGAAGCTTGTTGTAATGCATAACTTGCTTGATGTGTTGTAGCTCATATATCGCCACAACACCGCAAAAAACCGTATGAGGACATTATTTGTAGATTGACTAGCGATCCACCCCGGCTTCGCACGGGTGAGTTCCAATCGTAAACACAAGCACAAAATTTCATCATCGGTTCATCCATTTAGCTGGAGTTCAGTCACATACACACGAACAAACGAATTATGTATAAACATTAGATATCTGTATTTTTAATACATATTAATGTGCAGTTGAAATAGTTGAATTTCGACTGCGGGAGACCACTAGTAACTATGTTGTCAGTTGTATTACACATTCTACAAACTTTATATTACAACTGACTGTGTGGAATAACGATTTAAAGTTATGTCACGTCGTTAAATAGACATTTTATTGGTATTAATTTTACCCGCTTTTATTACGACATATTTTAGGATGCGTAAAGCGATCATAAACCTGGTTACGCTGTCGAAATATATTTTTAGCGATCATCTAGTTTGGATTACTGCTTCCACTTTGTCTAATGAAAATATATCAGACTAACAGGTACTTTATGCAGATGTTGTTCTGTGCCTTTAGATGACATGTAGTAATCAAATTTTTTTAAATGTGCAATAAAATATTATATATATATATATAGATTTAAAAAGTTTTTGGCATATCTTGATGGTTTTGGGATGCTGTGGTTATTTGTTTGGCTATAATCATGGAGGATGATGGATGGAGGTTATGGATTCGACACACAGCTATTTTTGTGTGAGGGATCAAACAAAAATAGATGTGTGTCAATAAATTTGCTAACCCAATTTATATATGCCCAAAAGTCCTACGGTTCAAAAGAAATTTGCGTGACGATAACTTTTTGGAAAGCAATAATACAATAAATATACATAAATGAATTCCTCACAAAGGAGAGAGGGATTAGTAATTACAATATTTTGATGATAAACGACCATATAGTTCACCTTGCGTTAAGTGGATACTGTGGCCCATAGACACCTACATCTATCCTTTATAAAGAATCAAAATGTAAATGCGTTGTCACCCCAAAGAGCTTAGATAAAATGCCTAGTTAATAATAAAAAGGTATCTTGTTCTCTACATCCTAATGAAACACCAGCATTAAGTTGCTATTTCACGCTGACATTCTGTGAAAGCATGCTCTTCATTGCTTTCTTCTCGATAGGGAAATTTCGGATTCGTATGTAGTTGTTGCCAAACTTGGCCAGCAGATTGGCAACCGTAGATTTTTATGGTTTTAAGTTGTTATCAGAAAGATGTTGCACACTATCTTCTGCTTCAATTTCCCTCATTTCTCTACTGTTCTCGTCACTATTTTGTAATAATGTTAAATATTAACTTGGAGAAAGCACACAAAATCAATCTTACTCTTAACATTTGTTTCACAGATCAATTCAAAATTGGTGCGTTTCGGTAATTCCTCTTTTTTTATAGAAGAGGGGGCAAACGAGCATGCGGCTCACCTGATATTAAGTGACTATCGCCGCCCATTATCAACCGCAACACCAGGGGAATTGCAGGTGCGTTACCGGCCCTTTAGAAAGGAGTAAGCTCTTTTCTTGAAGGTCCCCAGGTCGTATCGGTCCGGAAAAATCGCTGGTGGTAAACTATTCCACAGAGAGGTTGTACGCGGAAGAAAACTCCTCTTGAAACGTACAGTGGTGGACCGCCAAGCATCCAGATGGTGTGGATGGTATCGGGACGTTTGCCGCGTAGTGCGTTCACGAAATTTTGCGGCTGGAATTAATCCGAACAATTCCTCAGAGCACTCTCCATGGTATGTGCGAAAGAAAATGCAAAGAGATGCAACTTCTCTTCGCAGTGCCAGTGAATCGAGCCGATCGGAAAGCACTCGGTCGTCGACGATTCGAGCCGCTCTGCGCTGGATGCGGTCAAGTGGAAGGAGCTGGTAATAGGGAGCCCCAGCCCAGAGATGAGAACAGTATTCCATGTGCGGCCGAACCTGCACCTTGTAAAGTTGCAGGCGGTGTGCCGGCATGAAATACTGTCCCGCTCTGCTGAGCACGCTTCTTTTCCAAGTGACCACGAAAATGCACGTCACTCGATATGTCGACGCCGAGGATTCCGATACTGGCTGAGGCAATAAGGGGAGTGCCTTGAAACTGAGGAGATACGACAAAGGGGTTTTTTTAGCGGTTAACGCGCAAACTTGTGTCTTCTGGGGGTTAAACTGGACTAGATTTAGTCGCCCCCAATGCGAGACTCTGTTCAGCAAAGACTCGACTTCAGACGCAAGATTGTCCCGGCACTGGGAGACGTTTCTCCGAGAAATATTTGCTCGGCCGGTGTAAAGAGCATCACCAGTGCTGTCATCTGCATAGCAATGAATGTTACGGGTTTGCAACATATCATTGATATGCAGAAGAAACAGCGTTGGCGATAGCACGCAGCCTTGTGGAACACCAGCATTAATAGGCTTGCAATCGGAGCTTGCACCGTCTACAACGACCTTGATGCCCCGATCTGCAAGAAAGCTGGTGATCAAATCGCACAATTTCTCAGGAAGCCCATATGAAGGGAGCATCGAAAGAAGCGCTTTGTGCCAAACCCGATCGAAGGCCTTCGCAATGTCCAAACTAACGGCCAATGCCTCCCCCTTGGACTCTACTGCCTCCGCCCATCTGTGAGTTAGGTAGACCAGAAAGATCACCAGCTGATCGACCACGGCGAAAACCGTATTGGCGGTCACTAATCAGCTGGTGATCCTCAAGGTACCTTATGAGCTGGCAGTTTACAATGGACTCCATTGTTTTGGAGAACAAGGAGATGATGGCGATAGGCCGGTTGGACGGGTCTGAGCGGTCGCCTTTTTTAGGGATCGGGTGGACGAAAGCCGTCTTCCATGATTTTGGGAGTACGTCTAGGGAGTAGGAGTACCGGAAAAGACGCGTTAAAACCGGCGCCAACTCTGGAGCACACGTCCTCAGCACAATTGGGGGGATTTCTCTCGGCACTTTCACACAAAATAAAATAAGGTTTCGCATTGTATATTGCTATTATATAAAAATATACTATTTTTAAATTAATACTCATTAAACCGTACATAGGTATGTAAAGTTATAACTGTATATATATATAATATATATATATATATATATATATATATATATATATATATATGTATATTTACTGACATTGAGCCAAAAACAACGAGAATAAATTTACAGTAGGAGTATTTAGCGTGTAACCCACATCAATGCCCACAAAGTATATGATTAGCCTTATGTCACTATCACTATCGCATATATTATATAGCATTGGGTGACAAACGAGCACACAGTCAACCTGATAGTAAGGGAATGCTGTGGCCCAAAGATATACACATTTATCTTCAACTAAGGCTCAAAATGCAAATGCGTTGCCACCCCTGAGGACTAAGATGGAATGCTTCGACTCCAGTAAAAAGGGTTACTGGTTCTCTACACTCACCATACGAAACACAGCAGCATTATTTTACGCTGAATTTCTGTGAGAGTCCTAGTCAAGCCGACTCATTCGTGCTACAACTATAATATAGCTGTATCGTGACTTTACCGCATAAAAATCTAATTATTTAACAGTAAAAAAATATAATACAACAGTTTTTGGCGTCAACGTATGCATTCACTTTAGAATAATAGTAACTCATTTACTTTTATATCCTTTTTTAATACTGACAAGTCATATTGTTCCAATGCAATCATGCATTTGGCTTTATCATGAACTTACAACCAGCTAAATCTAAAAAGTACAGTGTAGTGTATCGTCCCTTGAGTATCGTAAGACACGACAAAGGGCAGTTGAAACAGGTGATGAGCACAAGCATCTTCCTGATAAAAGCTCAAAATAATAACATGCGCAGCTAACTATGGCGTAATCCCCCCTATGAGGCAACTTATAGGGGAGGCCTATGTTTAGCAGTGGACTTTTATAGGCTGTGATGGTAATGGATGAAATGGCAAAAGATTTCAGATCTTGAATAAAATATTGTAGTTTGTATTATAAATTCCTATTAAACGCTTGTCGACGAAACGTTTGAATCACTGAGTTTATAACTTCGAGATTTTATCAAGATTGGTACGAAACTACGGCCATAGATAAGGCACTCAATTGAAATGAAGCAGGTCGTTCTGAAAATGTTGCTGAATCTAATTGTTTTAACGCTCCATTGGCTTATCTAGGGATATTTTCCAGGGGGGTATAACATCATTAAAACGTAGGCCAATTTAGCCTGAGCTCATTAAAGGTTATTTTTAGTTGAAGTATTGAAACAATATTTCCGAAATTTAATCCCTTTTCAGAATGTTCCTTCACTCAAATACAATTTAACAAAAATATGTTCGGCGTAGATACGGGAATTTCAATAAATTAAATAATTGTAATTTGGGGTACGGTCCACCCGACCAGCTCCCTAATATGCCAATGTGCACCCCAATATAATTCTTTATTCGGATAATTTGATATTCAGCAAAGAAATCCGCTTACTATTATAGAGCCAACGTTTTTCATTTCAGTTTAATATATTGATTACAAGCTACTAAACATCTACTGCTGAATCGGAAAGATCTCGGAGGGATTTTGAGATAGTTTTATACGCAGATTGGCATCCGCAGTTTTTTATTATTCTTTGTTACAATCTGGAAACCGTGCTGCAGGTATATTATGGTAGCACGAAGGGACTATCTCATCCAGCCAAAGTAACAGCTCAATACTGCTTATTCCTTATAGTAAACGTAGAGAACCGGAGACGCTTTTTACTGGAAACGAGGCATTTTATCTTAGTACTCAGGGGTGATAACTTTTCTGCATTTTGATTCTTAATTGAGAATGGTTTATATGTAGATATCTATAGGTCACAGCATTCACTTACCATGCAGTAGACTACGTACTCGTTTTGCACCTTTATTCTATAAACAATAGAAGTGTTTCAACATTACAGCTTCTATATCGCTCTGTCACCTTTTACGATACCAACGGGATGATATGAGTATTATTGTGGATTGATGTGACACGAGTTCCATTTTTAATAAAATATCAATAAATTATATACAAATATTTCTTCTTCAGCTCGTAAAATTGTAGGTGAATTGCCAATCGCAATACCAGACGTCTTACATTTGTAGCTACTGTCCCTTATATTTTAGATCTGGTGTTAATTAGATAGTTGTATAATTGCCATCTTAACATAAGACCATATCACCATATCCAACTTGAGATTTTTTCAGAACCCATTCTGCAGCGTTGCGTCTCTGCGATGGTTGTTTGGTGGGACGCTATTCTCAATGGCGCTCTCTTCATCTTGGTGTGATTCACATCTAAGTAGCTTTGCTCAAGTCGGGTCCCTTCATTACGATGCTGCTGACTGTCTCACCGCCATGATATTTTATATAACAACATAATAATATCTGAAATAAGATCTAAAATGCATTTACGCAACATTAGTGACACAAACCCTTTCTGATGGCCAGTTATTACTATTATCTTACAACTGCCTTTTGGCTATATCTGCCGTTGTATTGGTTGGTGGAGCATATGTGTCGACCTCATGCGGGTGATAGCTGGCGGGAGGATCTGAGGAGAATCTCAAGGCTGCGGCCGAAAGCCGCATATTGTGGGACCCCACTTCAAGGGATGAGCGGTAGACTATTGACACGCTCTGCAGCCAGTAGCTGTGCTGATTATACAATCGATGGTGATGCCATACACTTACATCACGTCTGTAGGAACGGCAGTCTAGCAGGTGGTGGTGCTCACGGAGGGTTTATGGCCAGTGTGCCTATTTGCCTAAATCGTGTGACGTACATTCACTGTGGCTGGATTTGTTCGTATGCTGTATGGCGTTTACATGCATTGACATGCACGACTTTGGTTGATGTTTGTGCTTACGCACTACCAAGGGGCTAGGCCCTCTTTTACTGGTTCGCTAGTTATTTTGCTGTGGACTACGGTGCGATTCCCAATTTAACGTCCTCTTTGCTCACCCCGCACGGCGTGTGTGTGAGCCGTGTGCCTCACCCACATTCTTGGTAAATGCTCCCGAGCCCACGAAAGCCGCCGACGGTGGTGTCCACGTCGCAGTGTTGAACACATAGCGGTATTCGAGCATAAAGACCAACTTCATGCAACCTCTTTCCCATGGTTGGTTTGCTTACCAGCAGCTTGTAGTCCTCCTGGAGCCCCTTGTAAAAAATGTAGTAGTTGCTTCGCTGTAATATTGGGTAGTCTTCTGACAGTCATTTGGAGAAATAGATCCTGTCTCTGCGTATTAACATGATATCTACCCGTGTGCCGTTCAGCTATATTCCCAGTACTGCAATTACGTGACGACATCCTTGATATAACTTTTTCGCTGGCATTTAGGGCCTTAGAAAAGACGCGTTTAACAGCACCATTTTCTAACATGCCTATGGCTTGTAACATTTCATCTCGACTCAAATGACGATGTGAAATTATTCTTAAAACTAACGCGGCAAGTTAAAACAAACTAATCCCTTTTCATTAATTGTGATGTTCTTTAGACCACTTAAAAGAATAAAAAAATTAAGCTTTTAATAAAAAGTAAAGCTGAATTCAAACAATAAAAGAAAGAAATATATTTCCACATAATTGCTTTAGAAGTCAGGCCATTTATTGTAATTCTTCAATAGACCATGTCTTAGCATCTACTTCTGAAGCTATGTAAATATATTTTTGTATACTTTTTATCCTTTTTGTAGTCGGTATAACGTTTTCTTAAAATTTTAATTTAAGTAAGTAACAATAAATTCCGTCGTTCCGAATAGTCTTTTGTTTGACCTCTGTTTTCATTCACATTGGCCCAATTTATTAACAAAATGAGTTTGCGCCTAATAGTACAAAAGTGAATATTTTGCCAACTTAATAAATATAGAACAAATTTCAACGAGACTAATATGATACGACATATTATGAATTTAAGAGAGTCACCATAAAGCGATGGGCCATATGAAAATTTGCACAAGTATACAGATACTTAACAGAAAGGTGGCATATAGTGATTTTTTTTCTATAATGGGATTACAAACGAGCACACAGTCCCAAAATGTTTTTTTACATAATATGTGTTACAAATACATTAAACTAAATAAAACACTCGTTTTTTAAGTTCATACAGTCAATTTCAAACATACATAAACTTACAAATATAAGAGTAATATAGTTTTGATTAAACAGTTGGACAGTGTAGAGAATGTCGCCACCGAGAAATAATACACATGTTATTTACAATAATGTATAAATGTAGCAAAAAAATAATTACTAATATATTGACTGAATGAGCAAGGAAGCAAGGAATCGCTAGAGGACTTAAGCACTATGCTCAATGACCTCAATAGTGCCTCCCAACGGATAGGTCTTAAGATGAACATGGACAAAACAAAGATCATGTTTAATGTCCATGTCACACCTATGCCGGTAGTTGTTGGGAGCACTATGCTCGAAGTTGTTGACGAGTACGTTTACCTGGGACAAATAGTCCGACTAGGTAAGTCCAACTTCGACCGAGAGGTCAATCGACGGATTCAACTCGGCTTGGCAGCGTTCGGGAAATTACGACATATCTTCTCGTCAGGTATACCTCAATCTCTAAAAACTAGATTGTACAACCAGTGCGTGTTGCCAGTGATGACTTACGGATCTGAGACGTGGTCCTTCACTGCTGGCCGTATGAGGACGCTCAAGGTCGCTCAGCGAGCTATGGAGAGGGCTGTGCTCGGAGTTTCTCTGCGTGATAGACTCAGAAATGAGGATATCCGCAGTAAAACCAGAGTGACCGACATAGCCCAACGGATTAGTAAGCTGAAGTGGCAATGGGCCGGCCATATAGCTCGAAGAACCGATAACCGATGGGGAAGAAAGGTTCTCGAGTGGCAGCCTCGTACCGGTAGGCGTAGTGTAGGGCGACCCCCCACTAGATGGAGTGACGACCTGGTAAGATATGCAGGAAGTCGATGGATGCAGGTGGCTCAGGACCATGCTTTGTGTCATTACTTGGGGGAGGCCTATGTTCAGCAGTGGACTTGTGAAGGGCTGTAATGATGATGATGATGATGTTGAGCAAGGAAGGTTGTGTGATTTCAAAATTTCTTTTTTTTTATTAGGTTATGGAGCCTATTTCAAGCCTTGGAGTATATTTAAAAAAAAGTTTATTTTACATTTTATATATAAGATAGCTGCGTTATATATATTGACTAGCGATCAGCCCCGGCTTCGCACGGGTGAGTTCCAATCGTAATCATAAGCACAAAATTTCATCAAAATTGGTTCATCCGTTTAGCAGGAGATCAGTCACATACACATGGACAAACGAATTAAATAAAAAGATTAGATATCTGTATTTTTAATACATATTAATGTGCAGTTGAAATAGTCGAATTCCGGCCGCGGGAGTCCACTATTAACTAATGTTGTCAGTTGTATTACACATTCTACAAACTTTATATTACAACTGACTGTGTGGAATAACGATTTAAAGTTATGTCACGTCGTTAAATAGACATTTTATTGGTATTAATTTTACCCGCTTTTATGACGACATACTTTAGGATGCGTAAAGCAGTCGTAAACCTGGTCTACGCTGTCGAAATATATTTTTAGCAATCATCCAGTTTGGATTACTGCTTCCACTTTGTCTAATGAAAATATACTAGAATAACAGTTATTATATGCAAACGTTGTTCTTCCCCTTCCGACGACATGTAGTCCTCCTGTTTCAAGTTGGATCAAATTAGTTAAAAAGTTCCTCGCGGATGACACAAACAATGTGACACACAAACAGTGTTACCTAAGCTATTTTAGGCCGGTATTCTGTTAGAGCGTGGTACTTATCCGGTCGAGCCGACCTTTTCGTATTACATACAATCATAATTTACGTGCGGTATGGCTGTACCGCTTACAAAATATTATCAAGATCAAAGAAGATTTCGTCATCATCATTTCAGCCTATAAATGCTCACTGCTGAACATTGATCTGCTAAATAGATGTCCTAATAAAAGTAACATTTGCCACAGTTGCCATGCTTGGTATTCAGATCTGTAAGGGATTTCCGCTAAAGTTATTGCGTCTGTGTTATGTGCGATTGTAGTAGATACAATCACACCTCAACTATCTATTACTTTAATACTAGTATCGATTCTTGTGTGTTTCCTGATTAATTGAAGCATAGTGAAGTAATACTTTAATTTAAAATTGTTTTTCCAAAATGCCAAATTTAGACCTATTTCTGTACTGCCAACCCTTAGTATTTGTGAAAAATTATTCTTGATCAAATATTAAGTTTTTTAATGTAAATAATTTACTACATGAAAATCAATTCCGTTTTACAAAAGGTCGCTCGATAACTTATGCTAGTGTTGAGCTGATCAAATATATCTTCAATGCATAGGAGAATTCGCAGGATGCTTTGGACGCTCATCAGTATTATTATCACCATCGACACCAGCGTGAGCATCAAAGTGACCATTAGAAAAATCTTGGAAAAATATATCCCTTCGATGGTTATGGTCTTCTATACCAAATTTGGTATACCGGTTGCCATTTCGATACACTTTAAAACAAATAGGTATATTTGACCGGCTGCAACTAACTCGCAGAAAGCGCTATATGTAGAGTGTTTTCACAACAAAGTCAAACAATGTCTTGTCACAAACAATGTGACACGTAATTTTCTATATAAATATATAAATAAAGATTTGAAAAAAGTAAATAAAGCTTTTGGCATATCTTGATGGTTTTGGGATGCTGTGGTTATTTGTTTGGCTATAATGATGGAAATCACGGATTTGATTCCCTCACGCAAAAATATCTGTGTTTCAATAAATTTTGCCAACCCAATTTATATATGCTCAAAAGTCCCACGGTTCGAAAAAAATTTGCGTGAAAAAAGTTTTTGGAAAGCAATAATACAATAGATACACATAAATGAATCCCTCACAAAGAAGAGAGGGATTGGTAATTACTCTGTGATGACAAACAAGCATATATTTCACCTTGTGGTAAGAGGATACTGTGGCCCATATACACCTACATCTATCATTTATAAAGAATCAAAATGTAAATGCGTTGCCACCCCAAAGAGCTTAGATAAAATGTCTAGTTAATAATAGAAAGGTATCTGGTTTTCTACATCCTTATAAAACACCAGCATTAAAGTTGCTATTTCACACTGATATTCCGTAAAAGCATGCTTCCTCCCCGATCAAACCCAACCGTTGTGCCTCAAGAGGGAGATTTTTGCATGTAGTTATTTACAAACTTGGCCAGCAGATTGGCAACCATAGATTTTTATTGTGTTAAGTTGTTATCAGAAAAATGCTGCACACTATCTCCTGCTTCAGTTTCCCTCATCTCTCTACTGTTCTCGTCACTATTTTGTAATAATATTAAATATTAACGTGGAAAAAACACACAAAATCAATCTTACTCTTAATATTTGTTCACAGATCAATTCAAAAGTGGCGCGTTTCGGTAATTCGTTTCGGTACTATCACTCAAAGTAAAATAAGGTTTCGTATTATATATTGCTATTATATAAATATATACTATTTTTAACTTAATAAGTTATAAATGTATATATATATATATATATATATATACACAGTTATAACTTATTAAGTTAAAAATTATTATATATATATATATATATATATATATATATATATATATATATATTATAGACAAACAACGAGGCAATAAATTTAAGATAGGAGTATTTAGCGTGTTACCCACATCAATGCCCACAAAGTATATGCTTAGCCCTATGTCACTATCACTATCGCATATATTATATAGCATTGGGTGACAAACGTGCACACAGTCCACCTGAAGGTAAGTGAATGTTGTGGCCCACAGACATCCACATTTATCTTCAACTAAGGATCAAAATGCAAATGCGTTGCCACCGAACGTATATTACGGTTGTATCACGAAGGGACTATCTCAACCAGCCAAAATACCAGCTCAATACTGCTTATTCCTTATGGTAAGCGTAGAAAACCGGAGACGCTTTTTTACTGGAAACGAGGCATTTTATCTTAGTACTCAGGGGTGATAACTTTTCTGCTTTTTGATTCTTAATTGAAGATGGATTATATGTAGATATCTATATGTCACAGCATTTACTTACCATCTAGTAGACTACGTGCTTGTTTTTCACTTTTATTCTATAAACAATTGAAGTGTTTCAACATTACAGCTTCAATATTCCTCTGTCATCTTTTACGATACCAACGGGATGATATGAGTACTATTGTAGATTGATGTGATATGAGTATCATTTTTAATATAATGTCAAATAAATCACATAGAAATATTTCTTTGTCAGATCGTAAAATTATAGGTGAATTGCCAATCGCAATACCAGACGGCTCACCTTTGTAGCTACTATCCCTTGTATTTTAGATCTGGTGTTAATTAGATATTTTTATAATTGCCATTTTAACATATCACCATATCCAACTTGAGATTTTTATGGATTTCAAAATATATTTTTACATTGAGCTATCACGTACTACGTACTAGAGGCGACACTGCATTCAGCTACTCTGTTCCATTCAACTGCGGTGTTTACACCGCACTTTAATCAGTCACTCGCTAGACGTCTTGTAGAGTTGTCACGTATTGTGTTGATTTTAAAAAAAATCTCTTGATAAAAATATGCCGTCGTGTGTACTTACATATTGCACAAATAATTCAAGTAATGTCAGTTAAAACCAAGGAATTACTTTTCATCGGTTAATAAGATACTTAATCTATAAAAAAGTATTATATATTAACAATAAAACAAATTATTCCTAAGACGCCATCTCGTGTCATGGAATATAGATTATGAAATTAATTTTTTAAATTTGTTAAGATGCGACATTTCTGTGGGTACTTAAGTAGAGGACGAATATACACTATTATACACATTTTTTGTAGAAACATATATAAGTTATCGTAATTATGCAATTTTTTTTTATATTTGAATCTGGAAATTATTTTTTTATTTTATTTTTAGATTTCCACATTAAAGTCAAAGTGGAATAAATTCGTCCATTTAACTCTCGCTTGCCCAGCATTTATGAACGACTGTTATTCTAATTTAAATAAATATATTTGTAATTTAAACGTTATATTAATAAGTTTTGTTAAACATACATTTAGTATGTTTTTTTATATTTGACATAGATATCTTTTAAAATATTGAGATAAAAATATCATTAAAATATAATTGTGATATAAAATTATGTGATATTAGGTATATTAAATAAGCAAATATAATATACAAAATAAATGACAAAAACTAAAAATTGTTTTCGATATAATTTACCTATTTAACAATACAATCTACTATTATCTACTGATCATTCTAACTATGTTTATTCTATGTTAAAAAAAACAACCACGCGAACACAGAGTAGCGCCACATTTTTTGTTTGAAATAGCTGTTCTAGTACGTAAGTACATATTACTTTAATGTATTTTTATTTAAATATTATAATCTTAGTCATAATTTTTAAAATATGCTTAGTTTTAACCTCCTGAGGGTCACAGTAGTATAAATACAACATAAAAAATAAAAATTTATTACACCTTCATCTGTTGAATTATAGTCAAAATTTTGTAATTAGACCACAGACGATTTATTGCTTGAAAGCAGTCATTTTTGCAACTTGTCGTATTTTTTGACATACTTATACTACTTGTTGCGAAAGATGGCAGAACAACGGTGGCGAAGTGGTGAGTAATCTTTAAATTTTGTGCAAATCTATAGTATTTACATTATTTTTTTTTTGGTGTGAAACTATAATCCAAATAGTCTTCTTTGTAATACAAACAATATTTTACAGATTGCGATAGTTATTTGTGGTATATTTGAAATTTACTACCTATGTTGTATATTTATTACATCGGTTCTTAATTCAACATTAGGAGATTTAATTTATTTTTGTTACATTTATTAACTAAGTCACCTCCTGTGAGAGAGAGTCTAGTCTAAGTGATTCGGTTTCAGGTTCTCCTTCAGAATCTGAAAGCGAATCTCGGCCATTGTCAGAAATTTCTACTTCTTCGTCATTCTGTAGAGGGCATTCTACAACTAGAGGTGGAGCTAGAACACGAGGAGGTCGTTCAAGATAACAGAGGCGTGTAAGAACAAGAGTAGGACGGAGTGTTAGTACTCGCAATTCTACTGCGCAATCAACGCGGACAATAACTGGAATGGAGATTTTTCTCCTTTGGAGCGATCATTGTTTCAACCAAGATATGTTTTAGTTGTGATCGCCAGAAGACTTTTTTAAACAGTACATTGATGATGATATTTTCGAGAAGATTGTGGTTGCTACTAACCAGACTTACTTTTCAGAAACGGGTAAGTAACCGAAAATTGCACTGAAAGAATTGAATTGATGAAAGAAGAATTTTTTTATAGAAATACTATTAGTCACGGGTGCTAATAGCTTGCCACATATTAGACAGTATTGGTCATAACAGAACTTCTTTGAAGATAGTATACGATACCGATGTTTCAGAGGAAGAAACACTAATAAAATATGGAACGTTACACCACTGTTCGATGTTGTTCTTCGCGGTTGTCGCGCTCAGCAAAGAATGGATCACATCAGCATAGACGAAATGATTATACCATTTAGTGGCCATTGCGGTATACGTCAATACTGTCCAATAAAGCCTAATCCCGTTGGTATTAAGGTATTTGTGCTGGCCCACCCCTCTGAAACAGTTTGCGATATGGTCATTTATCAAAGGGATACGACATTCCCAGATCTGATAGAATATTTTCCATAAAATTTTTTATGTAAAATTTTCTGAATTTATTTCAATATATCCATAAACGTTGTAATAAACTAAGTGTAGTTCAATTCGAGTTTTATTTCAGTAGTAATTGACAACCGATGTTGTTTGTAAACAACATTGAGAAAATCCCAGTTTTCCACCAAAGATTTTTTATTTTATTTTTCTATGTATTTATATCATTATTATAGCTCACTAATCTGATTTTTATAAATTTTTGAACTCAAAAAATTCTGGGCCTCAGAAAGTTAAAAAAATAGTTTTAAAGATATTACTCGCACTAAAACTATGCGTAACCTAACAAATAATAACTGCGTTCGATTCACATTCAAATTTTGCAAGTACGACCATGTGTCTTTTATAAAGTGCCCAGCCAATTTGACATTCTGATATAATTATTTGACATTTGCAAACTGGTATATTTATCTCATTGAATATATAAATGGAAGCACAATTATATTATAATGATGTGTTCTATTTAAATTATATTTGCGTTTGTAATTTTTATATCAAATTTTTGCCGAAAAGTATATTAACGATTAAAATATTTAACAACCTGTCAAATATCATATGTTTGCAAATAAAAGTTATTTTTTTCATTTCAAAAAGTGGCTACCTATTCTTCAATGATGAAATATGTGCGCACTCTCAACCCTACTTTGAACAAGCTTCTGCGAACGTGTTTGCATTATGCTTCAATACCCTAGGCTCCGGAATTATAATAGTCCAGTTTCTTTCCGTTGCTGGTTTCCAGCAGTGCATTTCTCTCTTCCATACACAGATTGCAATCCAACATTCTAAGCCATATCACCCCGGAAAAATCGCTGGTGGTAATCGATTCTAAAAAAGAAGTCACGCGAGGAAGAAAGTTATAAAAAACACATTGGTAAAAAAAAGAACGATGGACCGCCAAGCATCCAAATTTGTGGATAAATCTTCTGTACTTGGTTCTTCAATTATCAATATTCAATCGTCAAGCCATCGTCAGTTCTTCAACGTTTCTTAGAATCATACACTTTTTTGAATTAAAGATACACCTATTATGTTTTTTTATTGTGGCTTTGGTTATAAGGCCTTGAACCGAAATAATAATTAAAACGTTGTATTAAATACAATATATATATCACAAGGCGGTCATTTTCCCCCAAAAATTACTTCATTTAGATGTTATAAACGATTACAGGCGCTTTATTGAAACAACTGGAACAGTTTATTACATCGTCTCTCAGATGGCTATTGTCAATAACCAGTATGTGGCATTATTGCTTGTCATTTATACGGCAATATTTAATATAAGATTTGGGAATTTATAAGCTTAAAGCTAGATTTCATATAGTTCAACATATTTACATAATTTATACAAAACTATTTGTAAATAATGAGATATTTTATTATGTACAAAATAACAAGACCTGCTAGTTTTGTTTAGAGAGCTATTAAAAATATTTGAAAATAAAATGAATAATAGACAGTAATTTTTTTTTTATTTTATATATATTTTCCCCATTTATTTGGGTATTACATTGCATTTTCATTACATTCATTTCATTTCATTGGTACATAAACTTTTTTATCGTATTATATCAAGGTTAAAGTGTACCTTGAATTATGTGCACAACTTTGAGGTCTACTCTTAAGTAATTTTGAAAGAACTCCAACAACTGTTACGGAGGAAAACTAAGTTCACACTATGATCCAGTGAAAGATGATGATCAGTTCAATATTGACGAAACTTAGCAACTCATTCATTCGTATTCACACATTACTTATTTCATTTTTCACACCTTTAAAATATATCCTTTCTAGTTTTTCACAAAATGGGAAAATATTTTTGTCAATCAGAATTTAACTATGTCAAGAAACATTACTGTTAAAAACTCGCTTAATTATTATATTCCTTTCTTTACTGTTATTTATTATTTTCATCGTTATGTTATTACCATCATCACTATTTAGATGTGTGGTGGTCCACCACAGTGCGTTTTACTAGTAGTTTTCTTCCTCGTACAATTTCTCTGTGGAATTCTTTACCTTTGGCGATTTTTCCGAACCGATACGACTTAGAGCCCCTTAAGTAAACAGCTAATTTCTATAGTAAGATACACAACATGTTTCATTGTAACTGTAGGGATAAAAATAATTAACTTCTGAGTTTATTGCGAGTTCATATCACAACTAAATATTTGACTTTCTTGACTTTGAAATGCTTTTTTTTTGAAGTGCTTTGTAAATGCCAATATTAAATAAAATATTTTGAGTTCCACTTTGATTTGATCAATCAAAACCAATATTATGCTGCATGTTGCATTGTTTATAAACCTCATATATATATATATATATATATATATATATATATATATATATATATATATATATATATATATATATATATATATGGTTTATAAATAATGCAACTTGTACCTTTATATTCTCGTACCAATTTAGGATTCTGTTCAATTCCAAGTTTGAAAGTTCTTGATCAGAGATCGAAACATCGAGATACGATTCGTAACAAGTTACCTTGACACAAATTTGTTTTAATTTCTACTGTACATACCTAGACCAGACTTGAATTCTATCAGGTTAGAGAATTACCAAATATTGGTTTTGATTGATCAAATCAAGTGGAACTCAATATATATATATATATATATATATATATATATATATATATATATATATATATATTTGTATATATATATATATATATTCGACTATAAAAATAGATACAGATGCGCTGCTACCTCCAAGAACTATCGGAATATCTCGTTTCTAGAAAATCATGGTCCTTCCCCTATCTAGCCGACCCATTCGTACTACAACAGTAATATAGCTGCAGCGTGGTTCTACCACGTATAAAACATATAAATGTTCAAAGTTTGGAGGAATATTAACGAAAATAATACAAAATCCTGAACGTTACATTTGTGCTTCTTTGTATGAATGAAATTGTGGGAAAACTGTATGCTAAGGTACTAATTGAAAGAGTTATGAAAGAAAGTGATGAAAAAATTTGGGATGTGCAAGCGGGATTTAGAAAGGGAATGGGATGTACAGATCAAGTCTTTTCCATGCGCATGATCGCGGAGAAGGTTTTGGCGAAAAACCTAAAAGTTTTTTGTGCGTTCATGGACTTGGAAAAGGCTTGTGACAGAGTGGACAGGGATGTGTTATGGCAAACGCTGAACGCATTTAGATTGAGCGCTGGTTTGATACAGGCATTAAAGTCTCTGTATAGGGGACTCGAGGGCTTGTGTTAGAATCAACGGGGTCTACTCGGAAAGGTTTGGCATCCATAAAGGTGTCAGACAGGGCTGTGTAGCTTCCCCGTGGCTGTTCAACCTATTTATGGACAGCTGTTTGGAAAATTTGAAAGTTGAAGAATGCGGGTTAAGAATGGGTGAGTTTCCATTATTGTTAAATCAAATTATAATGACAATTTAAATAATTATGAAAATGACATTAATAACACAATTAATAATATAGTCCAATATCTTAAATTAATTAATGTAAATGTAAATCTGAATAAGACAAATTTCATAAATTTTAACATAAAAGGACAAATAATCTTAATGTGCTGTACAAAAACATACCTATTGAAAGGACTACCATGGTGGTGGAGCCACGTGTTTAAGGCTGCCGAAAATCTAGTTCCCCGGTCAAACCTCAAACCTATTACGCGAGATATTAACTAAAGTGGACTGTATATGCGATTGCTTCTATGCTTATGTAAAGCGACTACTATAGCATGCGGTACAATGCACTCGCTCTTCCCTAAACTAAACTATTACTTGTCGAATCGATGAAAGGAATCCTGCTTGACTAGGAAAAAAACACAAGGAGCGGGTTAAATTATTAGCAAGCAGGTATAATTAAGGAATATTGACTCACCGGGGTTTCTTCTTCCTGTCGATCACTATAGCGGCGACTTCTGGAACACTCCGGAGAGAGGCGGTGCGCGACGATATCTCACACGAGGTGAGGCGGGTTCCTGGAGCTCGACTGCTTCCAGGCCAAAGCGGTTTCCACTAGTGAGGTGTTTCCAAACGAGCGCGCGGGAAGAGGAGGTTGTAGTTCAACGACGACTGCGGCGGGAGAAGAGAGCGCGCGTCGGTCGCGCGTGTCTTATATATCCTCGGGTCCGATGATTACGCGATGTTCTAGAATCGTCTTCTTTCCCCTCCCACCCCACCACCCCGATGTGTCGATAGGAGGGTACGAATGATATTGTTTCGGAAGGGAATAATGATTCGACAAATTCCTACCGTCAAAAATAAAAAACGCGAATGGTTTTCCGCGCAACCATCTCCCCCCGCCCTTGAAGGATTTCCTTCAAAAAAAAATAACTAAACAACTAGAGCTAAGATTGACTAACAAATAACTAACTAACGCTAAGATTACCTAAATTAAACTACAATTTCAGTCAAAAAAGCTAATTTAAATTATGGAAGAGGCAAGGGGCACAAACGGATAACCGGACGTAGGTAAGACCCAACCGTGGTCTTAACGCGAGCTATCCTAATTACTCCGTCGGAACCGGGAAAGACCTCCTCGACGATTCCTAACGGCCAGTGGAGAGGCGGCGTATTCTCCTTAGTGAGCACAACTACGGTTCCTACAGCTAAAGGCTCTGTCGCTGTGTTCCATTTTTGCCGAGACTGCAAAGTATGCAAGTATTCCATCCTCCATCGTTTCCAAAACGATTGCACTAACCGATCTAATAATTTGTGGCGTGTGGAAATGTTAAGTCTGTTCTCATCCATATCCGCGGCGGGCAGATACCTTAGAGGCGTTAAAGTCAAAAAATGTGCTGGAGTTAGAGCCAGCGGTTCCGAGGGGTCACTAGATAACGTCCGACAAAGTGGGCGGCTATTCATTACGCATTCAATTTGAGCGAGCACCGTACTTAGCTCTTCGAAGGACAAAATTTGATCTCCTATTACTCGGTATAAGTGGCTCTTTAGACTTTTAATATTAGTCTCCCAATTGCCCCCAAAATGACTCGCGGCTGGGACGTTCAGAGACCACTCAATGCGGTTCTCGGCTAGAATGTGAGCGAACTCCGAATTATAATACTTGCTAGCTAAGAGCTCATGTAGTTCCGATAGAATACGTTTTGCACCGACGTAGTTCGTACCGTTATCCGAATATAATTTACTTACAGGGCCTCTGCGCGATAGAAATCTTTTAAATGCACCCATAAAGCCTGCTGTGCTTAGATCACCAACGAGTTCTATATGCACTGCTCGAGTAGTTAGACATACGAAAATGCAGACGTAAGCCTTTGTGGATCTTATACCACGCCCGCGAGTGAGCGTGACCTTAAACGGACCAGCAAAATCAGACCCGGTGTGCGTGAAGGGCTTTACCGATTGTATCACTCTACAAGATCTAAGTTCCGCCATTTCCGGAAATGACGGCTTGGGGCGTGCCCGAAAGCAAGCTATACATCTGTGCACCCGATTGCGTATTAAACTACGTGCAGAAAGAATCCAATAATTCTGACGCAAGATCGACATCAATAAATCGGGGCCAGCGTGCGAGTTCAATTTATGATGATAATCGACTAATAAGTTCATGATATGGTCTTTACGCGGTAAAACTATAGGGTGCCGTTGGTCGAAACTCAACTGCGAGTTGGACAAGCGTCCACCTACCCTTACAATCCCATCCTGTAAAAATGGCTTAAGGCGTTGAAAGGCGCGACTACAAGCTCTATTCGATTGTAATCTTGTAATTTCTTCAGAGAAGTGTGCACGTTGAAGTTCACGTAATACTAGCGACTCGGCATAGTTGTAATCGGATGCTAAGACATACGGACGTCGCGGTAAAAGCTTCGCGAATCGACAAACGTAAATTACGCTACGCAATAATTTCGACCAAGAGGACAAGCGGTTCGCCAGAGCAATGATTGGAGAAACCTCGCTCGAAACGTTCGCCACTAGAGCGTGTCTCTTCTCTTCCGGCGGTTGTGACACTGACGAAGGTTCGAAATCGGTTATTGGCCATTGTGAGGGATCCAAGTGAACCCAAGAAGGTCCATGGAACCAAAGCGGGTGGTCCATTATTTGCATCGGGGTGAGTCCCCGGGATAGACAATCGGCAGGGTTCTCCTTACCGGACACGTGATAAAAGTTCCGCGTTTCTAACTCGTCTTGGATCTTGGCCACTCGGTTCGCGACAAACGTATCCCAACGGTGGGGTGAAGAATGAACCCAACATAAGGCGACGGTGGAGTCGGAAAAGGCAAATATTCTTTCTATGTGAACTCTATCCCTACATGCGCCGATAACTGTGGTAATAAGCTTGGTGAGTACTAATATTGCGCAAAGCTCTAAGCGCGCCAGAGAGACAACCTTACGGGGGGAGACTCTCGACTTAGAACTAATGAGGCTAATCGAATTTCTACCATTATTCTGGACATGGAAATATACAACGCCCCCGTAAGCCTTCTCGCTGGCGTCTGCAAATCCAACAACCGTTATGCTGCTATTTCTATCGACATTTATATGACGCGGTATTTTAATTTCTCTTAGTAAAGGAAGTTCCTCTCTAAAGCGCTGCCACAATCGAACAATGCTGTCAGGCGGCGAGTCATCCCAATCGCATTCAAATAACCAAAGTTGTTTAATCAAAAGCTTAGCGTATAATACCACCGGAGCTACGAAACCCATGACGTCCCATAATCTAGCAACGCATGACAGTATTGTGCGCTTTGTGCATTTCTCTACGGGCGGATTTATCTTAAGGCTAAACACGTCGGACTCTGGTGACCAACACAGACCGAGCACCTTGTGTGTATCGGAATCGTCGAATTCCTTTATCGCCGAAAGACGGTGTGATAGTGGGATTGTATCTAAAACCGGACGCGAATTACTAGTCCACTTCACAAGATCGAATTGACCCGATTTCATGAGCCTTATAACCTCGGCGGTGGTTAGGGTGGCCTCCTCCACGCTATCGACCGAATACACAAAATCATCCATATATAATCCGCTCTCAATTGCCCTCTTAGCTTTAGGATAAGAGGGACCTTCATCGTGAGCGAGCTGTCTCACCGTGCGTAACGCATGAAATGGGCTCGACTTTAAACCAAAACAAACGCGGTTAAATTCAAACACCATTAGAGGTTCCTTTGGGTTGAAACGATATAAAATGCGCTGGAATCTACGGTCGCATTCACGGACCCCTATGCAAAGAAACATTTGGCGAATATCGGCGGATAGTGCTATACTAAACAAACGAAAATTGACTATTATATCAAATAAACTGCCCTGTAAATTTTGCCCACTATAGAGGATATCGTTAAGCGACAGGTGAGTGCTAGTTTTAGCACTAGCGTCGAGCACTACACGTAATTTAGATGTAAGTTTGTCCTCTCTAATGACTCCGTGGTGTGGTATAAAATACGACGGTGTGTCTTCGTAGTTATCTAATTTCGAAGCCACAAGTGATATGTAACCTTCTCTTATATATTCGTTAATGACGCCGTCGTAAGCTTCCTTTAACTGGGGCGAAGCGAGCATCCTACGCTCCAAGCTGTAGAAACGTTTTTCCGCCATTTGACGCGAATCGCCGAGAGATAAAACATCTCCCTTAAAGGGTAGCGCTACACTATATCTACCGTCGCGATCACGAACGGTCGTGCGGACGTAAATTTCCTCGCATATCCTGTCAGCTGAACTAGCTATGGGTGGGACGTTCACCTCCTCCATCTCCCAAAATTTGCGGACTAACGACTCGAGCGGTTCGACAGCCATACCACAATAAGAGGCTGCCGAAATACTATCTAGGATGGGGGCGGAGCCAAGGATCACATAGCCCAATACGGTTTCCAGTGCGTAAGGCGCGGTATGCGAGGAGTTGCCCCTGACCTTATTGTTTAACAAAAGATGAGGGAAAAGCGATGCCCCAATGAGCATGTCTATGTTTCCAGGAACGGCGTAAGTGTCGTCTGCTAGAGTCAAATTTTTAAATTCAATCATTGCCGAGGTGTCAACCGAAACGGTTGGCAACCGTTCAGTGACCCTATCTACTACTAGTGCATTTATATCAAAGTTAACGTTACGATCTATCCGAGAATAAAATTTTAAATTTATATATCCCTGTGTCGCTTTACTAGTACCTCCGATGCCTTTAACTACAGGACATGAAAGTGACCTATTTATTACTAAGCCTAAGCGCTGACAACATTGTCGTGTTATAAAGCTATTTTGGGCTCCGCTGTCCAGCAGTGCACGGACGCTTTGTTTGTTTCCACGCGAATCCCTAACCAAAATACGCGCCGTACCCAGTAACACGGTTGAAGGAGGTTGTGCTCCCATATTTGCCAATGAGCACAGAGCGACATCATCAGGTCGACCGCTAGAATCGTTGACCTTAGTAGGGGTGAATTCCTTATTCGCCTTACTTGACGCCGCTATGTTGCTATTTTCAAAATGTAATAGCGTGTGATGTTTCCTGGCGCACTTGCTACATACGGAACTCGAATTGCATTTTGCAACTAAATGCTTATCGCTTAAGCAGTTCAAACATAGGTTGTTTGTCTTTACTAACTTATAACGTTCGCTTGGTGAATATTTACGAAAAGTCGCACAGTTATATAAGTTACCGTGTTTATCTTTACATACTATACAAGTATGCTGGAGCGATGTCGGCGTAGCGGTTACGTAAGTTAACGACCCTGCTATTTTAGATGATTGAGTCTGTCTACGGTCGACGCACCTTTTAATCTCCTGTTTAACGTTCGGTGAGCGCTGCATCACCTTTATTTGATCTCGCACGAACGATGCTAATGAATGAAAGGAAGGCATCTCCGAGCTACGATGCTCCATTTCAAACGCACGCACGGTGTCGGAGTCTAGTTTCTTCAATGCTATATGGAGAAACACCACGTCCATGAGGTCATTAAACTTCAAATTCTTAAGTGCAGCCACCGATGCCACAAATTTATCGAGAAACTGCTCTAAGCCGTTGATGTTCGCGGATGATATAGGTTTAAGATCGAATATCTGGTTCAAATATTCGGAAGCTAACATTCTCCTATCTTCATATTTAGTTTTAAGCGTTTCAAATATTAATACGTAATTGTTTGCTGTAGGTGTAAAACCCGAGCAGATCGACTGTGCTCTGCCACTAAGTTTGCTAATTAAGTAATATAATTTTTCAGCGTCCGATAACGATGGGTTGTTGTGTATATTGTTTTGAAAACTACTGAAGAAGAAGGGCCACGTCTTAATATCACCATTGAATACCGGAATATCTATTGGCGGTAACCTAATTGAGTCACGAGGGCGTACCTGCATTTCAGGCTTCGCTTCACCTTGAGATTGTAGCAATTTTGCGGTTCTCTTCACGCGACACAACATATCTTCGAATGCCAGCAGCGGTTGGTAGTTCACTATGTATTTCGGGTCGGTTTGTAGTTCCGAATGATTAATTTGGTCTAATATTCTTTCGTAATCTGTCCGCAAATTATCAATCGTTTCGATTTCATTTAAAAAGGCCTCCCGTACTGCCTCTATATGAATGTTCTTTATATAATCACTTATATTTTGCACACGCGAAAAGAGTATGTCCCTCTTGGCATAAAGCGTTTTAATTTTGATTTCACTTCCACTAACTGCCATTTTAAATTATTATAATAAAGTTATATTAATCACAATTAATCTCACACGCATAAACGACGTAGGATGAATACTCGGCGTGCTGTATTACGTAATCAGATCGAGCGCCCGATGCAGTCAAGGCTACGCGTCGTTTGCTAAACCTAATAATTTTATAAAATTGTGGGGTAAGCGTATCAAACGGTTGCTATCACGCCGTTTCAATTATTTAATAAGCTTTAAATTTAACCAAATACGAGCGCTATTAAATGAATAATTCTGTTTGCGAGTAACAAATCAAAATTTTAATTTAAACGAACACTATTTAAGTCTATTCCATAAGTTAGAGTGCGTTATCTAAACAATTAATTTAATAATTCGACCAGAAAATGGTTGGATAACCACTAAACACCAATCCAGATCCTGCCGAAGTGACCATAAAATGGTGGAGCCACGTGTTTAAGGCTGCCGAAAATCTAGTTCCCCGGTCAAACCTCAAACCTATTACGCGAGATATTAACTAAAGTGGACTGTATATGCGATTGCTTCTATGCTTATGTGAAGCGACTACTATAGCATGCGGTACAATGCACTCGCTCTTCCCTAAACTAAACTATTACTTGTCGAATCGATGAAAGGAATCCTGCTTGACTAGGAAAAAAACACAAATTGGAGCGGGTTAAATTATTAGCAAGCAGGTATAATTAAGGAGTATTGACTCACCGGGGTTTCTTCTTCCTGTCGATCACTATAGCGGCGACTTCCGGAACACTCCGGAGAGAGGCGGTGCGCGACGATATCTCACACGAGGTGAGGCGGGTTCCTGGAGCTCGACTGCTTCCAGGCCAAAGCGGTTTCCACTAGTGAGGTGTTTCCAAACGAGCGCGCGGGAAGAGGAGTTGTGTAAGAGAGGAGGTTGTAGTTCAACGACGACTGCGGCGGGAGAAGAGAGCGCGCGTCGGTCGCGCGTGTCTTATATATCCTCGGGTCCGATGATTACGCGATGTTCTAGAATCGTCTTCTTTCCCCTCCCACCCCACCACCCCGATGTGTCGATAGGAGGGTACGAATGATATTGTTTCGGAAGGGAATAATGATTCGACAAATTCCTACCGTCAAAAATAAAAAACGCGAATGGTTTTCCGCGCAACCATCTCCCCCGCCCTTGAAGGATTTCCTTCAAAAAAAAATAACTAAACAACTAGAGCTAAGATTGACTAACAAATAACTAACTAACGCTAAGATTACCTAAATTAAACTACAATTTCAGTCATAAAAGCTAATTTAAATTATGGAAGAGGCAAGGGGCACAAACGGACAACAGGACGTAGGTAAGACCCAACCGTGGTCTTAACGCGAGCTATCCTAATTACTCCGTCGGAACCGGGAAAGACCTCCTCGACGATTCCTAACGGCCAGTGGAGAGGCGGCGTATTCTCCTTAGTGAACACAACTACGGTTCCTACAGCTAAAGGCTCTGTCGCTGTGTTCCATTTTTGCCGAGACTGCAAAGTATGCAAGTATTCCATCCTCCATCGTTTCCAAAACGATTGCACTAACCGATCTAATAATTTGTGGCGTGTGGAAATGCTAAGTCTGTTCTCATCCATATCCGCGGCGGGCAGATACCTTAGAGGCGTTAAAGTCAAAAAATGTGCTGGAGTTAGAGCCAGCGGTTCCGAGGGGTCACTAGATAACGTCCGACAAAGTGGGCGGCTATTCATTACGCATTCAATTTGAGCGAGCACCGTACTTAGCTCTTCGAAGGACAAAATTTGATCTCCTATTACTCGGTATAAGTGGCTCTTTAGACTTTTAATATTAGTCTCCCAATTGCCCCCAAAATGACTCGCGGCTGGGACGTTCAGACACCACTCAATGCGGTTCTCGGCTAGAATGTGAGCGAACTCCGAATTATAATACTTGCTAGCTAAGAGCTCATGTAGTTCCGATAGAATACGTTTTGCGCCGACGTAGTTCGTACCGTTATCCGAATATAATCTACTTACAGGGCCTCTACGCGATAGAAATCTTTTAAATGCACCCATAAAGCCTGCTGTGCTTAGATCACCAACGAGTTCTATATGCACTGCTCGAGTAGTTAGACATACGAAAATGCAGACGTAAGCCTTTGTGGATCTTATACCACGCCCGCGAGTGAGCGTGACCTTAAACGGACCAGCAAAATCAGACCCGGTGTGCGTGAAGGGCTTTACCGATTGTATCACTCTACAAGATCTAAGTTCCGCCATTTCCGGAAATGACGGCTTGGGGCGTGCCCGAAAGCAAGCTATACATCTGTGCACCCGATTGCGTATTAAACTACGTGCAGAAAGAATCCAATAATTCTGGCGCAAGATCGACATCAATAAATCGGGGCCAGCGTGCGAGTTCAATTTATGATGATAATCGACTAATAAGTTCATGATATGGTCTTTACGCGGTAAAACTATAGGGTGCCGTTGGTCGAAACTCAACTGCGAGTTGGACAAGCGTCCACCTACCCTTACAATCCCATCCTGTAAAAATGGCTTAAGGCGTTGAAAGGCGCGACTACAAGCTCTATTCGATTGTAATCTTGTAATTTCTTCAGAGAAGTGTGCACGTTGAAGTTCACGTAATACTAGCGACTCGGCATAGTTGTAATCGGATGCTAAGACATACGGACGTCGCAGTAAAAGCTTCGCGAATCGACAAACGTAAATTACGCTACGCAATAATTTCGACCAAGAGGACAAGCGGTTCGCCAGAGCAATGATTGGAGAAACCTCGCTCGAAACGTTCGCCACTAGAGCGTGTCTCTTCTCTTCCGGCGGTTGTGACACTGACGAAGGTTCGAAATCGGTTATTGGCCATTGTGAGGGATCCAAGTGAACCCAAGAAGGTCCATGGAACCAAAGCGGGTGGTCCATTATTTGCATCGGGGTGAGTCCCCGGGATAGACAATCGGCAGGGTTCTCCTTACCGGACACGTGATAAAAGTTCCGCGTTTCTAACTCGTCTTGGATCTTGGCCACTCGGTTCGCGACAAACGTATCCCAACGGTGGGGTGAAGAATGAACCCAACATAAGGCGACGGTGGAGTCGGAAAAGGCAAATATTCTTTCTATGTGAACTCTATCCCTACATGCGCCGATAACTGTGGTAATAAGCTTGGTGAGTACTAATATTGCGCAAAGCTCTAAGCGCGCCAGAGAGACAACCTTACGGGGGGAGACTCTCGACTTAGAACTAATGAGGCTAATCGAATTTCTACCATTATTCTGGACATGGAAATATACAACGCCCCCCGTAAGCCTTCTCGCTGGCGTCTGCAAATCCAACAACCGTTATGCTGCTATTTCTATCGACATTTATATGACGCGGTATTTTAATTTCTCTTAGTAAAGGAAGTTCCTCTCTAAAGCGCTGCCACAATCGAACAATGCTGTCAGGCGGCGAGTCATCCCAATCGCATTCAAATAACCAAAGTTGTTTAATCAAAAGCTTAGCGTATAATACCACCGGAGCTACGAAACCCATGACGTCCCATAATCTAGCAACGCATGACAGTATTGTGCGCTTTGTGCATTTCTCTACGGGCGGATTTATCTTAAGGCTAAACACGTCGGACTCTGGTGACCAACACAGACCGAGCACCTTGTGTGTATCGGAATCGTCGAATTCCTTTATCGCCGAAAGACGGTGTGATAGTGGGATTGTATCTAAAACCGGACGCGAATTACTAGTCCACTTCACAAGATCGAATTGACCCGATTTCATGAGCCTTATAACCTCGGCGGTGGTTAGGGTGGCCTCCTCCACGCTATCGACCGAATACACAAAATCATCCATATATAATCCGCTCTCAATTGCCCTCTTAGCTTTAGGATAAGAGGGACCTTCATCGTGAGCGAGCTGTCTCACCGTGCGTAACGCATGAAATGGGCTCGACTTTAAACCAAAACAAACGCGGTTAAATTCAAACACCATTAGAGGTTCCTTTGGGTTGAAACGATATAAAATGCGCTGGAATCTACGGTCGCATTCACGGACCCCTATGCAAAGAAACATTTGGCGAATATCGGCGGATAGTGCTATACTAAACAAACGAAAATTGACTATTATATCAAATAAACTGCCCTGTAAATTTTGCCCACTATAGAGGATATCGTTAAGCGACAGGTGAGTGCTAGTTTTAGCACTAGCGTCGAGCACTACACGTAATTTAGATGTAAGTTTGTCCTCTCTAATGACTCCGTGGTGTGGTATAAAATACGACGGTGTGTCTTCGTAGTTATCTAATTTCGAAGCCACAAGTGATATGTAACCTTCTCTTATATATTCGTTAATGACGCCGTCGTAAGCTTCCTTTAACTGGGGCGAAGCGAGCATCCTACGCTCCAAGCTGTAGAAACGTTTTTCCGCCATTTGACGCGAATCGCCGAGAGATAAAACATCTCCCTTAAAGGGTAGCGCTACACTATATCTACCGTCGCGATCACGAACGGTCGTGCGGACGTAAATTTCCTCGCATATCCTGTCAGCTGAACTAGCTATGGGTGGGACGTTCACCTCCTCCATCTCCCAAAATTTGCGGACTAACGACTCGAGCGGTTCGACAGCCATACCACAATAAGAGGCTGCCGAAATACTATCTAGGATGGGGGCGGAGCCAAGGATCACATAGCCCAATACGGTTTCCAGTGCGTAAGGCGCGGTATGCGAGGAGTTGCCCCTGACCTTATTGTTTAACAAAAGATGAGGGAAAAGCGATGCCCCAATGAGCATGTCTATGTTTCCAGGAACGGCGTAAGTGTCGTCTGCTAGAGTCAAATTTTTAAATTCAATCATTGCCGAGGTGTCAACCGAAACGGTTGGCAACCGTTCAGTGACCCTATCTACTACTAGTGCATTTATATCAAAGTTAACGTTACGATCTATCCGAGAATAAAATTTTAAATTTATATATCCCTGTGTCGCTTTACTAGTACCTCCGATGCCTTTAACTACAGGACATGAAAGTGACCTATTTATTACTAAGCCTAAGCGCTGACAACATTGTCGTGTTATAAAGCTATTTTGGGCTCCGCTGTCCAGCAGTGCACGGACGCTTTGTTTGTTTCCACGCGAATCCCTAACCAAAATACGCGCCGTACCCAGTAACACGGTTGAAGGAGGTTGTGCTCCCATATTTGCCAATGAGCACAGAGCGACATCATCAGGTCGACCGCTAGAATCGTTGACCTTAGTAGGGGTGAATTCCTTATTCGCCTTACTTGACGCCGCTATGTTGCTATTTTCAAAATGTAATAGCGTGTGATGTTTCCTGGCGCACTTGCTACATACGGAACTCGAATTGCATTTTGCAACTAAATGCTTATCGCTTAAGCAGTTCAAACATAGGTTGTTTGTCTTTACTAACTTATAACGTTCGCTTGGTGAATATTTACGAAAAGTCGCACAGTTATATAAGTTACCGTGTTTATCTTTACATACTATACAAGTATGCTGGAGCGATGTCGGCGTAGCGGTTACGTAAGTTAACGACCCTGCTATTTTAGATGATTGAGTCTGTCTACGGTCGACGCACCTTTTAATCTCCTGTTTAACGTTCGGTGAGCGCTGCATCACCTTTATTTGATCTCGCACGAACGATGCTAATGAATGAAAGGAAGGCATCTCCGAGCTACGATGCTCCATTTCAAACGCACGCACGGTGTCGGAGTCTAGTTTCTTCAATGCTATATGGAGAAACACCACGTCCATGAGGTCATTAAACTTCAAATTCTTAAGTGCAGCCACCGATGCCACAAATTTATCGAGAAACTGCTCTAAGCCGTTGATGTTCGCGGATGATATAGGTTTAAGATCGAATATCTGGTTCAAGTATTCGGAAGCTAACATTCTCCTATCTTCATATTTAGTTTTAAGCGTTTCAAATATTAATACGTAATTGTTTGCTGTAGGTGTAAAACCCGAGCAGATCGACTGTGCTCTGCCACTAAGTTTGCTAATTAAGTAATATAATTTTTCAGCGTCCGATAACGATGGGTTGTTGTGTATATTGTTTTGAAAACTACTGAAGAAGAAGGGCCACGTCTTAATATCACCATTGAATACCGGAATATCTATTGGCGGTAACCTAATTGAGTCACGAGGGCGTACCTGCATTTCAGGCTTCGCTTCACCTTGAGATTGTAGCAATTTTGCGGTTCTCTTCACGCGACACAACATATCTTCGAATGCCAGCAGCGGTTGGTAGTTCACTATGTATTTCGGGTCGGTTTGTAGTTCCGAATGATTAATTTGGTCTAATATTCTTTCGTAATCTGTCCGCAAATTATCAATCGTTTCGATTTCATTTAAAAAGGCCTCCCGTACTGCCTCTATATGAATGTTCTTTATATAATCACTTATATTTTGCACACGCGAAAAGAGTATGTCCCTCTTGGCATAAAGCGTTTTAATTTTGATTTCACTTCCACTAACTGCCATTTTAAATTATTATAATAAAGTTATATTAATCATAATTAATCTCACACGCATAAACGACGTAGGATGAATACTCGGCGTGCTGTATTACGTAATCAGATCGAGCGCCCGATGCAGTCAAGGCTACGCGTCGTTTGCTAAACCTAATAATTTTATAAAATTGTGGGGTAAGCGTATCAAACGGTTGCTATCACGCCGTTTCAATTATTTAATAAGCTTTAAATTTAACCAAATACGAGCGCTATTAAATGAATAATTCTGTTTGCGAGTAACAAATCAAAATTTTAATTTAAACGAACACTATTTAAGTCTATTCCATAAGTTAGAGTGCGTTATCTAAACAATTAATTTAATAATTCGACCAGAAAATGGTTGGATAACCACTAAACACCAATCCAGATCCGGCTCGAAGTGACCATAAAATGGTGGAGCCACGTGTTTAAGGCTGCCGAAAATCTAGTTCCCCGGTCAAACCTCAAACCTATTACGCGAGATATTAACTAAAGTGGACTGTATATGCGATTGCTTCTATGCTTACGTAAAGCGTCTACTATAGCATGCGGTACAATGCACTCGCTCTTCCCTAAACTAAACTATTACTTGTCGAATCGATGAAAGGAATCCTGCTTGACTAGGAAAAAAACACAATTGGAGCGGGTTAAATTATTAGCAAGCAGGTATAATTAAGGAGTATTGACTCACCGGGGTTTCTTCTTCCTGTCGATCACTATAGCGGCGACTTCTGGAACACTCCGGAGAGAGGCGGTGCGCGACGATATCTCACACGAGGTGAGGCGGGTTCCTGGAGCTCGACTGCTTCCAGGCCAAAGCGGTTTCCACTAGTGAGGTGTTTCCAAACGAGCGCGCGGGAAGAGGAGGTTGTAGTTCAACGACGACTGCGGCGGGAGAAGAGAGCGCGCGTCGGTCGCGCGTGTCTTATATATCCTCGGGTCCGATGATTACGCGATGTTCTAGAATCGTCTTCTTTCCCCTCCCACCCCACCACCCCGATGTGTCGATAGGAGGGTACGAATGATATTGTTTCGGAAGGGAATAATGATTCGACAAATTCCTACCGTCAAAAATAAAAAACGCGAATGGTTTTCCGCGCAACCACATGGTCTCATTTTTGGGTGTAGTACTTAACGAGAACTTAAATTTCACTGGCCACATTGATAAAGTTTGTAATAAAATTAATAGGTTTGCTTTCGTTTTAAGGCGTTTAACTAAGATAACGACTCTTAGCCTAACTATGTCTGCTTATTATGGTTACGTCGCGTCTAATATTAATTATGGTCTGGTTCTGTGGGGCAACAGCGTTGAAGCAAATAGAGTTCTCATCGCACAAAAAAAATGCATACGTGCTATATGCGATAAAGGACCACTTGATACATGCAAGCCCCTATTTATTAAGCTGGGTATATTAACAGTCCCTGGCATGTACATATTGGAAATATATAAATTTGTCAAACAACATGCAGAGTTATTTAAGTCAGCTTGTGATATATATCCACGAAGCACTAGAGATAGTAAACGGCTTGTCTTAGACCATAAACCAAAAACTTCTGTCTATCAGAAAGGTTGTTACTGTATGTGTGTAAAAATATTTAATAAAATTCCAAAGCAAACACGGCTCTATGATTCTCATGACCAAAAAGTTACGTGAATGGCTAATAAGAAAATGTTATTATAGTGTTAAAGAATTTCAAAATGATAATAATATGCATGTTGACATGTGATATACGTAATTGCTGCGTATTACTGCGTATCACTGTTTTATCAGAACTTTATTTTTGATTGATTGTATTTAAATTTTAATTATGATATTGATATAGTAAATTATGACATTTTGAATTATATAACTTACATTTAATAACTTGACATTTTAGAATCGACTACCAGCTATATTATTTGGTAATTTAAAAAAAAACAGTTGCATGCCGTATCTCATGGCTAAATAGGTCTTTAAGCAACTTATTTTTATTGTAAAAAACCTATCACTTACCCTATTTATGGCAATTAAATAAATTTGAATTTGAATTTGAATTTGAACCATCAAATGCCTTTTGTACGCCGATGATCAAGTAATATTTGCGTCGTCGGCGGCTGAGTTGCAAATGATGGTTACATTAATGAACAAGTCATTAAAAGAAAGGTGAATGAAAGTGAACGCAAGTAAGACGAAAGTGATGGTTTTTGAAAGAGAAGAAAGCAAAACGGTATGTGAAATAAGAATAGAAGGAGGGTTAATTGAGCAAGTGGATGAGTTCGTATATTTAGGATGTGTATTGAGCAGGGATGGGAGATTTGATAAGGATACGACGAGTGAATGGAGGAAATAAAGTAAATGGGGCTCTACACTCTATTGTGAAAAGTATTGAAAAAGGGCACGTATGGCAATTCAAATTGCTGTATTAGTCCCTACTTTAACGTAAGGTAGTGAAAGTTGGGTGTGGCAGAAGAAGCACGAGAGTAGAATAAATGCAGTAGAAATGGGGTCGCTAAGGAGTACGTTAGGGCTGAATCTAAGCGACGGGGTGAGAAAATATGTAATAAAAGAAAAGTGTGGTTTGTAAGATGATGCGGTGACCAGGATTAAGAAAGGAATGCTTCGGTGGTTTGGTAATGTAGAAAGAATTAATGAGGAAAGACTGACAAAGCAAATATATGTTGCAGAAGTGAATGGAAGAGTCGGAAAGGGTCGTCCTAGGCGAAAGTTTGTCGACCAATTGGCGA